>NW_012195021.1:866400-966799 GCF_000504015.1 Erythranthe guttata
TACACGAGACTACCTCGTACGCCGTGTGTATGTCACTGGTTCTGTCTGTGTATATCTTCTGCCATTGTTGTCTATGCTTGGCGCAAGCTGTATGGAATGTTCAACTGATCTAACAGCTGCAACTGCAAAGAATATATAGTTAGAGCAAAGGGAATATAATAATATTAATGAATAACTCTAAATAAATGTAAGGGTGCATTTGGATGGAAGGATTTGGGGAAGGGATTTCAAATCCATAATAACAAATCCCTTGGACTTGTGTGGATGGAGGGATTTGAGGATGGATTTCAAATCCACAGCCCTCATTTTTAGTTATGTTTTGAGCAATTGAGGTGGATTTCAAATGACTCCAAAATTGGAGTCATTTCAAATCCCTTCCCCAAATCAAATCCCTCCCCAAATCCTTCCATCCAAACGCACTCTAATATTGATTATTCTATTCCTTCCCAATCAATAAATGTCTACTGTTCTTTGCTTTATATGTGAATTATTATTTATTTATTATAAACAGGCAGATCAAAACGATATTAGCACTTTCAAAAATGTTGCCAAAAAAAAAAAAAAGTGGAAAACTAATTTTAATTCCGTTTAATAAAAATGAAAATCGGATCGAATATCAAAATCGTTTATGTATTCCTATACAATCTAAAAGGAATCGGAAAAAAATTGAAAATTGGAAATTTTTTTTTTTTTTTTTTTTAATTTGAATTCGCGAAATTTGAAACTTTTGTTCCAATTTTAACCTCTATTGAAGTACTAAATGAGTAAATGAGAATATTGGAGAAAATCAGAAGGGACTGAATTGATATTTTCTCAAACTAGAGGGGTTCCAATAAAAAATAGGGTACTTGAAATATTGGATAAAACATGGCTAAATCGTGTCACTTCAAATGGAACGTAATTAGCCGGAGAAGATGGCCAACGCCGCCCTCAACCACCGTACTCTTCCACCACACCGATTCATCGCCACGCCGCCGCCGCCGACGTCCCATCCAACTACCTTGAAACTGATTGAAGCAAAAAGACTGTTTCACCCTCTGGTTCCCCCTTCGTTATCTACCCACAACAATCTTCCATATCAACTGCGCAAATATAGCTCCGGTGTACAATCATGTCTTTCTTCTTCTTCTTCTTCTTCTTCTTCTTCTTCTTCTTCTTCTTCTTCTTCTTCTCCACCCAGGAATGGGTTCAATTCATCCATCCGGCTCTTCGTTAGTGGTCAGCTCTCTCTCTCTCTCTCTCTCTCTCTCTCTCTCTCTCTCTCTCTCTCTCTCTCTCTTGCAATTTCATTATCTGTAACTATGTTTATTTCATGGAAACCATAAAGATGAAGGCTTCAATCAATCCAACCGTTGTCGACGGTTAAGTGTTTGTTGTATTGTCCCAAAGAAGCAATTTTTTTGTGTTCTTCAGTTATCTTGGCATATGTATATACCACTGTCAGAATTCAGATCAAAAATATGTTATTGCTTAATTTTATCCCCAATAATCTGTTGCAAATTTTCGAAAATTAGAGAGATACATATTGATTGTCTTGTCTTTCTTCTCAGGGCTTTCATTTCGAACCACGGAGGAGAGTTTAACAAACGCATTCAAAAACTTCGGTGAGCTCACAGAAGGTCAGGAAAAAAAATAAAAATCTCTCTCTTCCGAAATCGCGCTTTAGCTGCTTAAGATTCTTCGTGATTCTGAAATAAGAAAATATTGATGTTGTGTTGATAAATTGTAGTAAACTTAGTGATGGATAAGATAGCAAACAGGCCGAGAGGCTTTGCGTTCTTGGCATACGCTACGGAGGAGGAGTCCAAGAAAGCTATCGAAGGAATGCATGGGAAGGTCAAATTCTCGACTCTGTGTTTTTAAATTGTCGAGTTTATCCTTAAAACACACACCTAGAAGATGATGTAATAACTGTAAATCATAACTATGGCATCTTTTGTAGATTCTATCTATGCTCTGTTTGTGGTTCTGATGAATGTATTTGTGTCTTGCCTATTGTTTCTCTAACTCACTGATATACGATGTGTTTGCAGTTTCTGGATGGACGAGTTATTTTTGTCGAGATTGCCAAACCTAGAGCTGAACTCCGGCAGGGAATCAGGCGGAACCCTAGCTAGATAGAGAGCTGCATTTAATTGTCACGGGGTAAATTATAAGCCAAGAATTTTTTGTCTATTGTACTGGGTAGATTGAATGAGGAAACGGCGTGTAGTTCGACAACACGATACATTATTGTAACACCATCAATGAAGGCAAACATAACATATACATTGGCTTCGGACAACTTCATTTCTTCTGCTTTTAAGCCTGTTTTCGAACAAATGGTGTAGATATATTTGTGAACTTTACAACTTTAGGGTAAACGGATGTTCTTCACCAAGAAATATGATGACGAACCAATTATGTGACCACACCAAAATTGAAGAATCGTTAATTAAGTACCTTATGCGGTTTGCCGGCCGATAAGATCTCTGAGATTGACCAGTGATTGATCCACGAAAGCCCCTTCTTTGAATTGGTGGTATCAAGTTTCTACCTCCAGTTTCGGACCGCACCAACTGCTATCTAACCGATAAACCATTCCTTCGGACCATCAGAAAAATGCACAGCTGCATGAATATGGAAATTTTCGATTAGATTTTACCATCCTCAAATAGGTAGCCTCGTGACTATGGTATCATAAAAGATTTAAAAAACCTCGGAGATCAATGACTCCACTTGTTTGATCGTTCAACTCGATCAAACATCTTCCGAGACAGTTTCGAAACGAGAGCACAAACATATTACGAGCAACTGGAATCCACTCGGCTATAACCTCGTTCCTTTTTGATGTTGTTCTTCTCCATCATAACCCTAATTTCATCTGCATCGCTCCATCTCTCAGCATCAGCATACATATTGTACAGCAACACATAAGGCCCAGAGCTTTCCGGTTCCAGCCTCATCAATGCTTCGGCAGCAACTCTTGCCAGCTCAGCATTGCCGTGGACCCTACAAGCCCCCAGCAACGCCCCCCACACAGCCTTGTCTGGCTCAATAGGCATTCGATGAATGATATCCATGGCCTCCTCAACCTGTCCACATCTACCAACAACATCCACGAGCGAGGCAAAATGCTCCACTCTCGGTTCGATTCCAAAATCACAAATCATCGATTTAAAATACGATTTTCCTTCTTCCACTAGACCGCGGTGAGCGCAAGCACTCAAAACTGATATAAATGTGATATAAGTTGGCCTCACTTTAAAGCTTTTCATTGATTCAAAAAGTCCAAGAGCCTCCTTGGCAAACCCGTGAGATGCGTACCCACCTATCATGGCATTCCAAGAGATGACATCGATCCGAAACTTCGTTTCTTCGAAAACAGTCCTCGCCTCGGATATTGCCCCGCATCTCGCGTACATTGTAATGAGGGAATTATTTAAAGGGGAGTCTGGTATGATTATCTTCGTCACCAATTGATGTATTTGCATGCCGAAATGCTGATCTGCCGATTCGGCACAAATGCTGAGAAGTGAAGACAGAGTGTGCCGATCCGGTTTCACTCCTTCCGCTTGCATTCGAACAAACAGTTCGATAGCTTCCTTAAAACCCGCATTTTTTTCGTATCCAGCTATTATGGTATTCCAAGAAACTAGGCTCTTCTGAGGCATTATCTGGAAATAGTCGAGCGCGAGTTCCATCTTTCCTGCCTGTGCAAACCCTGATATTATCGAGTTCCAAGATAAGGCATCTGGAGTTGCCATCTCGTAGAAGAGCTTTACTGCGGCTTTCATATCCGATACATGAACATAACCACTAATCATAGTATTCCACGAAACATTATCTCGATCGTTCATCTGATCAAACAGCTCCCTTGCGGATGACATGTCACCCGCTTTCGCATAGGACATAATCATCGAATTATACGAAACCACGTTTTTTTCAAACCCCATCTGATTGAATAGGCGTTGAGCGTCAGCTACCCTTCCTTTCTGACCATACCCAGCAATCAATGTATTATAAGCATGAATTAGATCCTCTTTTCTATCGCACGTTTTCATATATTCTAATACGACGTTTTCAGCCTCGTCCAAATCACCGTTCTGAATCAAACCAGAGACAAGGGCGCTGAGAGATGCCGCGTCTCGTCTCGGCATTCTTTTGAAAAAATCGGAAGCTCTCTTTGCATCACCGTTATTCAAGAACCCCGTAATCATGGCATTCCAGGTGACCACATTCTTCTCCGGCATACAGTCGAACAACCTCAAAGCATCATCCATTCTTCCATTCTTGGCGTACCCACTAATCATAGTATTCCAAGAAACAAAATCCCTTTCGTGCATTTCGTCGAACAGTGATCTACCTTCCTCTAGATGCCTCCAACCACGACACGACACGTATCCCGAAATCATCAAATTCCACGAAACAACGTCCTTCTTAGGCATTTCATCGAACAGCTTCCGTGCTCTAGCGAGCTCGCGGCGCTGCACATACCCGCTGAGCATTGAATTCCAAGTGATGGTGTTTCGGTTGGACAATTTATCGAACAGGGCTCTTGCATCTTCAATACGGCCCCCGCGGATCATTTCTGTTATCTTTTTATTGACAAAACGGAGTTCTGGAGGGATATGAGTGGAGAATATTCGAATAGCGAAGAGTTGCCATTGTTGTGTGCGCCGGAGCCTTGGCCAATGCAGTGGCATATCTCTGAAACGATGTAAATTAATTGAAACCTCGGAATGCCCCTAATAACCCAACATCTCGGACGGTTAAATTAGACAATACTTGGTCAAACTCATTTCGTATGGCCGCAAATTTGAACGGAAAAGTTCACTTCTGCAACCGGCATCGGGCGGAGATGGGGCGGTTGCGAGAGAGGAGCCGGCGGTTGAAAAGGCGACACACCGGAGAGCAGTAGAAGGTGGGCTTATAGAGTTTTGAGCAGGCCCAATATTTATTTCCTCTTTTTTCTTTATTTACACAGGCCTGTTCATCCAGTTGGTAAACCGACCAAAACGAACCAAACGGAAACTCGGTACATGTATGAAATATTAGTATTTAAACTAAAATTAATTAAAAAAAATTGAAAAAACAAATTTTTAAATATTTTTAATAAAATTTCGATAATTCAGTTATTTACCGAACTGTACGATAAAAGGCATGAAAATTTGACGTACCGAAATTTCAGTACAATTTTATCCAATAAACACCTCTAAATTTACCGACTGGGAGAGTTTTTTCATAAAACAATACATAGTTGAGGAGGTTGGGCTGTTGGCTGTAATTTGCGAACAATATGAATTTTTTCGTAATTTTACATTATATCAGGGGTGGCTATAATTGGCTATAATTTGCCCTATATTTATTTATTATTTTATCATCCCAAATATATTTAATTTTTTATGCTTTATGTTGTTAATTTTTTTCTTCTTTTTATTATGGATAGGAAAAATCACCGTTTGGTGAAAGTTAAAATTCCTTCTAGTACCTATGCTCATCATTTTCAGTACAAACAAAGTTCCACACATTGCAGAGCAAATTAACTCAGTGTGTCTTGTAAATCTCCAGCAATCGTGAACTTTGCTTGTCGAGAGGTCGTTGAATAGAGAGAGTAAAACGGGACGGTATTTAGCCTTCGACTGGCTCAAGGTCTCGATAAGTATGCCACTTTTTGTATCTTTGGTGCCCTCTCAGCACAGGCCTTATCCGATCTGCCGACGTGCAATTTGTGCAGCAGCATCCTCTCATATCCTCCACACATTTCAAACAGCATCTGCGATATATATAAGTCTCGGTTAGTATTTCTCGGACCATGATTTCATTTCACGCACTTCGATCGAAAAAACTTACAGGAAGAGAAGGTTGCAGTCGAGGTTTGCGCAGTTCCGGTGCCTAAGCTCGGATACGTGGGACCCACATACGTGGCATTTAGCAAAAGAATGTGACGTTTTTTGCTTCCCGATTGTATCGGCATTGGTTTCTGGTTTGTAGGTAGAAGGCGGTAGAGAGAGACGGCCATCAAAAACGAAGAGATTTCCGACCCATCCAGTGGAACCTTCTTTCTCTAGATAATGAGAAACGCCTCCTTTTAGCGTGTACAGATTCTTGAAACCCTGTTGTCTGCCGTATGATTAAGGCAAGCTTCTTAGGCCTCGTTTGGTAATGCTTAAATAAAAATAAAAATAAATAAAACCCGTTAATCAGACTGACCTAAGAATAGTGGAGTATACGTCGCAGCGGATTCCACCAGTACAGTACATCAGTACGTCCGTTTTCTCTCTATCGACATTAGCTAAAGGATCTGAAGCTACAACCTGGACATAGTGCAAATTATGTTTAATACGTATATCTCCGACGTAAATTATAATTGATCATCGGCATAATCTAAGACAGTGATGTTATATATAGTATGTTGGAAGATGATGCAAGTATTTGCCTCTGTTTGAGATTCGGAAGATAGGCCAAAAGAAGTGCTCCTGAAGCAATCGACATCCGGGCGTTGAGCCCCTTGGAAGTGGCCCACGTCCCATTCATAACCTAATTACGTATAAACGGCTTGATTACTAGCTAGCTCGAAACATAAAAATCCAGTCTTTTACTTCCGAATCGGACAGCACATTTGGAAAGTAATAGGATCGAAACTTGTGAATAAATCGAAGTTGATATAAAAGCAGAAAAATATCTAATTGTACCATTTCTCACGTCGAGTAAAATGCAGTTGGTGGTGGAATTTACTGTATCTAAAGAATTGTCGATATTGTTTACTCTTTCTAGTTTGCTCTTCCATTCAGATGGTGTAAGAGGTGTGGCTCGCATTGATTGGTCGAGCAAAGGGAGATGTGAAATACCCTCTCCCAACTGTATACGAAAAAAAAAAAAGACCACGAAACGGTTATTACACAACATGCTTTCATTTGAAAAGTTTATATAAACACATGGTCAATGTAATACCCAAACCCGAAAACCCAAAACCCCGAAACCCGAAAACCCGAAACCTGAAAACCCGACAAACTCTTAAACAACATGCTTTCAATTGAAAGGTTTATATAAACACACGGAGAATGTAATAGAAAGGGAAAAATTTAGAAGGAATATATAATAGTGATAAAGGGGACTCGTAAATATGTAGCTTGCCTGTACAAGTGATGGCTTGTACCGAAGCTTAAGTTTCGGAAAAGCGTGGCCATTCGTAGCTGGAGAAATCTGAATCAAAATGTCGGAAAACCGGTGATCTTCCTTAACCCATTCGACATACGCGAGGGCATCTTTAGACGGCCCACTGTACTGCAAGAAATACGCTGAGAATGGATTACTCGTCGAGCAGTAAAATTCACAGTAACTAAACGACGGTGGAAATTATCATAATTGTTGACAAAGAATAGAAGCTAAGACGCACCTGCGCGTTAATCCCTTGCTCGTTCAAGTATATACGACCGTGTATATCACGACCCTAAATCGAGAATCGAAAGGCATATTTAGTTACTAAACGACGATGGAAATGCTGAAATTTTGAATCTTTCTTCATAATTCCACGAAAATTTACCAAAGTATATATAACACGCAGCAGAACAATGCCGATACAATGCACTTAAATTCTAATTTTTTTTCGGTTTCTTCGCAATAAAGTGATGTAATCTCTCTTAAATTTTCTAACAAACTCAAAATGGGCATTTGCACAAGTAACAAAAATGACATTATAAATGGGAATCTGTCTGAAATAAAACCATAAGCCACCAAGATTGCACCAAGAAACCTTAAAACACACACACACACACGCACACACACACACACAGATTTACCTGCATGAAGGACAGGTGTCTTAAAACCTCCTCTTCAGGGTTTTGTACGAAAACAAATCGGTAAAAATTAACAACAATGAACTCGGCATCCTCGTATTCTTTAGGAGCACCGGCGACCACATCGATCCAGCCGCCGGTCGAAGATGAAAATGCTGAAAAATTGAATCGTTCTTGATAATCCCAAGAGAATCTACGGCCCCCGCCGCCATGAATTTTGTGTCTGTGTAAATGCAGAGAAGTAAAGATTTGGTGGGTGATGTGTTCTTGAATGAGAGCGTGTTTGGCGGAATTGGGTGTTGAAGATAGTAAAGGGCTCAAGGTGATAAGAGCCATTCTTGAAAATCTTGATTGATGCCCAACACCCATTTGTGAACAAATTGAATTTTGGGGTGGAGATTGTAGCATAAATGCAAATTCGTGGGTGAAATAGTAATTTCCTCTTTCTGTAGTGGTTACTTTGTAAAATACAAAATGTGGAACTTTTTAGGGTAAATTACGAAAACCCCCCTGAGCTTAAGCTAAATTACGAAAACAACCCCACCTATTTGTAATTACCAAAAGCCTCCTAAAATTTGTATCCGTCTTACACTAACTCCTGTAACCTTACAGTGAGACATTTCACGGATTTTTTTTTTATTTCAGGAAATAGACTCTACATAATTTTAGATATTTTATTTTATTTCTCACCTAGTTAACAGAAGGTATAATAGTCTCTATACGTTTTCTGTTAAAAAAACTCGATCAACAGTTAATCAGAGGGGAATTTTGGTTATTACGAATAGGTGGGGGTGTTGTTCGTTATTTAGCCTAACTTCAGGGTGGTTTTCGTAATTTACCCAACTTTTTAATTTATACAATTATTATTATTTTGATTTCTGTTTTTCCTGCCATAATTTTCTTCTTTCCACAATGGGTTCTGAAGATGGATCCTATCGATCATCCAAGAATTCCAAGAAACCCAAATGTACGTTTCTTGAATATTTCGACCCAATTGTGATTCAATCTTTCTCCATTTTCATGTACATTCGAAGATCTTCCCTCGTTAATTTCATGTTTTTTTTTGTTTCTTCAAGATTCTAGGTTTACCCAGCAAGAACTCCCAGCATGCAAGCCAATTCTAACACCCGGTCTGGTATGTGTTCGATGAAATGCGCCTGTGAAAAAATTGATCCTTCGTTATTATGTTTCTTGAAATTTTCAACATCATTAATTTTATTGATGGTTTCTTTTTTTCCTCAATCTCTTTTCAGGTTATAGGAATCCTCATCTCTCTTGCTATAATCTTCATTCCAATTGGTCTACTCTCCTTTTCTGCATCACAAAATGTAAACATAATCATGTTTTCTACATACTTTGTTTAACGTAATATTTATAAAGTGCATCAACTTTTTTTTTTCTTTGTTCGACATATACGATTATTTAGGTTGTCGAAGTTGTTGACCGCTACGACGAGGAATGCGTTCCTGCCACGTCATCAAAGCTTGGATTCATCCAAGATGCCCAAACAAACAAAACCTGCATCAGAACTTTGATTGTAATTAACTAGTCTCGATTCCTACTTATAACGTACGATGTATTGTTTCCTTAATGTCGCTTTTGATGAATTTTTATGTTATCTGTGTTTTTCGACATAGGTTCCAAAGAAGATGAAGCACCCGATTTTCGTGTACTATCAGCTAGACAATTTCTACCAAAACCATCGTCGGTAATTAGTACTAGGATCCATTTTAATCTTTCCAAAAGCTGTTCTTTTTTTCAAAAATAAATTAAATTAAAAAAAAAAAAAAAAAATCGGGTGCAGGTATGTGAAAAGTAGAAGTGATCATCAGCTATGGAGCCCGAAAAACGAGTACATGACAAAGCTATGCGAACCAGAGGCGGTCGACAGCAACAACGAGCCCATAGTTCCATGCGGCCTCGTTGCTTGGAGTTTATTCAACGACACCTACACATTTTCAAGAAACGACAACTCCTTAACCGTAAACAAAAAGAACATCGCCTGGACAAGCGATCGAACCAAGAAATTCGGAGCCAACGTCTACCCGAAAAACTTCCAAAGCCACGGCTTAATCGGCGGTGCAAAGCTGAACGAGACCATACCTGTTAGTAACCACCACCACTACTCGTAATTCTCTCGTACACTAATCATTTTCTCGCCAATTATTATTATTATTATTTTGTTTGTTTGTTTGGGAATTAATAGTTGAGTGAGCAAGAGGATCTTATTGTGTGGATGAGGACAGCGGCACTGCCCAGTTTCAGAAAATTATACGGGAAAATCGAAACGGATCTCGAAGCGAACGATAAAATTACGGTTGTGATCGAAAACAATTACAACACTTATGCATTTGATGGGAGGAAGAAATTGGTGATGTCTACTGTGACATGGATTGGCGGGAAAAATGATTTCTTGGGGAGGATGTATTTGACAGTTGGTGGAGCTAGCTTGTTCTTTGCTCTTGCTTTCTCTCTCCTCTATATACTTAAACCAAGGTAATTAATAATTACATTAGTGTTGTTATAAGAAAGTTATATTTTAATTTGTTGGGTTAATTAAGGTCACCCCTGAGGAAAGGTCGAATTACGAAAAAACCCCTCATGTTTGGGTAATTACAACCACAACCCTCAACTATGAATCTTCTTACACGTCCATCGTGCGATGTCAAATTTAGTTGAATTTTCTAGATTATGTGGAATATTTTTTCCAGTTTGTATCTATTTTGCCTCATTCGAGCTCCATATTTTGAAACAAAATGATCATAGGATGTGTTTCTTGCCTTGTAAATATCAGATTATGGTGCATTAGAAACTGTATTTTTTTGCACAAAACAAGTACGAACTATAGAACATTTCACGGAATCTATAATATTCTGTTGAATTTGACACCATAAGGGTGGACGTTCAAGAAGATTTATAGTTAAGGGGTGGTTGTAATTATCAAAATATAAGAGGGTCTTCGTAATTTGACTTTATCTTAGGGGTGACCGAAATTTACATTAATTTGTTTTGTTTTCTTGGAGATGAAAGAATGTTGTGTTGTCTTGATGCAGACCTTTGGGGGATCCAACCTACTTGTCCTGGAACAGAAAGCCTACACTATAAATCAAATTTTTTTTTTATTATCCATTATTATTAATTTTAAATGTGGCTATAGAAGTAGAGTTCTTGTATCATTTTTCATGATTATATTGTAATATTTATTGATTTATTTCTTATTAATTATTATTGATAATATGGCATTCATTCAATTATGAATTGTCATAGTGTTCAATTGTATGAATGTGATCATATGACACATTTCGTTATAAACAAACTATTTTTTCCCTCTCCCTTCCTTAACGAGGGCCAAATATTAAATATATGATTTTAATGTTTAACTCCTGAAGTATGTGCAATCTCGATAAATTAATAATTTGTTTAAATAATATTTATTTGGGTCTTGATATAAAAAAAAAATTGAATTATTAGCTCCATAATTTAATATTTATTAAATTAATAAAATTTTACTCATTGCTACTAAATTAATTTGCTAAATTATAGATTATAGATATTTAACCAGAAGTTGTTTATTGTGGCCGAGTGGGGCATAAGCCGCGAGAAAAGAGAAGAAACCCCAAATTAAATAGCAGTTCTAATTTTCGCCGGGGCAAAAGAAACCCTAATTTTCGCCGGCGGCGATTAAAATCACTCTAACGACCGGTGCGTAGATTGCAAGAACTAATCTTCTTAACTTCATTATAGTTTTCGATTTCTCCAGACCGAATTCTAACTCGGATTATTACGGAATTCGAGTGATTATGGTTGAAATGTTGGACGAGAAAAAATTCGACGTGGAGTTGAATTTGTTGGCACTTCGAATTCCGCGCGAGCATTGCAAGCTCGCAACTCGAGTTCTCAATGGGTATGTAGTAAATAGTGACGTCTGCGTTGATTAAACTCAACTCTCCTGAAATTTTGATGCAGCATTGTCTAACCATCTTTTCTTTTTTTTTGTTCAAATCTTTTACTGAAGATACTTACTTGACAAGCCACGCGTCAAACCTGTAACAGAAGATCCAGCGTCTGATAAGAATCGATACATGATATTATCGGAGAAAATTCAGAATCCTGGTACCATTTTTTTTAGCTAGTACTGTTTGTTGGAGAAATCTTTGTCTTATATTCTTATGTAACACTGTGGATTTGTGTTTTATTTGTAATACTGACAGATTTATCGGAAATTCCAATTAGTAAAGTTGATGAGTTGAAAGAGCTCTTTGAGATTCAAGTAGTTCCTTATTCGTTTACGCTCGGTTATTCCTATTGGAGTGCAGGTACTTCATTCACTTTATGCATACCCAATTAGTGCTTATTATCTCTAAATGGAAGTATCGTTTTTACGTATTAATGCTTCTTTGTGAATATTCAATAGAACTCAGGGTAACTGGTAGGAAACGGTTCCTATGCTTTCATGATTTATACACTCGGTTTTACATGCAATGTATTGTTTATCTTGATTTCTCTCGTCTCTCTGCCCAAACTTTGAGGCTCTAAGAAGTAAAAGGAACAATTTTTTTGAAGACGTGATTTATCATGATTGTCACTCTTTTTTTTTTGAAAAAAAACTTTATTTGGGATGTAATTTTGATATTATGGTGATTTAGCATGTTAAACTATTACATCTATCATTTTTTCGTTCATTAATAAATAAATAAAAAAGCTATATCTGTCTTGAATTTCAGATTTTGTAATGAGCTTATTTATTTTGTTTTAACTCGTCGACCTTTCTGAATTTAACGTTGCTGGAGTCTGATATAAGTTTACATGAAATTGAACATTGGGTCACTCACACTTGCGTTACAAGTTTTATTTCGTTCTGATGATTATGCAGTATGATAATATTGGATTTGACAACGCTTTATTTATGATTAACTGATATTGACGTTTCCTCTTAATAACTGTGTTCTAGACCATATTTTGAAGCAGATTCTGCCGACTGGGATCGAAGTGCCTTCATCATTTGAGACAATAGTTAAGTATTTTATGTGTTAGCCCGCTATTTATCGTCAAGTTCATATTTTCTGTGTTGTTTTTCGTTTCCAAATATTTCTGGGATGTTTTCTTTTCAGCACTTGTTTTAGGGTTTGACTATTGCTTAGTTAGTAGCCTTCTTTTGATTGGAGGTTGCAGCTTGTAATTTCTTGGTTCTCTGTTTGAAGTCTCGGTTAATGATTGTACTTTGCACTTTAATTTTCGTGCAGGTCACATTGCCCATCTGAATATTAATGATGAATTACTCCCGTACAAGGATGTTATCGCAAAAGTTATCTATGATGTACGTATTTATGCTGGCCACAAATTTTCTTTTATTAGCTATCTGACTACAAATTTTCATTCTAGTCAAGTGAATTGAATCAAATAATTCTTTTGGGGAAATGTGAATTCTCCGTTATTTGAAATGTTAAGAGGAGGAATTACAATAATATACTTGAATGAACTCAATTTGTTACATGCTTGTTCGTATAGATAGAAAGTGCTACTATACTGGCATAACCGAGGATTAGATTATCAATGAACTGATATGATTTGAATTAGGGTAAATTACAACCACCCCCTTGAGGTATGGTCAAATTAGGAAAAACCCCTTCTTGTTTGGGTAATTACAACCACCCCTCAATTATAGATTTTTTTACACGTCCACCCTTGCGGCTTCAAATTTAGTGGAATCCTCTAGATTATATGGAATATTCTCAATTTTGTAGCCGTTTTATCCCATTCGAACTCCACATTTTGAAGCAAGATGATCATAAGATGTGTTTTTTGGCTTGTATATATCAGATTGTAGTGCATCAAAAACTGTATTTTTGCACAAAACAAGTACAAACTAGAGAATATTTCACGGAATCTAGATGATTATGTTGAATTTGACACCATAATGGTGAAGGTGTAAGAAAATTCATAGTTGAGGGGTAGATGTAATTATCCAAACATGAGGGGTTTTTTCGTAATTTGACCATAACTCAGGGGTGGTTGTAATAGTCCGAGAATCTCTGCCTTAAATTGGCCTTTTATTTTCATTCACAGAAAAACTATCCGCGAATAAAGACCATTGTCAATAAAGTTGGAGCAATATCGAACGAGTTTCGCGTGCCAAAGTTTGAAATACTAGCAGGAGACGATAATTTGGTTACAGAGGTAAAGCAGTATGGAGCAGTTTTCAAACTAGATTATGGCTTGGTCTATTGGAATTCTAGATTGGAACACGAGCATATAAGGCTAATCTCGAAGTTCCAGGCTGGCGATATCGTCTGTGATATGTTTGCCGGCATTGGTCCGTTTGCTATTCCAGCAGCACAAAAAGGATGCCGAGTATACGCAAATGATTTAAATCCGGATAGCATTCGTTATCTGGAGATTAATGCAAAAATTAACAAGGTTGCTAATCTAGTCCGTGCGTACAATTCCGATGCACGGAAATTCATTTGTTCGGTAATGGAAGTGCTTTCAAGCGAAGAAAGTTCGCTAGAATCCAATGTAGCAATCTCAAATACTTCTGACAAAGGTATGCAGTCAACCTCGCAAAAAGAGTCGGGTTCCATTGAAGGTTCTATGGAAGTAATTCCGGATAAAAACGGTGCTCGTTGTGAAAGTCATGAGCAGTTGAAGGCGAAAGAAGATGCGAATTCTGCCGCTGTAAAAAGGCGTTCCGAAAATTTATCTGAAGGTATGTGGGGTTTGGAGGAAATTATTGATTTGCGCTCCTTTGATAATGGATTCAAATGATGAATTACATCTAATATTTGCAATATCTTCCAGTAGAGAGTGGAAGCGCAAACTGTACCGACATTTGCATGCCTGAAAGAAAGAAACGAGTGTTGAATAAGCACGCTGGAGGATCTCAGCCTTTCGTTGCAAAGCCATGGGAGCACATTGATCATGTCATAATGAACCTTCCTGCCTCTGCTTTAGAATTTCTAGGTAACTTTTCGTCTGTTATATATATATATATATATATATATATATATATATATATATATATATATATATGATTAATGAATATACATTCGACAGATGCTTTGGGAGGTCTTATCAACAGAAAACACTGGAAAGGCTCTCTGCCGTGGATTCACTGCTATTGCTTCATGAGATCAACAGAGACAGATGATTTAATAAAAGCAGTAAGTGAAAGTTTCTTCGTATAGGAAACAACAATACTCTGTTTTTTATCTGTCTAAAGTTAGATTTTCGTGTGGTGCTATTCAGAAGGCAGAGGCTGCATTGGGTGCTAGTATACGAGATCCAGTATTCTACAGGGTTAGAGACGTTGCGCCAAACAAGGTACCATGCGACAGTCGAGTTTTTTGTTAGCATGAAATAATGTTGGTTTTTTTTTTTTTTTTTTTTTTTTGTTTAAGGTGGTAATGGATTTGTATATATTTGGGCAGGCAATGTACTGTTTAAGCTTCAGATTACCAGAGGAAGCATGCATTGCTGCTAATGATGATGACAAAGACAAGAATGCCCTTGGTGACTGAGTCTTGATAAATTATTTTTTGGTAGAGATTGTGAAAACTGAATGAAATATAAAAATGCTAGTTTTGATACTTTTTGCTCTAATTTTGAATTTTATTTTATATATATTGCACATCTTAAAATTGTATGTATTCTTTTTATTTTATATAGACTTGATATTAGATACAAAATGCATATTCAACATAGTTATTTTTTTGTATTCCTTTTTTTTTATTTTATTATTATTATTTAAAATAAATTGTACTACATTAAATTCTTGTACAAGAGGGAGAAGAGAAAATATCTTCGATACGACGTCGTATCTTCTGTCAGCCCCAAATGAAGCCCTAATTTCCCCAATTTCCCCAATTTCTCAAAGGTGGGTGATGATGGCTACCACCAACATTTCCGCCTCTTTACTTCTCGTTTCAACTACCCGTACAAGAAAACAAGCTTACAGTACTACGGCCAAAGCATCGCCGTCGTCATCGTCATCGGAAAAGGTCGAAATAAGAGTGTGTACAGACAAGCCATGCAGAAAGCAAGGCTCTTCCGACACTCTGCAAGTACTCTCCGGAATCGCCCCTCCGTTCGTCACGGTGAACTCGTGCGGGTGCCTCGCGCGTTGCGGGTCGGGTCCCAATATTGTAGTTCTGCCGGGGCCTACTTTTGTGTCGCACTGTGGGACCCCAACCAAGGCCGCCGGTGTGATGTCCGTCGTCTGCGGCGGCGGGGTTGAAGATAATGCCGCCGGCGAAGCGGCGGCGAGTAGTGTGAGCAGGTGTTTGGAGGCGTTGGCGTTGAGGAAGAGAGCTGAAGATGAGATGGGCCGAGGCGATTTCTCTCTGGCTTATAGTTTACTCTCGCAGGTATATGGTTTGAAAGATTAAAATACACTTTTTTTTTGGTGTAGAAGAGAAAATGACTGGTTGATGTATTGATTATAAGAATAAAGATTTGCTCTTTTTTATGCCATTATCTCTGGATTGTTACCTAGTTTCTGATACGAATGAAGCACCGAATGTTTGATTCGACAATACACGTTGTATTTGCAGGCTGTAGATCTCAAACCATTTGGCGGTCTACATATAATATACAAGGACAGGTTTGTCGAGATTTCACTTTTATAGTCTCTATGTGTGATGAGTTATGATAAAATCAGAATTTCGAAGTAGCACTGTCGTGATTGTTGCTCCAATTAATGCGATTCGCAGTATCGTTACTTAATTTGGGAAGTTCGTTTGCTTTTTCTTGTCGAATAGGTTTTTGCTGATGAAGCCACCTTCACGCAGAAACTCATTTATTCGACTTGCAAGCAATTTTTTTTTCTTTTTTTTATTTTGATTGCATTGTGATGGTCATATAAATGTCGTTTTATCAGGTCTGCTGCGAGGTTGGCTGTGGGAGACGTAAATGGAGCACTTGAAGATGCTAAGCAGGCTTTGGCTCTTGCACGTTACTATCCCGAGGCAAGTATAACTGTTTGTCAGGCTGTCTGTAGAGCGGGGATAATTGCTTTTCTTGACTTGCAAAGTTTCCATATCGACCGTCAAATTTACAGCTCTAAAAAGCTATTATGGATGGTGGTTTAGTTTTTCTTGAAAGATAAGATAATGTTGTTGTTCTTGACCATCCAGTGTTTGTTTGTTCAATAAGAGGCAAAAAACCGCCACAGGGATTTGCTAAATGGAAGAAAAAGATGTTTATTCTCTTGCCTGTAACGAAAATAAATGTGACAAATGAATTCTTTTTTTTGATAAGAAATGTGACAAATGAATTCATCAAGTCTCTATCTGATCATATGAATAGTTGTCCAATCTTCGAGTCCAGGTGGTCATGCTAATATTCGTCGGTCTCATATTACAGGCTTATATTTGCGAAGGTGATGTTTTTATGGTTATGGAACAATTCGATGCTGCTGAGGAGTCGTATTCAATTGCTTTAGATTTAGACCCATCCATTCGTCGTTCCAAATCGTTCAAGGTATTTAAAGCATATTTACATTCGTCTTAAGTAAGCCTCTGAACCACAACAGTTTTCTGAAAGGTTACGTAATATTCACTTTGCAGTTGTGATATCATTAGTGTTTAAGTTGTGTCTCTTGTTTAGTTGGGTTCTGATTCTAAGATGTTTAAAGTAGTAGCCGTTTTTTTCCGTTTCAGGCTAGAATTGCAAAGCTTCAGGAGAAACTAGCTCCTGCAGACTTGGCTTGAATACGGCTTTACGTTGGGGTTGGTTATCGAACAATTGTAAAGGAAATAACTAATAGAATATAATGTACCAATACATTGCAATTTCTCATTCGTCATCTAATAGAGTATTGTTATACTGCCTCATCATTTTGACTTGTGAAGTCGGCACATCCTGCTGACTGCTGTGGTCTATCTGTAACCGCACAAGTGATGGGAGTAGCATGGTTTCTGGTCTAGATTTCGTAAAAAATATTAGCTTGTCTTTATTTGTAGTTATATAAATAACGGTCAATTTTTAGCACCGTTTATACATATCTGTCGTTATGCATGTCGATAAAGCATACAATTTAAAAGCATGAAAATACGACATTGGGCAATAAGACTTGGCTTCATTTTCTGCATGTAAATAGAGCATATATAAACTGTTATATAATATTACATATATTGATATAGATCAGCAAAATACTATGCTACTGTCTGTCATCTTGAAATTGTTTTGCAGAGTGTGGCCTCTGTTTCAAGAACTTGCAGGATCGAACTGTGGGCCACAAGGGAACAGCAAATCGAACTTCTTCACCTTATCCCACAGCTTCAAACCCCTTCTACCTTCTGCACCACCACCTTTTCCGCTCTTACCACCGCCAACCTTCTTCACCTTGAAGCTAAAGTATTTACCGAGACTTGCACCACCACCACCGCCCCTTGCCTGAAAACAGTCCTCCAAATTCACCTCTTCTCCACCCTTACCGCTCTTCTTGGAGGACATGTTCTTCTTCTCTTCTTGTTTCACAAGTTGCTCGTAGTACTCCTTATTCCTCTTCTCCAGCCCGTAAATCTGCCCCTGAAGATCTTCGATTTTCCTACTCAGCATGCAAACCCTATGATCCTCCCTCGTCTTCAGTACGCACCTCGCCAGCTCAGCAGTTTTCCTCTTCAAGAATAAGGACTCGGAAGCCAGCCCTTTGTTCTCCTCCGCCAGTGCCGCCACCCTGTACGCCAGCGTGGCATTGTCGTTCAGCAGAATCAGCCTCTCCGAATCCAGCACATCCAACAGGTTCTTCTGCAGCTCCATTTTCCTAGACGACTCGCCCCACCTCTTCTCCACCACTGTAAGCTCGTTCAGAACAATATCGTACTCCACACTTTTCATAACTAAATCTGCCATCACCATATCAATGTCCGTTTCTTTAGCTTTGGCTTTTACAGGGGATACAGTTTGAGTAGTCTGGAAAGACAGTGAACTCTCCGCATCCGAATCAATAACTTCTCCAGTGTATTCATCATCAAAATTCAAGATCGGAATCGGGGAGGAGCATCGGCTGTGGCGGTTCTGATGGTGGTTCTTGGAGAGTGACTGACAGTAACGGTCGGCCAAAGAGAGGTAGCTGTTGTACAGTTCATTGAGTAACGACAGCAGCTGAGGGCGCTCGTGGTAGTAGGAATTAGCTCGTGCAGCGAAACTGTCGGGGCTGCTCTGTTTAGGTATTTTTTTCATCGTCAGCATTTTCATCCTCTCGTCCAAATCTGTTGAAAATCAGAATATAAAAATGGCATTAAATGACGTGTTTGGTCTTTTCTGCAATATAACTATTGAGAATTTGGATTTCAGAAACAGTATTTTTCGATCGGTCCCATATAAAGATCTCATTTTGAAATTCAAATAGAATCGAGATAAGTTTCGGTGTGGACCTATCAATAATGATATGCAGTATATGCATTTTCTGAATTATTGCAGGTTTATTTCAAATGTATGTGTACAAGGACCACAAACTAGACCATGTTTTCTTGATTCTTGATTCTTGATTTAACATTGTTTTATTTTTTACTTATTCCTTTTTGCAGTGAAATGGATAACAAAAGGCCAAGATTATTATTACATTAAAACAGGCAAGAAGCTGACATGGCAATGGGGGGGCAGACCACATGGGAGAATAGGGGGGGTGATGACTGATGAGTGTTTGAATTTTGAAGTCTACAAAACCAGAGAATCAAATCATAGTCTATCTGCTACACGGCATCAATCAATCAATCAACAAAAGGGTATCTGTATTTTGGCCAAAGGGTTCAAATTTCAAACACAAAAAAAAGGGGGGGTTGGTTGTAAATTCAGAAAATATGCAAAAAAATGGTAAAGATTGCAGCTTTATGAAATAGAACCTTTCTGGGGCTGATCTTTTACATAGGGTTTGAAAGTGACATATCACAGTGTTGTTTTACTCAAAGCCAAATACAGGGAAAGATGGGTACATCAGAAAAGCACTTGCCTCTAAACCACCATCTTGGGCCCACATTCCCCCCCAAATTTAAATTCAAAAAAACAAAAAAACAAAAAATAAAAATCTAATCTTTTTTTTCTTTTTTTTCCTTCTTGGACTTTTTCACCTTTCTAATTTCATGGTGAAGAGTGAATACTACTACTACTATTTCTGCTTTTTCACATTGTTTTGAAATTTGAACATATCCAAGAAAAAAGTAAGGTGATTTTCATGCTATTTTTGATGAAATTTGTGAATTATAATAATATTAGTAATTATAGTATTGAATCACGTGATTATATATATTTAAGTTGAGGATAAATAAAATAAATAATTGGTGAATTATTAACTACACCGACAAAATAGTGTTACTGTGTTTTTCTCAAAAAAAAAAAAAAAAGAAGAAAAAGACAAAATAGTGTTGTAGTGAGAGAAAGTAATGAATGGTGTGTGTGTACCAGCAATGGTGCAGAGAAGCCAAGAAGGTTTGTTGACGAAGCTTCTTCGGTGGCGACGTGATAGATGATGATGATGATGATTTGACGGCTCACCCACCACCACCGCAACCGCCGCCGCCGCGGCAGCCTCTCCACCACCACTTTTCTCAGCCTTTGCCACCATTATATTTCACCACACAAGTAGTAATAATAAAGAAACACAGGGTACCCTACAGTATTTAAACCACCACCACCACCATATTAATTAAATAGCTGCATATATAATACGGAAGATAGTAAACATACAATATGACCCATAAATGAATAAGAAGAGTGACAGTGTGCTATAAATGGCACCAATCCTAAACATCAAGAACTGAAGTGAAGTGATTAGTACACATTTAATGAACCATTATCACTAATCAACATCAAATTATATTATATTATATACACTAATTTCTTGACACTAAACTAAAATCACTTCTCCTTGGGAAGAAAACACCCTTTTCTCCCCCCTTATATTTTCTCTTGTGTGTGTGTTTTAGTTTTTTTTGAGTGTCTATTTTCTTCCCAAAGAATCAAGATACACACACACACACACACACACACACACACACACACACACACACACACAAAGAACAGCAAATAAGGATGAAATCTAATTCTTGATAGAGAAAATGGAAGAGGGGGGAAAAGGGGTGCTAGATTTTTCTTCATTCTTTGGGAAGAAAACACACACACACACAAAACAGCATGACAATTTGCATGAAAGAAAAGAGTATAACATGTTGAAGGTGATGCATACATACCTCTTTCTGGTTTAGGGTAGGAAGATTCAAGAAAGAAGAAACCCTTTTTCAAGAATGCAGAAACACACACAGGGACACACACAGTGAGTGTGCAAAAGGGATTATTAGTGTGTATGTTGGGGAAGAAGCAGAGGTGTGTGTCTGTATGTAGAAGAGACAAAGGTGAGTAGAGAAGTTTAAGGAGGGGGGTGGGGGTAGTAAATTAAAGTCCCCGCTAAGAATGATTTGAGTGCTGGCCAATGAATGGATGACACGTGGAATATTATGCCCGTACGAACATTGAATGCACTGCTACTACTACTAATACAAACTATGCCTATGGTTTCTTGGGAAATGGAAGCAAGTTAAGGCAGTATTTACTTACTACTGTATTACTGTATTACTTCTTTCAGAGTTGATTTCCTCTTTATTACACGGCATACAACAAAGGACTCTCTCTCTCTCTCTATTTATTGAGATATATATTAAAAGAGTTGGTCAAATTAAAGTTACCAAGGTAAGGTATAATTACCAAAAGATCCATCTTGATTGGTTAAAAAAAAAGGGCTAAATACAGTTTGCACCCTTAAAGTATAGGGTCGGTAACACTTACCCGTTAAAGTTACAAATGTAACACTTACCCCCTCATTAATGAATTTAATGATAAAACTTTGACTTTAAATGATGTGGCATTTTTTCTTCCTAAATTATCCTTCTAGCTATTATATTGATGCATATATAATAATATATTTTCAATAATATTTCAAAAACTAAATTTTATTAAAATATAATAATTATTAAAAAAATATTTTAATTTATGTTTAACTTCACATTTTAATTCTTATAGACTCTAATATAAATAAAAATCTCAATATTTTAAAAAATATATAAAATACGTTAAACATTTGCAAGAAAAAAAAATATTTTCAAGACTTAAACATCCAATTTTTGTTTATAATAATTATTGATTTGAAAATTTATTCCAGTTACTTAAATTGCAATAAAAAAATATTTCAATGTTTAGACGTTTAAATTATAATTTCTTATTAACTTTTGAATACATTTTGTGATTCTCAGAGTAAAAAGTGAGATGATTATATTAGAGTCATATACGCATTAAAATAACTATATAAACTATAAAATCATAATTAAAATTTGTTAGCTACAAATGAACACAAGGTAAAACAAAATTAAAACTAAAATTCAATTTTTTCATTCATAAATTTACAATATTAAAATAATAAAATTATGTTTTTGCAAAGTTACCGATTTTTTTATTATTACATATTCATTATTTATATAATGGCTAGAAGGACAATTTGGGAAGAAAAAATGTCACATCATTCAAGTCAAAATTTTGCCTTTAAATTCACTAATGAGGGGGGTAAGTGTTACATTTGTAACTTTAAGGGGGTAAGTATTACCACCCCTATACTTTAAGGGTGGAAACTGTATTTAGCCCAAAAAAAAATTAACATTTAAGTTGCTATATGTAATATTAGTATTTAAATTAAAATTAATTAAAAAAGAAATCAAAATTTTAAATATTTTTAATAAAATTTTGGTAATTCAGTTATTTTCGAACCAAGCGTTAAACAGTATGAAATTGTGGCGTACCCCGCAATTTGTGTACAATTTTACTGAATAAACACCCATACTTTATCAATATAAGGGATTCTTTTATAAAACAGTACATAGTTAAGGGGTGCTTGTAAGTTGTAACTATGCAAGCAAGAGTTTTTTTTTCGTAATATACCCTAAAAGAGAATGATACTAGTTTTTTTTCCTAGCTCATAAATCTCTTTTGTTTAGTTTCATATACTACGAGACCATCACTTTATATTATTATTACAAGTACACTTTTTTTTTCCATTTTAAAAAATGCTACCGCGCATAAAACGTATTATGACCGAACACATTTTTTAATAATATTTATTTGTTCATTTTCCTCTAAATGTTTTTTAATAGTGTTTATTTGTTCAGATGAATGTTTTCAGACAATAGTAACTTTATATTTAAAATCACTGTAAATCACAATGTTCTGAATTCTCGCAACATAAACCAACGATGAGAAAAGACAGAAAGAAGAAAGAGGAGGAGAAGTTTCGACAAACTCCTATTGTTGTTTAGAGCCGTTGTGTACCATATATTCAACGTCCGATTTCTTGTTCTTAACAAATTGCATAGTTGTTGAAAATTAGTTTTACCCCAAATTTAAACCCTAATACTACAGTAAAATTTGTTATTCATTGTTGGAGTTTTGATCATCCCTTTTTTTTCTCTTTGAATTGCACGATTTGGAGAAATCTTGCAGTAGGGTATTGTGTTTCGACAATTTATTATCTTGTTAGAGATATCCTTGTGATCACCCATTCAATATTCCGTTTCTAGAGTTTGAGTGTTTGTATTTTATTTTTATTTTTGCCGTAATGAACGCATTTACATAACAATTTATAATTTTGCAAGTTGTCCCAATAGTATGATTGTTATTTGGTGTTTGTAATGTGTGTAGATTACAACGCTTTCTGCTTCGTTACTACGCGTTGTTGTTGACTAAAATCGTATATGAACGAAGACAACATCGTGTTTTGTTTGTTACTACATAAATCGGCCCCAAGAAGGAAAATTTTAAAAAAGATACTCGATGCTCGTCTTATTGCTTCACAAAAGCAATCCACCCCTATCGAACATAAGATGTGGGCTCTGCAATTTAATGCCTTAAAGTCGAGTCAGTTCGGGCACTTCCTAAACGTGCCCAAATTGGGTCATAGTTTCAACGAAGTGCAAGATCTGTTGAAAAAATATCTTCCATAATCAAAAGAGTTCGTATTTGGGAACTCATGCCCACATAAAAAATGTTTTCCTTTCTTATATTTTTCTCCTAACACCAAGTATGAAACTGGGCAATGTAAGTTCTGCATTAGTGCTAATCCATACAAACACAAAAATCATCGAAACAAGAAAATCCGGATATAGAGATATCTCTCTCAGAGACGTGTAACCAAGCAGCAAGATAAAATTCCTTGTTTCGACCCAACCACAAGAATTAGTTTTAATAAAACTAATATAACATTTCACGTAAAACAGTACTATTAAGAGGAGCCGTATTTGCAATTCACCTGTTCCCCCTCTATAAGCCTTTCTACAGCATCTGAGGGCAAGCCAATCAGCTCTAGTGTTTTCTCCCAAACCCTGTTTGAAGTTTCGACATTGTGTGCTTCCTCGGAAGGATTTGCGGGGCGGCAATCGTGATTAATGAAAGCACAAACCGGCCAATCTTCTGTCTTTAGGGACTCACAGTATTCCACTAGTTGGGGATCGGTTGCTGCGAATAGTGTACTTCTAGAGCCTGCACAATGTAACAAGGTGCTGCTTCATATACCCTACTCGCGGGAAATTGTTTTCGAATAAAATGTTATCTCAGTTTATAACAAATTAAATCAGATTTAAGAAAGTCGTGTTTGCAGTAGCTATAACTTTCTGGCAATTTACCTTCTTCGGGGCTGAAAATGAAGTATGGGATTAAATGGTATGCAGCTTGAACAATCTTCGGAAGATCCCTAGCCTGCATTTACAAATTCAAGACTCCAATGTGACTTATCATACTTTTGGAGAAGTGTAACAAACTATTAGATGATACCATATAATTAGGTTGTCTAATTTTGGATGATAAGGACCATGCCAAAATCTTGTGACATGTCGGAAACTTACGACATTCGTTTGGACTATTCCAGGAGAAACACATGCTACATTTATCCCTGCTTCAGTTGGAAGTTTCTTATTCAGGACACTGCTAAACATGATCTGCATTGACATATCTAAAGGGCATTAGTAAAGGATCGTGCCAAAAAAAACGGAGGAATTTCAAACACACAGCCCCAATAAATATTTAATTTTGCGAGTACTAAAAGCATTTACGTTAAAAGACTAATACCCAGAGGTACATGGTACACAAAGCCACAGACACTAACTTGAATCAATTTACAAACTCGATTATTGATGAAATTTAAGAAAAGAGAATTTTATTAAAGCCCAAGCAGCGCTTGCTAAAATTAAAGATATCACTTGGGTGCACCTGTGCTAGTTTACTGCTTGTATATCCCACCAGACTAGTATATTTTCTTTTGCCAGATGTAACATTCATATCTTCTGGATCTACAAATCCTAAGCTATGCATCTGCACAAATACAAACAGATTAATTTATTCCATGCTTAAGAGCAGCTGACAAGAAAATAAATATCGATTAAACATGTTGTCAGCAATCTGGATCAACAAATGCTAAAGTTATTTAAGGTTCTAGTAGAATGTTGTTGCAAAAGTAAATGTAAGGATTGACCACCAAGTTACATCACAACACATGATAAAGGAATGGAACTACTGCATTTTGGATGATCCAAAGACATCCAACATGCTAAACACTAGGCTGAAAATTTGAGGTTTACGTCTGTTAACCTTCTCAAGAATGCAACATTAATTCCTTGTCTATTTGACAAGAAAGTAGAAACTACTAATAGGCTTGCACTCTAACATGCCTATCATTCTTTCCACAGTGTGACGAGATTCTATTCCCACAAACTATAAAGTGTTAATTAGATAATCCATAACAAACCCTTTGTCTATTACATAATAAAAGGAAAGATATGAAGAAGGCCTTCGTTCTGCAAAAGGCACTACTATAGCTTTCATCCCAGTAATCTATAAAATATTACCGAATAATTTTTCAAATCAGGTTAATTTGGAGGAATTTTTAGTTATACTAAGGTGCAAATTGTTAACTCTTCATTAGAGACTCTTAAAGGAATGTTTAAATGGAATAAGAAATATGGAAGTTCTGCATCAGCCAGTTAACTATAACCATAAATGCATAGTAAAAACAGTTTTCGACACTTGTGTTGGAACAGTATTTTGTGTTCAAAATGTAATGATACTGCAAATATATTTCTCTCCACCATAATTCAATCTGTAAAGGGCATTGACATCATAAATATTTCTCACCAGAAATAAACAACTTGTTCCATGAATCCACATCATTCCTCTCTAGAATCAAGAAAAGATGCCAATTGACGTCGAAATACAAAAATAATGTATATATAGTGCTTGCGCAACTTACAACGGAATTCACGTTGACAATACGGCTTGGCGAGCTTCTAATAAGGGAAGGCAAAAGTAATACTGAAAGCAGTGCCGGAGCCAGATGGTTCACTTGCATGTGTTCTTCATATCCATCCTTTGAAATTTTTTGTGGTTCTGAACAGAACAAGATTATATAAATTCAACTAGGATTAAAAAAAAGGGAGAAGCATCAACATATTGGTACAAATTAAAATGGCAACATCAATGTAACCACAAGGGAAAAATTATGAGTAGTATAGTTTCAGTAGATTATTTACAAACAAACCTCCAATGGAAAATATCCCAGCATTGTTGATGAGTGCATGTAGAGGTCCTGAACGTGTATTCCAAGCTTCAGCAAATCTCACAACGGAATCCAGGGAAAGAAGATCAAGTTCCATAACCTGCAACGTATATATAAGTTAAATTTCCGTGGAATCACTAGTATTAAACTAAAACTGTAAAAGATTTGATGCCAATTTGTATGTTTCCAAATACAGGAATTGTTCATAGAACAAGGAAATTCTAGAGGTCCTAATAGTTTTTTGTTTTTTTTTTTTTTTTTTTGTGGGGGGGGGGGGGATTAAGTATGACTTAATATCCAAAGATAAACTCAATCTGTTGAGTACCTCAATATCAAGAGGAAGACCCTTTCCGGACCAATCTTCCTGCCACTTCTTTATCAAGTCATTAGCTGCCTTTGTATTTCTGACCGCCATCACAACATGCCCCCCTGCTTCAGCCAATTGCCTGCCCGATAACGAAACCAGAAACGAATTCATAAAAAGCACGTATAAGTTAAGTTTGAATCCAAAGCATCACTTGGTATAAGCACAATCTAAAACCCTAAAGCTACAAAATACTGATTCAATCATCATACTAAAATTGCATATTTCTAAATCAAAAATATCAGCAAGGATTGCCAAAATCAGACGCCAGCATATTATATACCTACCCAAGAACCACAGTTAACGCATGACTATATCAGTAATCAGCACAGACTAATCAAAATGAATTTTGAAAGATAAATTACTGCGCCGAGCCAAAAAAAATCGCCAAATAAATTAAAAAAGAACAATCCTCACGCGGTCACCCACAGGAACCCTAATTCCATCCAATAACAGCTAGGAAAAAAAGAGATGATTGCGAAGAAATGGACAAAAGTATTATTACAAGCTGGGAAAAAGCAGTAAATTGGGAAAAACCTGGCGATTTCCTTGCCGATGCCGGAGGTGGAGCCGGTGACGACGAAAGTGAGGTCGTTAATCGGAGGGAGGGGCATAGGATTGGGCAAATTGCTGGCGACAATCCTCTGGAACAGCATCTCGTAAGCCAGGTAGAACCACCCCATCATCCATTCTATCCACCCTAATGCTTCCTTCTTCACCTTAATCTCCGCCGCCTCCTCCGACGGCTTTCCGTTCTCCTTTTCCTTCTCCGGCGAAGCTGAAACCGATGCCATTTTTCACACACACACACACACACACACAGAGCACACTCTACTATTAAATTATTTTATGAAATAGAATATAGTATAGTATGTATGTATAGTTGGAGATTCAGATCAAACTCAAAATCTGAGCGTAGGAGCCGTTGGATCAAGTTGCATGTTTGAATTGTAGCCGTTGAATATTTGTATAGGCTGGAAGATTCGGGTTGTTTTTTGTCCCGTTACCTTTTCGTAAAAGAGAATCGTGTTTCCTCACTTTTTAACTTTTGTCTTCCTCATGAGGAATATAACGCTTTTTAATTGTTACAAATTAGGCCTTCATTTACTTCAACTTTGGCCCAAATAGAAATATCTCATAATCTATATTGCAATAGTTAGAAGCCCATCTACACATTTCGTGTTATTTACGAGTTACTGCACGAGAGTGGAATTACCTTATTGGACAAATTTGGTTGTAAAAATAAACAAATAAAGAAAATTATATTAACACTTATCAAACTAAATTAATGTACATTTTTTGTCCAGTGCAGTCTGCACATTTCGTGTGAGTTGCGAGTTATTGCACGAGAACGGGGTTGGCTCGTTGCACAAATGTGGTTGTAAAAAAAACAAATAAAGAATTATATATTAACACTAATGAAATTAAATTAATGCACATTTAGTATGATCAAGTGCATTACCTCAAGTTTGGGGTATTGAATTTGCTAGGGGAGTGAGAGAGGGTGGTCTCATTAATTTATTATCCTTGATCTTTAATTCCTTGCTACGTCGAGCTTGTCACACGTGATTAATCTATTATGATTTACGTCTTTTATATAGTTTGCAAATTATTATATGATAGTATAAATATAAGGATTTGACTAATGTATTGAAGTATAACTCAACTGGTTAAGGATTTGACTGATGTACTGTCATCATCTTGTTAGTTTGATCGGTTGGTAAACTCCTACTTCCTGGCCGTTGATTTATATCCCGCGATTTACATCCTCCACAGTTTCTCGACATAGGTGGTGTGGCCTGTGGGCCCCCCTAAGGTGGGATCCACCTTTTTCGCTTATCAATAATTATGTAAATACTAATCATACTAATAATTTTGGTACTGTATAACTGGTACGTGGTACTCTATGATTATCGTTGAAAACTTGACTAAAAGTTGTCAAGAATATAATGTCATTCTATTTCAATGAATTTGGTAATATATAAATATAACACTAATTCCACCCTTAGAGGTTGATGGAAGAAGAATCAATGCGTTTCTGTTAAAAAGTCACTGTCATCCCAATATATATTATGTGCTTTGCCAATGTTCTTGGGGTAGGAGGTGGGGTAATATATATATATATATATATATATATATATATATATATATATATATATATATATATATATATAGGGATTATTTCACAAACACCCCTCACTAGCCTTCTCCAATTACAAGGAGTCCAAAAAAAAATCTTATTTTTAGGATAAATCCAAAATATTTTTAATTAATGAAAATTAATATAGTTTTACAATTATACCCTTTTTTTCTACATAATCTTTTATTTAATATTAATTTATAATTTCCATCCACACTATCAAACCCTAAGTTCTCGTTTTAATTTCTATTTATCCCAGCCATCTTCTCTATCTATCGCCACTGCCACTTCTCTTCACTCTCCATTGCAGCCACCGCCCTTTCCTCTCTCTCCATCGATCACCGTGCGTCCGCCGCCGCTCCTCCTCTTTTCTTTCTCTACTTCCGTTGTCTCCCCTCTCTCTTCTCTCCACTGTCCCGTAAGATCTCCTTCCCTCTCTTCTTTTTTCTTTGTTCCAGGTAGCGTGAGTTTGGTTTTGGGTGCTCGATCCTCCGTGTTGTATTGCGTCGCCGAAGCCGTCCGCAGCGTTTCTGATACGCCCCCAATTTTCCTTCTCAATATTTCTTTGATTTGAGCAATTTCAATTTTCTTAATTTTGTTCGAGTATTTACTTACCTGCAAAAAAATCCAGCAAGAGTCTCACCCTTTTTCTTTCTTATTTCATCTTTTGGGGAAAAATAAAGTAAATAAATTTTGTCTCGTATTAGTAGTAATATTTTGAGGCTTTAGGTAAGATATAAGTGAAAATGTGTGTATTATTGTAAGAGAGGACACAATTTATGGGGTTTTTAGTTTTTGATGAGATCTAATGAAAAAATTTCATGATACACCTGATGCTTGGACCAGGCTCGTTTTTAAGAATGGCTCAGTGCTTTCTTTGCACCCAATTCAATTGCTTCAGTGGCCACACCACGTCATTCTTCAATAACACAGTTTTTTGTAGTTTTCTTTTTCCTTTTTCCTTTTTTTTCATATAAAAATATTGTTTTGTACAATATGATTATATATATTATTATTTTTAATATTGCACCTTGGATAATTTTTCTTGTATAAAATTTTGGCATTGGGACTATCCATGACAAGCTTCATAAATTAGGCATATTTGTGCTATATTTGCATAAATCTCTTGAAACAGAAAATTAATGAGGAAACAACAATTATGATTAAAAAGAAGGGACGATGGTGTGACAACAAGGTTTGCTTTTGAAAATTGGTTTTCATTTGCTAATTATTTTTTTTCTTATTCAGATTGATATAGCCACCCTTGTCGGCCTTGTTGGTGGTGGTGTATTGACTTGCACTTTTTCATGGACGTAGTAGTGGTTTATGTTTCAAACAGTGGATTTTCGAAGAGTGGATTTACGAATAGTGGATTTACGAAAAGTGAATTTACATTTATTTTTGTTTGTTATATAGTTGTTTATACGAAGTGGTTTTCATAATGCTAGACTTTGTCTTTGATAAATTTATAGTGATTTTCAACAATTTTATAGTGGTTTTTAATAACTTTTGTACATATATTTATATAATTGTATATACAGAGTGGTTTTTAGGTTGACATAGTTGTTATAAAGTGTGGTTTTCAAGTTTACATAGTTGTTATACAGAGTAGTTTTCATGTTAAATAACTGTTATACGTAGCGGTTTTCATGTTTATATAGCTGTTTATACAGAGTGGTTTTCATGTTTATATAGAGTGGTTTTTATTTAAAAAAAATGGAAAGGAAAAAAAAACCATTTTAAAATAAATAAGAAAAAATAAAAACCATGAAAAAACAAAAATAAAAATAAAACTATTTTTTTAATTTAAAATAAAAAACATGAAAAAATATAAATAAGAAAAAAAAAACAATTTAAAACAAAAAACCAAAAAAAAAAAAAAAAAAAAAAAAAATAAGAACGTCTTCAACCGTGCTGAACCGTGCTGTGGGACATTGAAGAGGGGCGGGTGATTTTCTGCAATCTGATCTTGGGATTGATTTGGGTTTTGATTTATTTTTTGGAGGGATTTGGTATTAATTTACCATAATATTTAGTTTAATAATTATACTAATAAGTGGGGGTATATATGGGTTTTCAAGTCAAATGGATTTATCTCAAATACCATTAATTAATTATGGATTTATCAAGAATAAAAAACCCAATGGAGGGTGTTTGGCATATTCCCCCATATATATATATATAGGGTATAATTAATGTAGCACCTACCTCAATTATTATGACTAAATGCCATGATTAACAAAATTAGCACAAGCTTCAAATTTACAACAATGGCCATCAACATATCAAACATTAAACACCATGGACAATACTAATTAACCTCCAAAAAAAAAAATCAAGAATTGAAGGCAAACCTTAAAAATTGCAAAAATCAATAGTCCAGATAATAATCAGACCATATTAATTCGACATATATATATATATATATATATATATATATATATTATATATATATAATCCCATGTTGTAATATTAGAGTCCTCGTTTGATCATATCCAAGAACCTTTGATCAGATTCTTGCCTCTGTAATCTCATATCATCGTTGAACTTCTTGATGAAGGCTTCGACTTGGTTGTTCAATTCGTCCAGCCCCACCGAAGGATCTCTCCTGATCAGGGGCCTACCGCCGCCGCATCTCCGCCTTATTGAAACCGTCTCGTTAAAAGTCTCCGATTTCCTCAGCTCCTTCGCTGCCGGCAGATCAAATAACTCGTTCGTTATAATTGGTTGTGGTGGTGGCGGCGCCTCGTGGACTACATCCCATGTTTCGCTCTTTTTCAGGTGTTTTCGGTCGGGCCTCTGTTTTTCTCCTCCCGTTATTGCCCTCCACGTGGCATCCATTGTGTCTTCGTCTTCTTTTCCTTTTTCTTCGTCGTGTTGCGAATTTTCCATTTTCTTGATTTTATGGGGTTCTTCGGTACAATTCTGTGGCGTACTAATGACTTTGGCGCACTTTTCACTAGTTCTTGATGGTGTTGTGTTTCTAGTGGCGGTGGTGGTGGTGGTGGTGGTGGTGGGGAGAATAGTGGTGGCGGTTCGTCAACGACGATACTATCGAGAGTGTCGGTTTCGTGGCGATGGAAAGAGGAAGACGCGAATATTAGAAGCACGATGGAGTTGATGACGATGCAAATGTAGAGAGGAGAAGACAAGATACACCGAACGGAGCTCCAAAATCCGACAAGGCTCGACAAAACATTAATCTCACACGAATAAAAAGGCAAGATTTTTACCATCACCAAAGTCGAAATTATAAGCCCTACTACCGCAACAACTGCGCCTGTCTGAAGAAGTACTAATAATCGTCTGTTATTGTCTCGAGAAGCGTCTGTCGCCATGTAAACCTCGCGGAAAAAAACGAAAAAAAAAAGAACCCGATGTTTTAAGACGACTAGAATTTACGATTTTTTGCAAGAAAATGCATATATAGTAGAGAGAGAGAGAGAGTGGTTACATTTCGAAAAGAAAAGGAAGACACCAGCACAAAAATGAACAAGCTAGGCCTTTTTTTTATAGTGATTAAGATGATTATTAAACAATGTAAGCAAGTTGCTAATTATTAATTAAAAGTATTAAACCATTGTTTGTCCTGTCCTTTTTGCACTTGATCGGTAGATAAGATGTACCTCTTCTAATTAAGTTTGTCAATGTTGTCTTAATCACCAACATATATATACATTATATATATGTATATATATCCTTCAGTTTCTGTCTGAATTCACTAGGCCAAAATGCCACACTGGCGACGAAATTTCGCGACGAAATTCGTCACGTAGCGACGTTTTTTCGCCTTTAGCGACGATATATTTTCGTCGCCAAATCATTAAATATTCGTCGCGTACTGCCCCGTCGCAAAGTCAGCGACGAAAATCCGATTTCGACGCAAAGTTTGGCGACGCAAATACACATTCGTCGCGAAAACCGTATTTTCTGAAAAAAATTATTTTTTTATTGTTAGCGACGGAAAACTAATATCGTCGCATGCGTTTGCTACGAATTTTGTTTTTTTCGTCGCAAGTTCACCGAATCTGTGGGCGACCAAATAGTTGTTTCGTCGCCCGGTTCTATTTCTTTTGGCGACGAAAACTGAATTATATTTCGTCGCAAACTTTGTTATTTTTTGATTAATTTATTTATTTTAATTATTTTTTATTACAAAATAAAATCCCCCTGTCAAAAAAAAATAAAAAAAAAAACCAAAACCATATTTGCTCAAAAATATTAAAAACCACGATTACCAATTAAATATCAAAATACAACACGAACATCAATTCAAAAATTACATAAAAACTTGAAACCATAAATGTATTAGTTCAAGAGGCACACTAATTTTTATACCTCATAAACATAAATATCAACCAACATAATCGTGAAAAAACAGTTTGTGAAATTCGCAATTAAAATCGGAAAACAGAACGAAAATTGATACGATTCGGAAAGAAGCTTGCCTCTGATGACCTGATCTCTTCCAGTAAGGTCTGCAATCCTCTCCCCGAGCTCGAGCTCTTCATTTCTGTTTCCCCCTATTCCGAGCACTTTCTCTCTCTAAAACGCTGTTTCTCTCTCTTTCCTTTTCCTTACCCTTTCCCGCCAATTCGAAAAACTTTGTAGGGCTTCATTTGGCATGTTCTCAGAAAAAAAAAAAAAAAAAAAAAAAAAAAAATTCCACCGACACAGTAGCAAAGCAGACAAAAATGAAGAAAGAAACATACACATTCACCAAAACACACACAAGCACAACAGACTCACAAACATAATTCCGAGCAACGGTTTTTCCGAGCAAACACGTAATTCCGAGCAACATAAATCCAAGAACAATTCGCATAATTCCGAGCAACAATAATTCCGAATATATCCGAGCAACACAGGCTCATCAAATCAACATATAACAAACAAACACATAATTCCGACAAAAAACCTAAAAATAGATCGATAATCGAACACCCACGTAATTTTGAACATAAAAAAACAAACATTTAAAAAAACATAAAATTACCTTGAAATTGGAGGAGTAGCGGCAGAGGGCTGGCGGCGGACGGCGGAGGGCTGTCGGCAACGGCGGAGGGCTGGCGGCGGAGGGCTGGCGGCGGACGGCTGCGACGGCAAATTGGGGGCAACGGCTGGATGACGGCGGGCGAACGGATGTGGGCGACGGGTAAGCAGCAGACGGCGGCGCAAGGCGGGCGGGCGGATGTCGGCGAAGGCTCAGCAGCAGACGGCGGCGGTGGGCGGCGGTGGGCGACGGCAACGGCGAGGGCAGATCGGAGGAGATGGAGAGGGGGAGATTTTGAGAGAGAAGGCCGGGAGGAAATAGAACTAATTAGGGCTTAGATTGAGTAATAAGTCAATCTTTGCGACGTTTTTACCTTTCCGTCGCAACATATAAATAACTTACAAATAATTGGCTACTCCTAGCGACGTTTATGCCAACACGTCGCAACGTATATTATTAATTTTTTTTTTTTAATAATATTTGCGACTATTCCGCCTGTTACGTCGCAAAAAATCTGTAACGTAGCGACGAAACAATATTTTCGTCGCCACGAAAAGTATTTTTTTTTTTTTTTTCGTATTAGCGACGTTTCTATACTTTTCGTCGCGTACTAGCGACGCTTATCCGGAATCGTCGCTAGGGTTTTGAATTAAAACTAGATTTTACACTTTGAGCGACGATTTATGCACAGAAACGTCGCAAACGTGCGACGAAAACATAACCGTCGCGAAAAAAAACGTCGCCAGTCTTGCATTTTGGCCTAGTGATTCTCTTCTTTTAGGTTCAGAGTTGAGTTCGGAATCGGAATCGGAATCGAAATATGATGCTTGAAATGGTAAAAGGGTTAGTTCATAAATAAAATATTTCAAGAATGTTATGATATTCATGCATAGAGTGTTCTTTGATATTGTTTAATTCATACCTAATGTTATCAACGTGTCTACAATTTATGTTTGCACAATAATCGAAAAAAGAATGATTCACTATTTAAAAAAAAAAAAAACAATAATCAAATGATTGTAAATTTATGTTCATTATATTAGAATCAACAAATTGTTACTAATTTGTCTGATAAATGGGGACACCTACCATATGTATATATAAAATAATGTCACTAATTGAGCATGATCTATATTTTGCAATCTAGCAAGTCTGCTTTATGTATAAACTATATACACAAAATTTTGTATTTATATATACATAATTATTTAATTTCCAATTTTTTGTTTTGTCAATGGAATTGTGGTTAGGCCTAGGGAAGAGGTTGCTAGGTAAATTGGTATATATTTGTTGAAATTCATACAATATATATATATATATATATATATATATATTATATATATAGGGATATTAATATGCTACTGTAGTGGTGGCTGGTGGTGGCGGGCCACCACTAGCGGCGGGGGCAATTTGCTTTTGAATTAATTATAGATGTGGTGGTGCATTAGGGAAAGGTGATGGTAGTGATTAGGGTTGAGTGGCTCAAAACTTTTTTTTCATGCTTGGGGTCCCTCTTAAATGCTTAATTTTATATTACTTTTCTTATAATCCAAGATTAGTACTATAGTCTAGAGTAATCATCATTATTCATCTAGTCTAATTCATTTAATAATTTTCCCAATATCCATGCCCCATTAGTTTGTTATATGAAATAAAAAAGGGTAAATTAGGAACCCCTGAACTTAGGCTAAATTACGAAAAGCACCATCACCTATATGTAATTACTATAATTCCCCAACATTTGTTTCCGTCTTACATCGACCCCCTTAAGGTGTGATTTTTCACAAAATTTTTTTGATTCGAGGGAATATTTTCCAAAATATGACAATTCTACCCTGCTGACGCAGACGTAGCATTTCTTCATGCTAATTTTTAAAGATAAAAATACCTTAATGGGGTCTTTGGTGGTGTTTGCAAACGCTTTTCTAAAGTGATTATGAGTTTTTTTTAGTTCAAAATCAGTTTTTTTTTAACATTAAAAAGCTCGTAATCACTTAGGAAAAGCATTTGAACACCACCTTTACATGAAATATTTATTCTTCTTAAAGAACACCTTCACAATTTTTTAATATTACATTAACCCTCTAAGGTAGTTTTTGTCTTCAAAAAGTAGCTTAAAGAAATATCATGTCTGAACGGTATAATTAGTATTTTTCAAAAAGTATTCCATAGAATCAAAAAGATTTCATGAATAATCACACCTCAAGGGGATCGTTCTAAGACATAAACAAACGTCGGAGAATTTTGATAATTACTGATAGGAGGGGGAGTTTTTTGACAATTATTTAGTTCCATGGTATTATTATTATTATATCAATAAAATGTGGCTCTTCATATAGATTTTTTTTAATTAAAGTATTAACAATAATAGTTGAACCAGACAGAGCAAAAGGGGACACTGGTTTATTATTAAAAATGATAATTATTGACTATTTCTTCTCTAAATAATAATATTTATTGTAAAAATTGTTGGAATAGGGTATTTCCAAGTGTCTGTGAAACAAGGGGTGGGGTGTGGATTAGGACAGGGGTACAAAAATAAGTATTTAAAAGTTATGAAGAAATCCCAAAAGAAATAAGTTTGTTAAATGACAAGATTTGGATGTAACTAAGACATTTAATGCACTAATTGTATAAAAGAATCTCATTTTTATTTTTTTTATTACGAAGAAACCCGTGGCCAACCATATAAATGCACTGGATAAACCTACACTCTCGTATAATAGCTTGCAAACCATACAAGAGACGTAAACTACACTAGACTAACTATGTGTGACAAACTTGACCTAACGACCATTGACAAGCGAATTCGAACTTAGGTCGTCCGATGCAAACTCTCTTGCTCCAAGGAAAAATCTGTTTACTTTTCATTTCAAGAAGAAACCAATATGCACATGGCATTGTCTTGTTATGATACAAAGACTGCATTTTTATTAGTCATTTCTGCAGAATAAAACAATTTGGTACTGCAACTCTCTTAAATTGCAAACAACCCTACAATATTTCCAGACATGATACAATGATAATTCACCCCAAATCTTAATAAAGAAATATTAATCCCTATCCATCCATCCCTTTTTAATCAATCAAACCCCTCTTTTTTCCCTTTTTGGATTTGAATACAGACTAATAAGCACTTAATACTATCAAACATAGCCTTAATATTATCATTCAACTGATGATAATTAATCAACAATGTAAACATCATTAATCGCATCAAGAAACCAGTTTGTTTATGTCTAAAGTTGAACATGATTTAGAGTGACAGTCTATTTTTTGAGCAAGCAATGAAAAAAAAAAAAAAAATCGACCCCAAGAAACTCGAAACGCAGATAGCTTAATTACCAATTTGCAGGTCTCGTTAATACGGTAGTAATGAAGTCTCGGAGTGACAGTAGCATGCATTTGCATTCAATCCACAAACCACGAAAAGTAATAAGAGAAATGATCATACAACAAATCATCCAAGATAAGCATTTAATGCATCATATGATATACTAATTCAGCTATGGAAGAAAGCATACGAAATCTTGCCTTTTTTTTTCTTTCCGTATTGCTTCCGAGACTGCATTTGTATGTAATGCTTTCGATTCGAGTGTTGAAGGATAATTATTCCTTGAGGATTTCAAATTTTATTGCAATGGTGATTTTTCCCTCAAAGTTGAACATGATTTAAAGTGACAGTCTATTTTTTGAGTAACCAATGAAAAAGAAATTGATCCCAAGAAACTCGAATGAGGAAACACGAGTTATTTTTTCGGGGTAACGACTTTCAACAGATTATCAAGATACGCAGATAGCTTAATTGCCAATTTGCAAGTCCCGGTAATACCGTAGTAAAATTTGAAGTCTCGGAGTAACAGTAGCAGGTATGCATTTGAATCCAATTCACAAACCACAAAAAGTAATCCAACTATGGAAGAAACCATACAAAATCTTGCCTTTATTTTATTTTTTTTCCCTATTTCTTCCGAGACTGCATTTGTATGTAACGCTTTCGATACGAGTGTTGAAGGATAATTCCTTGAAGATTTCAAATTTTATAGCAATGGTGATTTCTCAACAAAAAATGTTAAAAGATTTGAAATTTATTGAAAATTGTAAAGGCTGTCAAATCCCATACTACACCACCATCTAAATTCAGATCAATCAATCTCTCTCAGGCAAATCAACAAACAGTATCTGAGCAAGTAATCCGATCAATTTACTCGAATGAACAAGGAAAAAAAAATACTATTTATCAGTATTAAGATCGACGCCGGCTTCTTTAGGGGTTTTGGCAGTGATCGAGAGAGCGTGCAAACCTGATTGGAGTTCATCGGAGAGGAGTTCGTAGACCATACGGTGTCGTTTCACGAGGTTCTGCCCTTCGAATTTGCTGGAGACGATTCTCACGTTGAAATGCGTCTCGTTCGCGCCGCCGTCCATCTCCCTCACGGCGGCGTGTCCGGCGTGCTGGTAGGATACGTCCTCCACCTCCAGAACGGCGGCTTGCAGCGCCGCCTCGAGCTTCGTCTTGATTCGAGTAGCCCTAGAAAGCAGCGCTCGCGATGCCATTGAAACTCCACGCGCCCCTGTGCTGCGTGTGGGCGAAATATATTATGAGGTTGTACTGTTTCGTGAGAATTGATAATGCCAGAGCAATTTTGATATTGCCAGAGCAAAACATAGTTCCAATTGTAATTTTGTCAGTTTAAAATAAAAACCGCGCCTTTTTTTTTTCTTCATTTTTTATGATCCAAAAGCACCAAAACCCTATTATGATTGAAACAGAAACTTAAACCCCATTGTTGTATCAAGCGCAAACCTCCGTTTTGCTGATCTCTCTCCTTTTTGGTGCGCGTGCTTTTGTCGAGGCGCGCAGCGCACATAAGGTGTTTGATAGAATGCTTAAAGTTATAATTTACTCGATCTCCTCTGTTTTCCCAATGTAGAAAATAAAATTCGATCACTCTGCGAAGAAACTATTACGAGTGGTAAGGTATTGCACTCTGCAATAACTATTCTTTTGGATCAATTAGCGCTCGTAGAATCTCCAGAGCTCCGAGCATTTGCTCCTTATATTGCTCAGAAGGAGGAGCAAATATTGGTTCGATTCCTGATAGCTCTTTGTGATGATTTTGATGCACTGATGCGTTGGAATATTTTGAATCAGAACCCCATTCCTTGTGACAAAATTAGTTCTTCTTCTATTTCACTATTAACTTTGATTCATTACTTGATGATTGTGGTTCGTCGGAACAGAATTGTCACGGATACTGCCGTTCCAGTTCCGTTGCAACGGAACAGACACATTTTAATTAAATTATTGAAAAAATACAATATATTTTAATGTGTTTTTAATAACATTACAATACAAGAAGAATATGCAAAATATTATTACAATTTCGAAAATAGATATTACAACAATATTGGAAGAACATTATGAAGATACAAGCAATATTAATACCAAGTAGACTGCCGAACTGGAATTGGGTAAGTTATACCAAGTAGAGTGAGATCAAACATCCGTTGATTCAGGGGAATCTCCATTCTCCAACGTGGCGACCACCATCTTATTATTTCTTTTTTTTTCTTTTATGTTTTTTTTTAGTCAAATTAGTTAAACAGGCTTTTTTTTATTTATTATTTTCTCCTATTCCAGTGCCGTTCCGACCGCGTCGCGGCCGTTCCGCGACTCCGTCTCGCTCATCCCACCATTTTCTCGACGTTCTGGTGAGTCACAGTGAAAAAATCGTTTTGATTAGGAATACCGAAACGGGAGGGCACCGTTCCCGTTCTGTTCCGGCGAACCATGTGGATCAATTTGTCATTCTAACTTTATTTATGTTCGATAACATCTTTAGAGAATTGGAAGAAAAATGGTTTTTCAAAATTTCCGAAAACAAATGTTTGTAAATTTGTGTCTAAGAAAGGTCATGAAGTTTAGTTTTCATGCTTTTATTTTCTTTTTCTTATCGAAATTTAAGAAATGGTAAACGAAGTCATATAGCATATTTTCATTATTGCAACAACTCATTTAATTTTTTTTCTTATCAATTTTAAAAATTGTAAACAAAGTCTTAGTGGCATATTCTCTTTCATACAACATAAAAGGTTGTACCATGTCAAATATTATATTATTTTTCCTAATTTACCCTTTTTTATTTCATATAACAAACTAATGGGGCATGGATATTGGGAAAATTATTAAATGAATTATCAAAATTGACTTTTCATGTTGATGTACAAATGAGATTATAATTCTTTTTATATTAATTCATATCTTTAATGGAGACTCTCTAAAGCACTCCATGGTTCTTAACTCATATTCTAGAAATAGAGGGTAATTGAGTATTGTTTATGAACTTTCTAGAAACCTCTACTAATAATCATAGGGGCTTGCTATTATCAGTGCGACTTTTACCACTCGCAGTGCAAAATAATTCATTTTTTTTTCTTTTCCAAATCTTATCCAAATACCCTCTCAAACACTCTCAACCTTTTATTCTTAAAATTTATCAATTTTAGTATTTTTTCGACCAATATCAGTTAGAGCACAAGTATTATCGACATGGATGACAACGGCTTCGATTTTGAGGTGAAAATACACGTTTTTTGTTCGTTTCCAACGTTTTTAGCTATTTCGTGTCATAACACACGAAATATATGCTTTCATTTCGTGTAATACTATACGAAATATGTCTTAAAATCGTTAGTTGTTTGTTTCGTAGACAATCACACGAAATGGAAGCTTACATTTCGTGGTAAAACCTACGAAATGGAAGCTATTATTTCGTGTGTGTTTACACGAAATGTAGGTTACATTTCGTAGGTTTTTCTACGAAATCCCTTAAATATTGTCTTTTAATTTTAAATATTTATGCAGGAACTAAGAGAACAATCTCACGATCATAGTCACTTCTTTGAACGTGGTATTGTGTGTGATAGTAGAGAAGCGTTAATTATGTGGGCAAAAGACACAGCAATTAGTCATAATCATCGACTGATTAATCATCGTAAATCAGAAAAATATCATGTTTTAACGTGTGCAAGATATCAATCTGGACGACACGGACTATTGAAGAAACGTTCTTGTCCGTTCAGGTTAATTGGCAAAAAATCAACGGAGGATGGATTATGGCGATTGAGTGTGAGTAATGGTAATCATAACCATCTGCCGGGTATTTGAGTAATGGTAACTTATGTTTAAATTTATATTTGTTTTAATTTTGCATTCAAACTTATGTTTTGGAATATTTAAATTTGTAGCGTTGTGTTTTGCATTTTATATGTTTAATCTATGTTTTTGGAATGTATTAAATTTGTAAGATTGTTTGTAAGGTTGTTTAAATATGTACTTTAATTGCTTCAGTTGTACGTAGTTTCTAAATTCAAATAATAAAACTAGTGAATTAAAATACAAAACAACAAACTAGTAAATTAAATAGTTCGTAATAATAATAAACAAAATAAAAATTAGTAAAATAATTAGTTCCTAATTAAAAATAAAAATAAATTATTAAATTAAATAGTTCCTAACAATAATAAAAATGCATAGTCCTAATAATAATAAAAATAAACTTTAAAATTAAATAGTTCATAAAAATATATAACTGGCAAAAGAAACCGATAAACTACCGCCTCGCTCTCCTCGGCGGCTGCACCTCATGATCGTCGTCGTCGTCATCGTCGTCGTCGTTGTCGTTGTCACGGTCGATGCCAAGATATCGGGCGGCGGGCTGCATAATATCTCCAAGATCGGCACGTAGATCGGCAAACTGCTGCATCCAGTCCTGTCCAGTGCTCCTGGTGATCGGGTACAGGGCACGTACTACCTGGTAAAAAGCCGGCTGATCTGGTGGCCTCACATTCTCTCGATGCACTGGAGCCGGGCCTACGTCGGGGTTGTTGATCTTCGGATGAGTCCGATCGGTGTACCACTCCATGTAGTGCTCGTCGACTTCCCCCCGTTGTCGTGCCGTCTTGTATGCGCGGGCATGAATGGAATGAGCCTGGACCATGTCCCACATCCCACCCGGAAATGGGTAGTTGACTTTGTACGATGTACCTCCTTTGGGACCGCGTGAACATGGCTCCATCGACGGAATCAAGCCGCGTGGTATATCCTGAACCCATCCAAACTGTCGGACGCAACGATCAGGCATATACGGCTCTACGACCCACATGTACTGGATCGTGCCATGATACAACGTACGAGGGATACTCTCGTGTATATCCCGACCATACGGTAGCCACTCGACCTAAACAGAAAACAATATAAATACATAAATCAAAAAATTCATATTTAAACAAACTACAAGACATATTTAAATCAAAAAATTCATATTTAAAATTCATATCGAAAAATTCATATTTCAAAAAATATAAATACATAAATATAAAAGACTTACATCATCCGCTGTCATATTGTCGAGTAAAACTCGAATATGCTCGAGCGTGCCCGCTTTTGGTGGCGCGTTCCACCTCTTGCATCGAGGCTGAAACTCGCGGTAGCGCTCGCTCTCATCCGGCGGTTGTAATCTCGGGAAATACTCGTATATCCAGCACTGCAAATATTTTATTTAAAGATATTAAAATTTATTAAAATATATTAAAATGAACAAAATAAGTTCCAAATATATTAAAATTTACCTGAAGAAGGGTGGTGCAACCCGCCAAGCCCCTCGACTGTGCTCGGCTGCATATACCCAACTCTCTGTATAGATTGGCCAAACAGGCCGAACCCCACGAATACGTGCCGACCTGATCAAGCACTGAATCCTCGAGCACGTGCATATACCACGGTTTCACCCGATCACATGTCTTGTCGGGGAATAAAATCGATCCGAGTAGAAACACCAGGTATATCTGAACTCGGCGTCTCATGGGCGTGTCGGGCATCAACAACTGTCCCTGTAACATCCTCCATGTGGGGCCCCCATGCTTCCACGACTCGTCAATCTCCTCAAACTCGAGGTTTAAGGCCTCGGACAGCAAATACACGCAGTTTGTCCGCTCGATGGCATCGTCGTACCTAGGCGCGACCACCCGTCCCTCCACATTGGCACCTAGAATCATCTGGACATCGTGGAGAGTGATAGTCATCTCTCCCCACGGCATATGGAAGCTGTTCGTCTCCGGCTGCCACCGCTCCACGAATGCAAACAACAGCGGAATATCTAGGCCCTGTAAATAACATCGGGCTAGGGGATACAAACCGGTCATCCGCAGAAAATGCTTGTCTACGGATACATCTACGTCTTCTAGGGCATCTGCTATCTTCTCGTAGTTGAATTGGTTTAGGGAGTTGATACGGGACTCCACTCGTCCAACCGGACGTTCCTGCAATCATTTATTTAGAAAACATATTAATTAATCAACTATAAAAATATTTTAATAGAAGATACAAAAATTATAATATTAAAATTAAAACAAGTAATTAACTTACTTCTCCCCTCCAAATATATGCCGCTACGTGCGACTTGAAACTCGGTATCAAAGACGAATCCCGCGGGCCACCGGGAAATGGACCATCTAGCACATCCGGATTCACTCGAGTATAAGGTCGACCTCCACGGGCCCGTCCTCGGCCTCCACGACCTCTACGACCTCCACGAGCTACAACCTCAGTCTCGTGAACGGGGGCCACATCTTCCTCCTCCTCCATAGCACGAGAAGACCCAACATCGGGATGTGGAACTGATGATCTGGCTGCACCAGCTCTCTCAGCCTCTCGCCTACGTCGTGTAGACATAGTCATGCGCTCGCGCTCGCGCTCTTGATGTTCAGCCTCTTCACGAACTGCTCGCATAATTGCACTTGATTTCCCTTTGCCTGCCATCTGTTAAATAAAACACTATTAACATCAGTCTAAATAATAATAATAAATAAAATAAATCTTGAAAAAAAAAAATATGAACTGTGTTGTTTCACTGTCATTTCGTGGACAAACACACGAAATTAGTGCCTCTATTTCGTGTAAGAACACACGAAATACAAGCACTGGTTTTCGTGTGTTTGTCCTCGAAAATGGACAGTGAAACAGACAAAGTACTTACGTTTCGTGTACAATTACACGAAATAGAAGCTTACATTTCGTGAGATTTCTGACGAAATGTAAGCTTTCATTTCGTGTAATTGTACACGAAACGTAAGAAAAACTAACAAATACGTCTATTTCGTGTACAAACTCACGAAATTAACCCCTTCATTTCGTGCGTTTCTACACGAAATGTAAGTTTATTTCCGAAAACTTTCGAACATAATCAAAATACTCAAAACGTATAGATTTTCGACGAAATTTGTTAATATACTACTATAAAAACATTGGGTCAATGATTTCGAGTTCGAATTTTACCTTAATCGTTGTTGAATTGCTCGTTTAATCCGCAAGAACTCGAAGAACCTTGGATAGGGTTTGAGAGAATTTTGAATTTTCTTAAGAAAAGTTACAAATGAAATAAAGTCGCACTGCAAGCCGGTAAAAGTTGTTCTATGAATAGCATTTCAGTAATCATAACTGTAGATTGGAATGATGCTTGAAGTTGACTTTGACTCCGTCCCGTTATTGATTTACATTTTACTAACCAGTTAGGCGCTAAATTCTTTCAACGACTTTAAGCCGCATTGTATGAAACCGGTGTATACCTAACTGTAGAGAATCATTTCTCCATCACGTCCACACGTTTTCTCCCAACAAGAAATTTGTAGTCGTCTTTTTCTTCTCTTCTCACCTAAAAAAAAAAAGAAAAAAAAACAAATTGAATATTCTCTCTCACGCAGATACACACACTACTGAATTATGTCTTCGGCGGGAATCTTCGGCGGCGGCGGCGGCGCCACCACCCGCGATCCAAAGCAATACTTCTGCTATCAGTGCGAGCGCAACGTCACCATCGGACCTCCGCCGTCACCGACCGCCGAAATCTTTTGCCCCGATTGCCACGGCGGATTTCTAGAAGAATCTGACACCGCACCTTCCTCAAACCCTACTGACGCACTTCCTAACCCCTTCTTCGACGATAGCTTCCCTACCTCCGCCGCCTACGGTGCTCCCCCTGTGATCTTCTCTTCTTCCTCCGCCGCTCCCGGCGGCACATCGTTTTCGTTCTCCTCGGGAGGCGGAGCCGGTGGATTTGACGATCTTTCCGCGCTTTTCGGCGGCACGCAATCCCCCAATGAATTCAATCCCCTTGCCTTTCTCACGAATTACGTCAACAGTCTTCAGTCAAGGGGGGCGAACATTCAGCTAGTATTTCAATCATCGGGCGGCGGCGGCGGAATTGGCGGCGGTGGAGCCGAATTCAGGCTTCCCACTAACTTGGGGGATTATTTTGTCGGACCTGGTTTGGAGCAATTGATTCAGCAGCTAGCGGAGAACGATCCAAATCGATACGGGACACCACCTGCATCCAAATCTGTGGTGGAAGGATTACCAGATATAACGATCACACAAGAAATGCTGACTTCAGATTCATCACAGTGCGCAGTGTGTAAAGATAGCTTCGAGTTAAACGAGGCGGCAAAGCAGATACCTTGCAAGCATTTATACCATAAAGATTGTATAGTGCCGTGGCTCGAGCTGCACAATTCTTGCCCCGTTTGTAGATACGAGTTGCCCACTGACGATCCAGAGTATGAAAACCGAAGGACGAGAGAGAATGAGAACAGCAGTCAGAGCAGTAATATCAGTAATTCGAGTTTGGAGGCTTTAGACGGTGATAACAGTAGTAACAACGGTGAACAAACTCCAATGGCGGCGGCAGAAAGGCGGTTTAGGATATCTCTGCCATGGCCTTTTAGAGGTTTCGGTTCTACAGCTGAGGCGAGCAGCAGTGGGGAAGGGGCCGGAAATAATGGAGGGAATAACAACACCAACAACCGTAACAGTGGAAGAGGGCAGGCGAGAGAGGATGACCTCAACTGATGTACGCTGCTTAAAACTTTTTTCTGTGTTGAGCTGATTTACTGCTTTTATTTACTGTCTTACTGGTTCGGAGTATAGTGGGAAAATGAGGATTGAAGAGTCGTTCAGGTTTTTTCATATTAACGACATGGTTTCTTGAAAAGTCTATTATGAAAATAGTTGTAATTGATCATTGATGCATCTTTTTTGCCACTAATAAAACTATGTTTTGCCAATGATTGCTGTATGTATAAGTTCTCTTTGCTAATGTGTTCAATCCCACGTGCCCAAGTACCATCTGCACACCTTCTTTGTTAGACTTGTCTCGGTATATTTCGTATCAGATTGTCTTGAGAGAAATGATATTTATGCAGTTAATGTTATTAATTACTTTCAATCTGAATTTATCGAAGCCAATCATCATGAGGAATCTTGTTAGAGACCAGCTCATTTCTATTGGACGAGTTCATCCACAGTATTTGTGATCTTTAACCCCCATTAGTAATGATTAACAGTCTTCTTCGATAAAAGATAATGCCCCGTTTTCTCTTTCTTAACTGATGATCCATGATTATATATTCGTAAATATTTCATTTGATTGATGCTCTAAGCATTTCTATGATGCTTTAACAAACGGTAGCAGAAGGGCTTAGTAGCTTAATGGTACAAATAGATTGCAATGTTTTTGGTAGCAAGGAATCGTGACTAACTTCTGCCGGTAACTCTTAAAATTTGTCAAGTATTGTTTAACTCGGGACTAACTCGAGTCAAATGTTTATGCTGCTGCTTTGTATCTTTAGTGCAGTTGCCTCTGCTCACTTATGAGTTAGTTATGTGTTTGTTTCCGATTTGCATTTCTAATGTACTTTTTATCAATTGATAAAATTTCCGTTTTGTCCTGTAATTTTGTAGGGGCGCTGGGGATAAGTGTTTATAAAGATGCAACTAAGCTGAACAGAAAGGATACTTACGGATTCAGATGAACTAATCGATGTAGCAATTGTAGTGGTAGCTCATGAATAAAACTATGTAGAGTCTGCTATTTCAATCAAATGACAAAACATACTAAATTGCCCTGGCAGAGTTTCTGCTCCAAGATTGTGTGGATTTAGTATACATGTCTTATTTGTCGCAATTTGACGTTACCAAACTTGTTAAATCAAGAAAACAGTGTCCGTAAAACGTTACATGTAAATTATTTTATGGATTTTCATACATTGTATTCAGCTTATATGTTACGTGATGCAGAGTGCGAGTGCTTACGGTCCTTTGTCTTTTTTGCCTCTTTAAATCGGTAAGCCAAGTCGATTAGATTTTTCGTGCTTCATCATCGAGTTGAATTTGGGACCTAACTAATTGTATTCTTTGTTTTACAATGTTAGTTGTATACAGTTGCATCCAATCGCCACATAGTTATGTAAAACGTTTGTACAAGAACTTGTAACACGACTCAACGCCTGTAATTAGAGTTATAACGAGTCAATGACTGTGATGCCATATGTTCGTATATTTCACTTCTTCGGTATTGATGTAATTGATCACACAATCGAAAAAATGACAAATGATATAAGGAAATTGCACTTAGACATCCAGTGACCATTGCAAGTACTCATTGAGTAAGTAGCTTTCGATTTCGGTAATTAAGTAAAAGTGAGCTGTAAATTCTGAATACGAAAAAAGAAAACACCGGAAAATTTGGAAGATTAAATGTTACAAAATGGAAGTCTGAAGTTGTCTACTTAAACCTATCCATAAATAAACTCGGTGATACTGTAGCATTTGTAGTCCCGCACCAGAGAAGAAAAGACGGAGAGAGAGAGATTCAATCACCATCTATTATTTGGGGGTTTAACCTTGTATATTCTAACTATCCAGTTTGACGTAGTAAACGCCTCTTCTAAGTGTTCTAGCTTTATATCTTTGTTTCCAATTTCAACCCCACGCGCTCTGTCGTATCTGCCACAACCAAAAAAACATTGGAGTTAGTAATTTCTCTCTCTCTCTCTCTCTCTCTCTCTCTCTCTCTGTGCCAATTACAGAAACTGAAACACGAAATAACCAAATTTCACAATAACATCCCAAATTAGCACACAGTATGACATGAGTGGTGGGAGTGGGCGTGGCCGAGTGGGGGTGAGATTAACAGTTAAACTTACCCAGGAGGTTTTCCGTATTCCGTAGTCAGCTCACCAAATCGATAATAAGATAGCTTGTACCTAATTAAGAAGTGGAGTGAAAATAAATATTACTTCTAAGCAATCATAACAACAAGATAAAGAATCTGGCAGAGAGATAAAAGAGAGCAAGTTTAGCAGGAAAAAAGACTGTAAGGGAAGACAATACATAGACTTGTCGGTTCTCAAACTAAATTTGCAGGTAAGGAAACCAATATTTTAGTATAACAACTCAAAAATAGAAAATAGAAAACCATTTTGAAGGAAACATATCTTGTTTGTCGGAATACGCTAACTAGAAATACCTCTCTGCAATGCAGTCGAACAACCTTTTAGCTTAAGATTAGGTTTTGCCTTCTACTGCTATATCATATCTATGTTTGTCATACAAATTATTATCAACTTCGTCGATGCCCCCATATTTTTCAGAGAGTGGACAAAGTTCCTACTATAGTTATATTTATACTTCCCTCTAATCGATAGCAACATGGCATGAAGTATAAGCTCGTGTGGTAGGAAAACATGGCAACTTCAGCATTTAATTGTTCATGAAAAATCAACTTACATAAGACAGTTCAACATCTTTGGAGCTGCGCCTTTGTCAACACGATACTCTCCATTAACAAGGTAATCAGGTTCCTTAATTACAGGAAAAACTCCACCTCCGATTCTTACCATCCACAAAAATCTGACATGAAATGGTTATATCAGTTTGAGGACATAAACTATCAAAGGATAGAAATCCGCATTAGGAAATCATAGACACAACATGAAATACTTAAAGTGCAAGTACTGCTTTAGAGATGTGTATTAACTATTAAAAGACCAATTAGAGTCAAATATCCCAAGCTGTGTAGCTTTTGGTCTGCACTTAAGAACTATGCCTTAGTGGTCAAGTAAGAACTACGATGAAGTGACCCTATCAGCATGTCACCACTATTTTTCATTTTACATAACTGATTATTTCAAGTACATGAAATCGAATCAACAGAATGCAAAATCAACTTATCTCCTATCATACAAAAAATCTGAGCAATCATAAAACCTTACGCATCTTACAGTTGCTATTTCAGTTAAGCAGAAGAAAAGAGAGGGCACATAAAAGAAACAATCATTGCTTCTATATATGAGTTCTTACTTGTTAATATCGTCAGAAGAATAACCTGTAACACCTCCAAAAACCACTAACACGTAATCAACATCCAGTGATCTCATAATCTCATATGCTTCATCCTCATAAGATGACATAGCACGTCCAACGGTAGCAATGTGTGTGTTATTCCAAGTGTTGTTGTCGACTATCACGGTTCTGTTCCCCATGGCGGTGATCTGATAACCATAATCCCACCAAGACATCACCTTGGCATCTGGAGGAGTGTTCTGTCGCAGCCAAAAATAGGCTTCACGGTAGTCGTCAAAAATTACCCTGTTGCCATTGGCACCCCTAGCAGCTAAGACAATTGAAGGAGACGAGTAGGCCTCTGATGTTACCCACGTACAATGGATAGCGTATCTGCTAAGCAAGTAAAATACTCCAAGAAGCAACGCAACAGCACCATTCTTTTGGAAAGGCATAGACTGATCAAGGGAACCCTGTGTATTAAACAAAGACAGGAGAAATAATTTGGTCAGTTCTATATAGTACGAGAAATTCGATAAGCCAAAAGCAAAAGAAAAGAGATACAGGGCCAAATCTAACAAGCTAGCTTCATCTTGCAGCTTAGGAAACACAGAGTAGAAGATAACAGAAAACTCAACTCCCAGGCAAACAATCATGTTCTGCTATATGATAAAATACAACTAATGTTTAGTCAGTTACTTCTCAAGTTTTTTAGGTTCGGAAAAGAGACCAGTTTAAGGCCCATTTATCTGCTCATTTCTTTCAAACATACAGGGGGGTGTCTAAAATCTGTATCTATTCTATTTTCAGTATGGCAAGAACTAAATTTGAGCCGAATATAAATGCTCACATACTTGATATACTTCAAAAGTAACGTCCACATCCAGCTCTAATTAACTTAAAGTAGTTAATTGTTCCTAATCTATTATGTTCTTCATTTCAACATTGAAGGTCATACACCTGTATTCGACGTTGCCATCTATTATTAATGGTAAATGTCGAAGTAGACAACATAGAATAATAAAAAATATCAGAATTTTTCTAAAAGCTAGCAGGGTAAATTTCCAGTTGAAGCTATTAATTAAAAAAACATATAGCAGCAGCAAACTTCAAAATCAGTCAAATACTTGCAAAACTCCACAATGAACAGTTAAAATAATCAGAATACATTTTACCCCGCACAATGATATATATAGGAAAAGGAGCACCAAAATGTCTTATATATATAATGTAGACCAGGAAAGTGAGCACTAGGTACCCACCTTAGACAAAACTTTGGCGCTAGCTGCTCCTTTACCAGAACCTCCAGAAGCAGGCTTGCTCTTCGCCCTCACCAGCTGCGTCAAATTCTTTACGGTGGCTGAGACGGCAATAGCACTAATAAGGCATACTGCAGGAGTAGCAACAAGTATCAACCGCACCATGACTCCAGCAAAGTACATACTAGTGAGCCCATACATCACTATAAATATTGTAGCATCTGACAAACGTTTGAAGCAGAAATATAGACCCGCTGGGAAAAGAATTAACAATATATGAAAATCAAACATGAAGGATGACCATGCGGTTGGCTGATGCTCGGAGACGGATGCAATTATTGGAATGTGATCCTTAGCATAAGTTGGATCCAGGAGAGAATAAAATCGACCAGTCCATGGAGAAATATAGCCAGACGCTGTGCCAACTCCCAGAGCTATTGCACCCAAACCTACTGCACTGGTCACTGTGATTCTCAAGAAAGAGTGGAACTTCTTAGGATCATTAAGCAGGTATTTGACCCAATCTAAAAAGTAAAACACCTGCACAGGAAGTTGACGTCAGTGGCACATTATTGACTGCATGAAACTTGAAACTGTTTCTTCACAAGCACAGACGAGATGGAAAGAAATACATAGAAAGCCACGTAAAAGATATATTTGAACTTACAACTGGTTCTCTTGCTTAGATATGATTTCACACATATGCAATAGGAGGCCACTGCCCAAAGAGGTCTAATGGTAAACCATCAAGTTAAAAGCTTTACTAGGGCATATTTCAAAGACTTACCAGTTATTCTCATTCATATTGATATAAGCATTTAGAGTCCACTGCCAAAAGAGTGGAAACAAGCAAACAAAGAAGTGCAATGGGATTTGTTTCAACGAGTAAAATTGTTCTCATTCATCTCTTGTTCAAGACATCATATGGAGAAAATTCCATCTGATCAATCTTAATCCCATGCACTTAGCAAATATATCAGATTGTGCTTCAGAGGAAAAGAGCTACTCTATAGAGCAGGGAAAGAAATCACTTATAATTTATTCGGTTGAAAGAATGCTAACGGTTTTGATGCTTACTGAAGGAAAGAGACTTAATCTAAATTGATAACAGATAAAGTTGTCTTAGTACAGGTACTGCTTCATTATACAAACTAAGAATTTAGAATGTAAAGATTCCATGCTCTTGTGCTAAACTAAAGAGACCCAGAAGCAGAAAATCCTACCTGCATCAAGAAAAACATTCCCATTGCTGCCATGTGTTCCCCAGACTGAACATGCTGAAATCCCACAAATCGGATCTGCATTGCTAGTAACGTTCCCAGCACATACATGCAGTTGTACGCTACATATAACCTCATTGAGTATCTTCCAGTAATCAAAAGAACCAGCACGTACAGTGGAATCAGATTAATAATGAACACGTAACCACCCCAAGCTGAAACCATATAAAAATATCCCAAAGCTGAGGCCAGGCCCCAAGCAAGTGAGCCTGTATTCACGGCCTTAACAAATAAATAGAACGTAAGCAGCAATGCAAATATAGCAACACCCTCGTTATCATATGAGCCGGCCACCGACCTAGAGATATAACCAGGACAAATAGCAATCAATGCAGCTGCTACAAGTCCAGCTCCAGAGTCCCATAGCTCTTTCCCAAAGAAGTAAGCAACAAGGGTGGTGTTGGCAGCAAAAAACGGTGCAGTGAGCACACAAACTTCACGAATGTGAACAGCAAACCTGGAAGCGATGGAAACAATCATTGAGATCTCAACATATGCAAGTCTGGAACAATGTCTAACTTTATAGGAGACCTCCAGGATATAGTACATAAATCTATCTAGATATTGAACTACTTAATTGCAGGTGAAAAATAAACTGAAGAATCAGAGTTATGATGAATAAAGTTAAAAATCGAGAAAACAATTAAAAAGTCTCAACATCATATTTTTGTTAATTACTTCTAATGGGAAGGTAAAAATACCAGCACAGAAATTAAGGCAAATATTTTAGATCAAAGGCCCCTTATGCCAGAAAAGATTCTTTTAGAATAATATGACATTTTGTTTGCTTTCCAGTTTCTACAAGATTTGTGCCCATAAATGTTAACATGCAATTATGCTAAATATTCTTACTTTTCCCAAAACCTCTTCTACATGAAACTCAAAGCAAAGAAAATGAAAAGAACAACCTTTTAACCCATTTCTACTGGATATTCTTATTCCTCTTTTTTTTCAATTTTGGTAAATATACTAGACTCGTCATCATGAAATTTACAGGAAATTAGATATGTAGCAGGTTCGCATCATATCCCTCTGTTCGACAATAATATTTGCATCTACGAGTAACCTAAAACCTTTACCGGTAAAACAATAATGTGAATCTTACAATTACTAACTTAACAAGTATTTATACTATAAAAAATTTGATTTTCACTCGAAAGAAGAAAAGAATCCCCGTATAACTGCAGTATTCTTATTTTTTGAAACAAATTACAACATTGACACCCTACAAATTCAGTGGGCAAGCAAATATGAAAGCAAGAAATGTACCGGAGAAAACGAAGGGTCCAGTAAATGAAGGCAGCGGTGACCATGAGACCAGGATAGAGAGTCCCACCGACGATCCTACCGAGTGGATACCAGCTCTCGGAATCGAACCAGTTCCAAAATTCGTAGAAGCCCTTCTGAGTCAAATACTGAGTAACTCGGTAATTGAAGTATGGATCAAACTCGTGGATCATGCTCTCGTAACGCAACACACTGAACAAACGGGCAATGAATGCCAAAACGTAAACCAGGAAGAGGATGGAGACACGGATCAAGAGCTCCTGCTGCTTCGTCTTCAATTTTAGGGATTTCAGCATCGAGCTCAGGCCGGGCGAGGCCAGCAGATCCGCCGGAGATTTCTCCATTTTCGACGATACCATCGGCTGATGGATCGGATCAGGCTAGGGTTTTGAATTTTGGGCGTTCGGATGAAGGCGATGAAGAGAAATTTTCAAGCAATTAATTGAAGAGCTCCATATTTTTTTTTTAATCTCAGTCGCTAAACCCTACTGCTCTGCTCCGCTCCGATTATATGTGTCTGATCTGCATTTCAAGTGTTGGTCGTTGAGAGTTGAGACTGCTCCTTTGACCAAAATACCCTCCGATAAAATACTTTTTTATTTATTTATTTATTTTTTGTCAAGACTTTTATCGTATTCAATCAAATAAATTTGAAGTCTTTTTTTAATTGTAATTATTAATTCTTCTTGATTAAATATTAAGAAATGACAACATGTCCGATCGACAAGATTCAAACAAACTCAAGGCCGTTATAAAAATCGAAACTCACAATTGATTGCTATCGTCGTACACCTCCGCGATCAGTTTTGCATTTACTAAATAGGTAAAAAAATGGTTTTACCAATTACAACAAACCGAGCATCTTAATAATTAAACAATCATAGTTTGTACCAATTCAATCGAATCCAAATTAATCGGTAAACGGAATGAAATGAACCTATTGTATTGAGTGAAAATTCAATTAATACTAAGGACCTCATATTAATTTATATTGGAGCAAAAAAATAATGTATATTTGTTAGGTCGAGCTTGTCACACATGGTTAGCCTAGTGTAATTTACATCTCTCGTATATATGGTTGGCTGCGGGTTTTCTCATTACCAAAAAATAAAAATATAAGGAAGAGAATAATGTATTCCATAAAATGTCATTACTTCTACTACACTTCATTGCCATGCAACTAATCCATAATAAAAAGCGAAATGGCATAACATATATATAGTTTTTAACAACCTACGACGAAGTGGCGAGATAACGAACATCTAGTACAAAAGTACACATTTTCAGATAAGGTGGGAAGCCATAAAAAGAGAGAGATATCTTCTTCATCGAATGAACTTTACAATCCTCGGTATGGTTTCAGTTTGCTCCCCCGTTTTCTTTGTTTTCTTCTGAATTCCGTTTCGCTTCCTCTTGTTCTGCAAAATACACAATCTATAATGAGCAAAGACATGTAAACCAAAACGTTAACCGTACATTATTTTTGCTGGTGCAAAACGATGAGCATCTCGACAACTACATAATACTTTAAAGTGTTGCTGAGTCAGCAAAAGTTTGTTCCCTATCGGCATCGGAGTCCAAGATTCGAATACAACCTTAACACACCCATTGACAAAATATTTTTGGCTAGTAATAAATTCATCTCCAATAAACAAACGAAATTTTTTTCCAAGTAAAACTACGACTGGTGTGTTGGGCATATTTATTTCAATTTATAAAACATGAAATTTTTGCCAGAAACACCCCGGGTATTTTGAACACCGACTTCTTGCTACAAGACCAAGACGAGTGAGCTAAAAAAATATGAAGTGAGTTAATCAACTCCCAGGACAAACGGGTTAAAGTATTCTTTATATTCACCTACACTAGTAGGTAACTTATCTGAACTCACTTTCTAATATATCATTCCCCGTAACAAATCAAGACACTAGTTGCAACGTAAAAGACCTAACAAAACAGCAGAAATTCAAAAGCTACTGGATGTGATAAGCAACATTACAATATTAACGAGCACAAGAAAAATCAATTTATCGGTAATCCTCGTTATATGGGGTTGGGGTTGTTGTTGGGGGGGGGGGGGGGGGAGCGGTTGTGGTTGTTAAAGGCATACCCATGAGTGTTAACATTGCCTTCTGAGTGCGTCTGTCGAGCTTGTCAAGTCTCTTTTGAACATCCCTCCTCAGATCCCAATTTGGTTTCTTCGGTGCTATGTTTAGAAACGGATCCTAAAATTTTGTTTTCAATATCAGTATAAATATCACTTGAGTAAAATATTAAAGATGTAGAGAAAGAAACAACGAAGGAACAACAGAACAAAACTACACAAACCACCTCTTTATTCTCGTCTACAGGAGGAGGAATCGCAAAGGCAGGGTCTTCAAATTTAGGTAAAACGGGCGGCGCAAGTTTGCCCTCTTGAAGTTCCTTGTCGTGAGGAAGGTAATTTCGAAATTTCATATTAACATTACTGCAAAACATAAATACTTCCGTAAGTTCGAGGTTAAATCGCATTGATTACAGTCAAGAACACATAATACTCAATCATGGCAGCAGTTTTCCTAAAATCAAGATATTCAGCAATAAAACGCACAATACATCGAGAAAAATTTACTAATTTTTGCATATTCATAAATATCTGAGAAAATAAAGAAACGAGATTGTAATCAGTGCGCTTACTTTTCTTCGCTATCTTCATTATCATCTTCATCTTCTTTCTCTTGCTCCAGTTGTTCTTGGGGTTGCTCATTCGGAGTTGATGCATTGTCATCGGGAGTGTTGAGGAGTTCATGAGCGGTTTTAAGAGCTCTCAGCCTCTCCTTACGCGCCGCCGCCGCCGCCTCTATTGAATCCTCTTCTCCGACGCCCATTAAATTCTGTTTCGATTCTATCTGAGATGTGGACAACAATTTGATCAATTAAATAAACTTGATTCGACAATTGAAAACGAGCATAGGAAATTTACATGTCCCGGAGATGGTGATGTTGGAGTAAAACCCTAGAGTCTGAGAATTGGGGAAAGAGGACAAGACGACAACGTACTGAAGTTGAAGACTAGGGCCTATATATATACGTATACGTATATACATATATATAAAGGTTTAATTAGTTGTAATTAGAATTATCTTTTAATTAATTTATGAAATAAATTTTATAAGCGCAAGTTTCACTTTCACCCTTTACTTTTGTTTTATTTTTATTCGGTATCACTTTACCGTCTACTACTTTCGATTGCATCGATTTGTCCACTGCACTTGAAAATTTGTCTCAGTAGTTTTCCGACATTTGATCTTAACACCGTTTGGTCTAAACTCTGAAATTACAAAAACATCATCCCTCCCGGTCTAAACTTTGAAATTAAAAAAACGTCATCCCTCCCAATTTAAATAATTATAAATCAAACATTTGATATTGACATTGTTTGGTCTAAACTCAAATTACAAAAACGTCACCCCTCCCGGTTTAAATAATTATTAAAATAACGAAAAAAAATCAAGACTGTCAGAAAGCTTATTTAAACTGGGAGTGACTTTTTTGTAATTTTCCGACCTTAAACCAAACAATATTAATGTCAAATGTCTGAAATTAACGTCGAGGGACACATTGAGGGGAAATCGATGCAATCGAGACTAGAATGGTGTAAAGTCCCCAATTTATAATTTAGAAAAATTTACAATTTGACACATTAACTAATTATTATTAATTAACCGGAACCTTTCCCCTCTTAAAACCCTTAAACCCACACACACTGCATAAAAACAATTGTTGAAGAAGAAAAAGCAAACCGATGACGATGTTTACAAAACCGGTGGCCGGAAAATCTAATCTTCTATTCCGATGGGCTTCTTCCTTCCCTCGCACCTCGAGCAGCGCATCAATTTGCCTTATCAAGCAGAGCAGCAGAATTCCAGCGTCCAACCTAATTTGCCGGAGCTTCTATCATAACAATAGAATTTCTCTTCCTTCTGCAAATGGTTTTAAATTACTGGGTCGCCCGGAATTTGCGTTTGGTAATTTGGGTCGCCGATCTTTGCGGGTTTCATCCGGCGGCGGCGGCGGTTCCGGTGGCAAAGCTGGTGGTGGTGGGTCTGGAGGTTCCGGCAATGGAAGCTCAGGTGGTGGTGGGGATGGTGGAATTAACTGGTCATTGCTTTCTTGGTAAATATTTCTTCCAAATGGCAGTTTTCGATTTTCATGTTTCTGTCATAAACTTGGCTCTGAACTCTGGTAGTATTTAATTCTTGTCATGGTTTCGTTGAAATTTGCAACCCGTTATGCACTTTGGATAATGCAAAATGTTCGGCAAAAAAGAATAAAAATAGTAGAGACCATATTCGTTGTAAGGATGTTTAACCATAGATTATCGAGTCTTGGCATAGTTGAACACTTGTATTACAATTTGCAACCCGTTAAATAATGCCAAATGCTCCGCAAAAAAAGAGAAGAAAAAAAAAACACTAGAGACCATATTCATCGTACGGATGGTTAACCATTGATTGTGATTGATGAAAGTTTATTACATCTGGTCCTTCTTTCGTCAGGAAGTAAGTTGCTTGTCAATAAGTTGGTTAACTTCCTGCTAATCGAGAATCGATTATTTTGAATTCATTTCGATGCAGGTATATGTCTCTTCTTGCAAAGTACCCCGTGATGACAAAAGCTGTTACTTCAGCCTTTTTGACTTTGGTTGGTGATCTCACCTGCCAGGTTAACAATTCTTATCTTTAGCTTTGTTGTTTTTAGATTTTGAAAAAAAATATGATCTTTTGTTTAAGTGCAGATGTATGCAGTCTCGTTTAAAGGTAAGACATTTGCTACGCATAGACTCGATTTAAAAAAAAAGGAATTTTCATGAGTTTTACGGAATTCTGATGAGATTTTGATGATAGGGATTGATGAAGTAGGAGTTTTTCTCGGTATTAAAGTTTTTTGTAGAATCTAACTCATGGATAAATAGTACGAACCAACTTATATATGCATGATAATATTTCCTTTAGGCCTCGTTTGGTTGGGGAGATTAGACATGATTAACTAAATAATAGGACTTTGTTTGATGTTTGGTATCCCCAATAACTTGCCGGGTCAACCCGTAAATATTGTGCTATCATGGCTTATCTTGCCTTCTAGGCATGTTTTTTTATTGGATCGTCGAAGGTCCAATAATATAATTGAGTTTCATTAGATTATTTAATCTTACCTTGGCTAATCTTATCTTGGCAACCAAACGAGGCCTTAGGGTTTCGGGTTTCGGTTTCGGTTATTGATTAAGTTGGATGAATTTCGTGTTTATTGATTATATAACATTTTTGTATGATTGTACCTCAGCTCTTGATCGATCAAGTACCTTCTCTAGACTTGAAGAGGACATTTGTTTTCACACTATTAGGGCTCGTTTTGGTCGGTCCAACATTGCATTTCTGGTAATTATTTCAGAATTTTCGTCTCCATTCCAAATATCGTTTTTACTATACACTATAGCTTAAAATGCAGATAATCTACCAACGTTATTTTTATGATGCTCGTGCATTTAATTATCAACAATTGTATTATTTCGTGAGAAGCAAAACTCATCCCAAATTGATTAACCGTAAAATTCATGTTAACAATGTAATATCTTTCAGACTCGGTTTGATTTCGTTTATTACATGTACTTAGGTATTTGTCTCTGAGTAAATTGGTCACAGCTCCCGGAGCTTCTGGTGCTTTCTTACGGCTGCTCCTTGATCAAGTAATGTCTTTATTCACCTAAATGATTACATTATATTAATTAATACTGTAAGAATTCGTTTTACTTCTGTTGACTGTTGACTTTTCCGTACACAGTTCCTTTTTGCTCCCGTTTTTATCGGAGTTTTTCTGTCGACATTGATGACATTAGAGGGAAGGCCATCAGAAGTTATACCAAAGTTACAACAGGTAATGCTAAATAAAACATCCGTTTATTTTGGTTAATTTGAATAAAAAAAAAAAGATCGATTTTCTATATTCAAGACTTTAAAAAAAATCGTTCTTCTTTTGCAGGAGTGGTTCTCCTCAGTTCTTGCAAATTGGCAACTGTGGATACCTTTCCAATTCATAAACTTCCGTTTTGTGCCACAACAATTTCAGGTCGGGAAATAATAAATAATTTTTCTTTTTCTTTTATTTTCCTTGTTTTTATACTGTTGTGCGGCTAAAGAAATGGCACGTGCGTTGACTGTGTCTCGTTTCTACAGGTCCTTGCAGCAAACTTTATTGCCGTGATATGGAACGTAATTCTTTCGTATAAAGCTCACAAAGAAGTTATTGCCAAATAGGTAATTTTATTCCCTCGAGTCTCAATGTAATAATATGGGTAAATTACGGCCACCCCTGAGGTAACGTTAAATTACAAAAATACCCCTCTTGTTTGGGTAATTACAAATCTTCTTACAAACGTCCGTCCTTATGGTACGTCCGCCCTTATGGTGTCAAATTCAACATAATCTTTTATAGGAGAATGTTCTCTAGTTTGTACTCGTTTCGTGCAAAAATACAGTTTTTGATGCTCATATCTTTTCATAATGCGTGATTTCGAAGGAAATAAAAGGATTTCTGATATAAGAGTTGGTCGAGTATATTTTCTACAGCTAATGCTATGTGTCGTCTTGCAGGCATTGTATTGCTGCACGAGTCGATGATGACCAGAAAGGCTTTGTATTATAGAGAGAATCGAAGACGGAAAAAAAAAAAACGAGAATGATGGTTTTGATTATGAACTTTAGTTTCATTGCAACTTGTATTGGTTTGAATTTAGTTTCTTTATAGTTTGTTTCCATATGAATGCGTTGACTTTGAACCTTGGGACTGCTTTCTTACTGGTATGTGATAAATGTCGTTTTAGTGTTAATAATACTGTTTCGACTTCAAATGTTATTTTGGCTACTTTTAAGACTTAAATTGACAAAACTTAAAACACGAATTTTGTAGTTCTTTGAGTTAGCTTTCTAATACAAGTTGAATCATCAAGATTGGATATCGACTAAGAAAGATATGCATGAATCAATGAACATTGTCCGCAATTTTTGATGTTTTAAGTTATCTAAAATTCAAAATGTAATTCATTCGTGCACAATTTTGCCACCCGACATCCAGTTTAGCTGATTCAAGTTGCATTGGGAAGCTAATTCAAAGCATTAAAGTTTTCATGTTCTGAGTATTTACGAAATCAGACTAAAAAATGTTCAAAATCACGTTTGAAATTAAAACGGTATTTATTTTATGAAACCCATTAATAGAATAAGGCCCCATCTTTATATCAGCCCATAACCTGATTTCCCACTCTCCCGAAACGGCGTCGTTTCCCTATCACTTTCTTCCCTAATTCGATTCCCTCCGGAAATCGCACCTTATGCTGCCCTAAATCCTCATTTGTTCTTCTTCTTCGATTCGCTTCCCAAAGGTCTAATACTTATTACAAAACTCAAATTTGTAGTTTCAACCCTTCAATGCGGATTCATTATTCTACTATTTTATTGCATCCTTAATAAATCTGTCATGTTTTCTTCTCCTCATAATAACCCCTGATTTTATTTATTTATTTTTTTTGCAGACAGATTGCGATGCAGTAAAGGAAACTAAGCTGTGTTGCTGGTTATAAGATGTTGAAGACGTCATTCTTCCCTTGCAAAGTAAGCATTTTCTATACACATGATTCACATGGTAGTGTTTTTTTTTTCGCTCTCACTAGAAAAAAAAAAAAAAGAATCTTTGCACATGTTTATATATCTGTATGTCAATTGTCAACGCTTATATTCTGTTTTTTCTTGTACAAATAGGCAAATGCTCTTGGTGCACCCTCAGGTTTCCCCATCAAGGTGCCCTTCAGAACCCCTGGCTTGTCGATTGTTTAAAAGTCGGTTCCTTCGTATTACTTCGATCGCTATAATACTAGCTGCATTGCTCACATGAATTTTTTTTCGTATTCCCATTAACGTTAGCTTCCTTGTATCGCATACATTGTTGATTATTAGTCATTAGTGTTATCTATCGTGACTATTTTTTTCTCTCGAACAGTTATCGTCTACTGTACTTGTGAAAGCCAAAAGACCCATTCATTTAAAAGCATCTGGGGCTAAAATGGAGCTCTCGATCACACGGCCCGATGATTGGCATCTCCATCTTCGTGATGGTGAACTTCTGGAAGCAGTTGTACCTCACAGGTTGATTGAATTACTACTTACTAGTGCACTCGATTTACAACTGGCTGGGATGTTTTTTTTTTTTTTTTGAGATGATTGAATTTCTGTTTATTGATTTTCCCGACTTTATAAAAAGAATTTGTTGTGCAAACAGTTCGCATCACTTTGGAAGAGCCATAATCATGCCGAACTTGAAACCTCCAGTCACCACCACAGCAGCTGCTGTGTCCTACCGACAGTCGATTTTGAAAGCTTTGCCGGAAAATAGTGACTTCACCCCTTTGATGACTCTTTATCTGACCGACACTACGAGCCCTAATGAGATAAAATTAGCAAGTGAGTACGACTCCTGATATACATGTTTTTTTTTAATTTACGTACTCATGTTTTGATATGCGTCTATCAACTCCTTATTGCTCCGTATTTATCTTTATGACCCGAGAAAAAGAAAACAAAAAATTAACGTTTGCTGAACATTTACGCCTAAAACAGATGTAAATCTGGTATGTCAACATTCCGAAAGGCTTAAAATGGAGATATAAAATAAATAAAAAATTTAGCCGTAGTTAATATATAAGTTTTGTTTCCTCGATTCATGTTTGATATTAGTTGTTGCCCGTCACAGGGGAGAGTGGAGTTGTATTCGCCGTTAAGTTATACCCTGCTGGTGCTACCACAAATTCTCAAGAAGGTGTAACAGATCTATTCGGCAAGTGTTTGCCTGTACTTGAGGAAATGGTTCAACAAAACATGCCTTTGTTGGTAATTAGTCTTTCGTTTTCGTAAAAATTGTGCTTAAGCGTGACATCTTTTTCAATTAGTTAAATATGCAATAATCGTATGATTTTAATCCATCAATAATTGTATGCAGGTACATGGAGAGGTGACAGATCCCGATGTTGATGTGTTTGATCGTGAAAAGGTGTTCATTGACACAGTTCTTAGCCCCTTAATTCAAAAGCTTCCACAACTCAAAGTTGTCATGGAGCACATTACCACTAAAGATGCTGTAAATTTCGTCCAGTCTTGTCGTGAAGGTACAAAAAATCACGTTTATGTAAATATAGGGTAAATTACGGCCACACCCTAAGGTAAGGTCAAATGACGGATAACCCCCTCATGTTTTGGGTAATTACAACCAGCCCCTCAACTATGAATTTTCTTACATGTTCACCCTTATGGTGTCAAATTCAGCAGAATCTTCTAGATTTTGTGGTGTTCTCTAGTTTGTGCTCGTTTTGTGTAAAAATGTAGTTTCTGATGCACCACAATCTGATATTTACAAGCCGATACATCTTATAATCGTCTTGTTTCAAAATTTAGAGCTCGAATGAGGTAAAACGGGTGCAAACTGGATAATATTACACATAATCTAGAAGATTCCACTAAATTTGACACTGTAATGGTGGACGTGTAAGAAGATTCATAGTTGGTGTGATTGTAATTACTCAAACATTAGGGATTTTTTCGTAATTTCACCTTATCTCAGAGGATGGCCGTAACTAATTTACCTGCTACTACTTAATTTGGATTAATAAATACAACGTGGCATCTTTATTTCATCGTGATCATCTAATCATAATCAAATTTACATTTTTTTATTTTTATTGTTTAGGATTTGTTGCAGCAACCGTCACGCCGCAACATCTTGCTCTTAACAGAAACTCCCTTTTCAAAGGAGGACTCCAACCTCACAGTTACTGCCTTCCAGTACTCAAGAGAGAGATACATAGTACGTATGATGCCTTTTGTAATTTTACTAAAAAAACGCATTTGCTGATCTCATCGTCATTGTACTGTTACCACATCTGTCTTATGTTTTGATTGATCTTTTCTGATTTTTAGGGCAGGCAATTGTGTCGGCTGTGACAAGTGGAAGTAAAAGATTCTTTCTCGGAACCGATAGTGCTCCTCACGAAAGAACAAAAAAGGAATGTTCTTGTGGATGTGCTGGAGTATACAATTCGCCCGTGGCATTGTCGGTTTACGCCAAAATTTTTGAAGAGGTAGTTTCACTGACCTTATTTATATTATATATATTTTATATATGAGGATTGTATTATATTGAAGTGCATTTTGGGAATTACTATAATAGGCTGGTGCACTGGACAAATTAGAAGCGTTTACGAGCTTTAACGGACCGGATTTCTACGGTCTTCCTCGAAACACGTCGAAGATTAAGCTGAGCAAGACACAATGGAAGGTGCCGAGTTCGTTTTCGTTTAAATTTGGCGAAATTGTTCCTATGTCTGCAGGTGAAACACTTGATTGGCTACCATTACCATTATCTCCTTAAAAAAAAACAAAGGAACAAATGATTCATATCACAAATGTTTTCTTGTTCTGGAATTGCAGTTATTTTTTATTAGTTTTATTTTTTGTACCCATTGGTCTTGCAACATATGTAAGTGGATAATAGACTATTTTATTTATGTTTTTTGAGAAAATATAATTGGTCTATGTTATTAATCCCCAATCTAATTGGATATTATCAGAACAATATCATATAATTTGAAATTTGTTTTGAAAAAGTGTGCGCGCGCGCAATTGATCTTCACAGAAATTGAACAATGGACTCAAGAATTAACCCTGGTTCGGTTCAGTTAGGACATACATACACCAACCAACCGAGAACAACTTTTATTGATCGAATAACGAAAGGAGATTACGGAGATTTTGATTACAATATGATTGATGAAACTAGAAAACCCAAGTTTTTCAATTACAATATGATTGATGAAACTAGAAAACCCTAATTTTCCTAAGAATTCGGTATTGAAGGTGATCTCTCAATTCCCACATAGTGTTTTCTCTCAAACTCTCCAATTGTATATCTCTCAATTTCTACTTATGTTTTCTCTCTCTAAACGAGTCAAAAATATCCATCTTGTTGAAATGATCTTCAAACGAAAATGAGTTTACGAGGAGGTAAAAATTACACGTTTTTGTTCGGCTCAAACCGCAAATGGACTTCACACCCAAATTGGGAGTGGAAAATCCGAATTCACTCCCAATTTGGAAGCGATGTTGAATTTTCCAAACCTAAATTGAGAGTAAAAGTCGAATGTGTTAAAAGAAAAATCAAGTAGATATTAAACATTTAACTAACAAATTGATATGTCTAATTGGGCCAACCAAATAAGCTAACAATTTCTCTATCTACTGGGCCACGGGCCCGATTTAGAAGAACATTATTACAAAAGCCCAATCACTTTTAAATAAGGTTCGGGCCCAACAAATTAACCTCAACCGACAAGGTATAAATAACGATTTAATTCATTTATTAAAGTACACCCTATTATCGGAACAATACGACAATTCTTACTCTCTCAACTATTTTTACCATGGCACGTCTGACTTGAGTGTCGGAGGGGTTTTCGCCGGATCAACCCGGCCTAGTTCACGTGTTCTCTATTCGCAAGTAATCTCATGACCATCTAGAACGTGAGCAGTGATCCACTTTGCTCTCCCAGCTCTCTCTATCTCAACTACTTAAGGTGATCTAATATTAAGATCATCACAGATTATCAACAACGATCTGAATAAGTAACCAATCAATTAAAGAAATAATAATAATCATTAATTAATCATTTAATTAACAAATAATTTAAATTAAAATAAATAAAAAATCAACTGATCACTCCCAAATCGGGCCTAGCCCGCACCAGCCGAAGCCCACAAACACAAACATAGATATCTCACACATTAAAGAAAGAAGAGAAATTGAGAAAATAAAAAAGAAATCTTGTTCCTCCACCGCCCGCGGATGCGTTCACTCCTTCTGCTGTAGTGGTACTTTTCGCAAATTCAATTCACTAATCGCAATTTGTAACCACTCCCTTTTGATTTAAGCTTGCAATTTTGTATACATTATCAAAATTCATGGTCGCTACTAAATTTTTTGGGCATTGATTAATCGTCTTGGAACCCAAGAAACAACGCATGATGAAAAATTTTAGTAGAAGAAAACAACTTGGGCAGCTGTTTTTTAGGCGCCCTAAAAATTATCTCTGTTCTTGATTACTGCATGAAAGATTAGGGTGTTGCTGGGGGTTTGTTTATACTCCAATTTTTTTTTTTTAAATTCAGTGTTTTCTGCTGGTGGAATTTGCTTCAAGATCTAGTTTCAGATTTTTTTATTCTGATAAATTTTATATGATCTTTGAGTTTGCAGGAGTTGGAGAGATGCCTCGTAAAGTGCATTATGGGGTTGATTACGATGACAGCTACGATGTTTATGAAGATTACGACGATGACTATGCCGATAATTATGATTATGAAGTCGAACAAAATGGTGAGGGCAAACTGTTTGATGCTTAGTGTTTTCGACTTTTAACTGCAGACCTTGGATTCTCCTGTTAAATGTGATGTTTAGGAATTTGCAGTATGAGTTTTACGTTTGGCGTTAATGTTATATTTAAGCGAGTAGTGAAATATAGGAAACGCGTATGTAGGTACAGAGAGCCTGTTTCTATCGAACCAAACAAACTAGAGATGACAATAGTTGGGTGGAGAAGTTTTGTACCGTAGTCGCTTGGGGGTTTTAGTTGAGGTAGGAAATTTTTTTTTGTGATCTTCATTAGTGATTACGAAGACCACGAGAAAAAAAATGTAAGTTCTCATGGCATATCGAGTCTTAAAATTCAAATTCATGGGATGTCGTCTGAGAATGATTGAATGTCACAATCAATTGGAATTCTCAATCTTGTCGTTTTCAATATCTGCTGAAGAATGAAATGTACTCAAATCTTAAGATATAGAACTCTAATTAGAAAACATTATTAAATGTGCAACGTCCACCTACAACTATTGATATCGTTTAACATTTTCAAATCAAGCTTTATCCCGCGTTACACTTAATATAGGGCAGAAACTTGAGTAAAACATCTTCATCACAGCTACAATAATCTTAACTAGTAACTTTTGTTGAATGAAGAAATCAATCGCTGAAGCATATTTGAGTTGGGAACTTGGCTTTGAGCCCTTACCTTCTACCCAGCTCGAACAATATTTATATTTTTTTTCCTTTAAGCCTTTAGCTTGTATGAGGGTTCTTGTACTTTTTCGGGGCATCAACTTCTTTAATTCCTCCTTTGTCCCAATTTGTCTTCATAACATTTCCCTTAATCTAATTCTCTTGCCTCTTGAACTTCACTTGCAATTTAGCTTTCACATGATTTAATTTTTTTGCTCTTAGATCTTATAATTATTTGTGTGCAGTTCTTGATATGCGTGATTTTTATACTTCTCTATTTGTTGAAATGTTGCCTGATATTAACAGCATCCGAGACAATGGCAAAGCTAGAAGCCGACAAGTCTGGGGTCTGGCGCTGCCCAATTTGTACCTATGATAATGAAGACAGTATGTCTGCATGTGACATATGTGGAGTTTTACGTAACCCTTTGGTCAAGGCTATTGCTAAAATGGATATCGATGGAGGTATATCTCTATGTAACTCTCTCGCTCTATAAATATTATATATTATTTTTTTGAGAAAAGCTTGTGTTATTGAGTTATTGAGTTACATGAAATAAGAGAAACATGCACTTCTCCTTTCTCCCTTTACATGCTCTCTCATGGTACGAAAACCATTTCTTTTGTTTAAGTTGTCTTCTTTCTCTTTTAAACCGTAGACCAGTTTGGATAGGTTGCACCATAGCTTCATTCTTTGGTGCTTTCGGCAATTTTTTGTTTTAGATAGTTACTATTTTCATTACCGTTAAATCTTTCATAGAGTAGACCCTTTCCATGCAGTGGGTGGCAAATGCAAAGATTCTGGAGCATCAGTGATGGCCAAGTCTCTTTTTGCATCATTGCCGCGAGATATGGCCAAAAGGACTGTACTCTTTGAAGTGCAGAATGATGTTTCGTTCTCAGACGACAATTTAAACTTATACAATCTTGGAAACATTCGTGGCACTTTTCAAGAGTTCAATAGTGCTTTTAGCTCTCAAAATCACAAAGTTAATATAGGTCTGAGCATGTTTCTAAACTGGTTATTAATCAGTAGACAATCATAGTTTTGTTAGATCAAATGAAAATTTTACCCTAGAAGATTAGATATTTGTCTTTACTGTTATGATGGTGATATATCATCTTTCTTGTTTTCTGACATAACATTACACATGTTGATAGCAGCTCCTTTCAAATTCGATGCTCCCTCTCCAGATGATTTGGTGTCAAATGGATTGCGATCAGTGAAATCTAAATCCAAAGGTATTCTTACAGTTATCGAGTATGTATGATAATCGCCTGTTCATTTTCAAAAAAATTGACACTGGCTCTACATGTCGTTGTTCGACCAAATTTTTTTTTGGGCTCGCAGAAAAAACTAAAAAAAAACAGTGTTGAAGTTTTTCCATTTGTTAAATTAACTTATAGAGCCGGTGTCTTTATCATAGGTAACATTTTGAGTAAAAAGGAGACAAAGATTCAAGTTGAATCTGAATTGGTTGCTAAAGGACCAGTGTCCTCTTCAGTACCAGTGACAAGAGAAAGGCGTAATGGAGTTAGTGAGAATGATTCCGCTTCAGGCAGTGGAAACAAATCCGAGGTTTTTGATACTAGAATGAAGGCTGAGACTTCATCATCCAAAACTCGAAAAGAAGAAATTATCGACGAAGGAAAAACATCTACTTCACAGTATAATCCTGAGAAATGGATGATTCCTGATAAACTAGATGCTGGGTTGAGTCAACTAAATCTTGCAATTGTAAGTTTCTAAATTTGTGACAAGAATGCCCCCCAGGAGTAATCCTTTTTACGAATTCCCATAATTTACAATTCTGTCTACCTAGGTTGGCCATGTTGATTCTGGAAAATCAACACTATCAGGAAGGTTGCTTCATCTTTTGGGAAGAATATCTCAGAAGGAAATGCACAAATACGAAAAGGAAGCTAAACAACAGGTAATAACTCTACATTTTCTTTAGGGTAAATTACATATACCCCCCTTGAGCTAAGGTTCATTAACGAAACAAACCCCTCTGGTATTGGTAATTGCATACAACCCCCCGAGTTATAGCTCCGTCTTACAATTACACCCTTACGGAGTTATGAGCAACAGACTCTTGAAGATTCTATGGAATATTCATTATGAATTTCCAGTTCTACCCTTGTACACGTGGCCCAATATACAGTTTTGTTTTGCAGACTAATATACCCGCAGGGGAGGTAAATGTAATATTTTAAAAAAATGTGGACGTTTCACACTTTTACATTTCTCCTTTTTTTTTTCTGTTTAACTAAAGGGGTGGTTTAGACAATTCCATTATTCCGTTAGGGTTTCTGACAGGCTGTTAGTTTCAGGGGGTGTATGTAATTACCAAACGAGTTTTCTAGTTATTTGACCATACCTCAGGGGGTATCCACAATTAACCCTTTTCTTTATTATTTTGCCACGCTTGTAAATGAAACTGTTTGCTAGAAATGTATGTAATTTTCTTCTTTGACCAGGGAAAAGGGTCTTTTGCTTTTGCGTGGGCAATGGATGAAAGTGTCGAAGAAAGGGAAAGGGGTATAACGATGACAGTGGGTGTTGCTTTCTTCACATCTAGAAAGTATCAAATCGTGCTTCTCGATTCCCCTGGACATAGAGATTTTGTTCCAAATATGATATCTGGAGCAACCCAAGCAGATGCTGCTATTATTGTAGTCGATGCTTCGTTGGGTTCATTTGAAGCAGGCATAGATGCCACAGGAGGGCAAACAAAGGAACACGCACAGCTCGTTAGAAGCTTTGGGGTCGAACAGGTTATCGTTGTTGTTAATAAAATGGATGTAGTGGAATATTCCAAGGAAAGATTCGATACGGTGAAGGAGAAATTAAGAACATTTCTTCGCTCTTGCGGGTTTAAAGATTCTTCTATTCTGTGGGTTCCAGCTAGTGCCATGGAAAACCAAAACTTGGTAGCGAATGCTTCTGATGTGCGGTTGTCCTGGTTAGTTGATTTATCGTATTACCTGTTTATTCTTTTCTTCTCCCTTTTCGTCCTAGTTACTTTATGTTATTTTACCTTTATATTATTATGGTGTATGGCTTTTGGGCATGCTCTTATCTTATCGTTTGACGGAAGTCTAAGGAGACAAAATAAGACGCCTCAACTGTATTTTACTAGATTGAAGTTATTATTTGTGAATCAGATTTCTAAATTTCTTTTATGCTTTGATTTCCAACATATAAATTGAGATAAGTTGAAGTTATTATTGGTGAATCAGGTTTAAAGGACCTTGTTTGCTGGATGCGATAGATTCCCTCCAACTTCCTACAAGAGATTACTCCAAGCCGCTGCTAATGCCTATATGTGACGTTGTCAAGTTACCATCACAAGGTCAGGTATCTGCATGTGGGAAATTGGAAAGTGGAGCTATTCGAACAGGATTTAAGGTACATCAACTCTTTCTCGATAAACAAATATTTGGTTCATTATGAAATTCGTCATCAGCTCATTTCAGAATTATTACTCTCTATTCTCCATTGGAGTAAATTATACTTAATCTGGTTTTTTTTGTGTTTTTTTTAATAAAAGAATTGTTAAATTGAAGGCCTTAGACTTGAAATAGATGAAATCGAGATTCGAGAAGGTTTTAGACTTTTGTAAATCTTTTGTTGGTAAAACAGGTAATGGTTATGCCTTCAAGAGAAATAGCAACGGTCCGTTCTTTAGAAAAGGACTCTCAGGTTTGTAATATTGCAAGAGCCGGCGACAATGTCACAGTCAATTTGCAAGGCATCGAGGGCAACCGTGTGACAGCTGGCGGTATGATATGCCACCCCGATTATCCAGTTCAAATCTCAAACTACTTGGAACTTAAGATCCTTGTCCTCGATATTTCAACCCCAATTGTGATTGGTTCTCAGGTGGGATTAACAAAAATATAAACAACTTTTTATCATTCCTTAGAAATATTTTTTCTTTTCTTTCTTGGTTCGTCGGGAGTAATCTCTATGTGTAAACTCGCAGTTTGAATTTCACATACATCACGCGAAAGAAGCTGCAAGAGTTGTGAGAATATTGTCTCTACTTGATCCAAAGACAGGGAAGACAGCAAAAAAGTCTCCAAGGTGTTTATTGGCTAAGCAAAACGCAATCGTTGAGGTTAGTGCATAATTATTTCGACTTTTTTTTTTCGGTAGAAATTAGAAATAATACGAAAACCGTATAAAGAAAAAAAGGGGAAGGTTTTTTACATTTTTTTTTCTTGTTTTTATTATTTGACGAGAAGTTGAGAATTTGATTTTGTTATCTCAGGTGGCTCTGCAAACACCTGTTTGTGTTGAAGAATATAATAATTGTAGAGCTTTGGGAAGGGTGTTCCTTAGAGCATCGGGAAGAACTATTGCTCTCGGTATCGTGACTCAAATAATAAAGAGGGAAGAATAATAGTTAAGACTGTCATTTGATAATGACATATTTTTCGCTAACAAAAGATCAATTATACAGTCTATAGTAAATTTGTTGTAATTCTCGCAATTTTGCAGTGTTCGGTGGGGGAATTTGATTTACGTAGCTTTGTGTGGTGAGTATAGGTCGATCGCTCATGTTTGTATCATCAACTATTTTTTGATAAAAGAATGAGTTGACTGTTATTTTTCGTAGAATAGATATTGTACTATTCCCATTGATTGATTATTCATCGAAAACCGAAATCTTGCTCATCGTATTTGATAACTCGTCTTCTTCCAACACACCCTAGTACTAAATTGAGTCGAGTTCTAAGCTGAATCATGTACTAAGCTAACAAGACGAGTCAACTTGCGGTACAACTGAGTTCATTCGTAAAATGAACTACGAAATTGAAGGACTGGAGATTGAATGAGGAATCTCCAGATGATCAACAGAAACAAAAAAGGGAATATATGCTCAAAGAAAGATAAAAGCATAACAATTGAAAACCTTAAAAATAGTTTGGCCATGTCAGTCTAATAAACCACAATAAAACAGCAAATCAAACCCCCGAAATTCAGTTATCGATTGATCCAAGATTCTCGACTTTTCTAATACACAAACTGTACATTTTATACATTAAATAACAGTGCCTACGAAGTGGCTTTACACGAAGCCTTATTATGCCCAGGTTCCTTACACTTGGAACAAGTGACTGTCCTTTTATCCGGATCCTCGATTTTACTCTGCTCCTTCTTCTGTTCACTTGCCGGACGAGGGGCAGGTGGAAGCACCTTCACATCATCTGATTCAGCATCTTCTTTCACCAAAGGCAAACCGATTCCAGGTATAGGATTTATCGATTCCCTGTACGTCAATTGGTAACTCTCAACGGTGAAATATTTCGAACAATAATCATAAACCCCTTTTCCCGAGGAGTTCAATGCAGCAATAGCATGGCGGCAAGGTATGCCACTGGTCCCTTTCCATTCTAGGCAAGTGCATTCCAATTTCTCGATATTGACAACATGAGTGGACTCATCGTGGACCTCAAACAGAACGTCCGATGAAATGAACAGTCTCAGCCTGTGCGCTTTAAGAGCTTCTCCCTGTACCATTTTCTCTTTCGATGGAGTCAGTTTGGCTGTCCAGTTGCTCGAAGAAATTCGTCGGGTGTTTATTACTTCACTTATCATGTAAATCAGTGCTTCTATCTTCTGCATTAGAGTTGATTCTTTGATTTCGTCCATCAGCTTGGTATATGGTTCCGCCACATTCTGTATGATATAGTTGTATTGCTCGCCTCTGAACGACAAACTTGTCCAATGCTCTGGCTCGACTTGAGTTACCCAATCGTAAGCGCTTGGAGAAATCTGTTTGATTTGCTCGGTGAACTTTTTGAAAACGCTTTGTCGAAGTGCATGAGCAGCAGATAGAAATTTTCCAGGTAAAACTCCCCTTCCTTCGCCCTGGAATGGACCCTTCAAGTTTCGCTTGAAACTTTCTATAAGGTGATACATGGAATAACCATGGTGAGCGTTCTCGAATATTTCGTGCACGGCCTTTTCTAGCCCTTTGTCCCTATCCGAGACAAAAGTCAAAGGTACAGAACTTGACAATGCAGATTTTAGTTGCTCCAGAAACCAATGCCAGTTGTCCTCGTTTTCATTGTTAACAATGCTAAATGCAACTGGAAAGAAACCGTCATCTGCATCGACTGCAGTTGCTGTCAACAAACTTTCATGGTACTTTGATTTCAGAGACGTCGCATTGAGAAAAAGAATAGGGCGGCAATTCTTCTCGAAGCTTTGTACGCAAGAAAGAAAAGAGACAAAAAGGCACTGGAATCTTTTCTCGTCATCGGTCAACAGTTTGACAAAACTACCAGGATTTGTCTCCTCCAACTTTTCACAGAACCAAGGCAAGCGACTGTAGGACTCTTTATACGAACCCTGAAGTTGCTCTCGGGCACCCTCGATCCCACGCCTTACTTGTGTATACTTTAATTCAATCCCAAAGTCACGTGAAATGCTTCTAGCAATTTCCCTAGGCTTGTCATGTGGGGAATCTCGTAACCTATCCTTTATGACACTTACCAACAGTTTCTTTGCTGGATGAGCATTCTTCCAAGATTCCCCTCCACATGTATGAGTATCGTTGAGCTTTTTAATCCTGAACAACAGTGAAGCAGGGACCCAAGATGCATGGATACTCCAAGTACAGCCTTCCTCGACACAAATGCCACTCGCGCGATTGGAGTCATTCTTTTTCAGTTTATAAACAAAGCGGTGAGCAATAGCATACTTTTGCAGTGCCTCTCGGAACTCCTTCACGCTTTTAAAATCCTGTCCTACACCAGTAATACAATCTCTCCACGAGGCAACTAATTTTTCTGGCAAATCATCGTCAGAAAAGCCAGGGCTGGATGGATTGCCGAGATCATCTATTCCCAGAATATCATCATCTGTTTCGTGTTCCCGACTCTGGTTATTTTTCTTACGCCTTCTCCTTTCCCTGTCGCTATCACTAACCGCAACAATAGTTGGACCACGAGCACCCATCGTCCATGAGGCAGTACGCCTCCGCCTTTTGACAGTATCTGCTGGGCCACAAGTCATGTCTAAATCAGACAGGTCCTGGTCAGCATCAACACTGACAGCTACCCGTGGTTTATATTCGGAATCACTGTCAGTACCATGTTCAGAAGATTGGGGTGAGGCGGTATATGTTTCACCGGGGCTTGAGCTGTCTACAACCTTACGAGCTGCTGCTTTAGAACCAGCATGAGCATGAACACGAGGGTCAGCACCATCTTTACGGTTATTGACAACTGGAGTTGCAGCAGTTGTGGGTGCAGTAATATGGTTTACTGTCTCGGCCAGTTTCAGAGCACTGTTCCTGCAGGTATTCCTCAGGTGTTTATTACAAGCAAGTTCAAAAGTGATTTTACAAAGTAGGTACAAAAAATAAATTACCGCCAAAATGGTACAATAACTAGAGAAAGATTTCAGTTATTACAAATCAACAGACATAAAGGGATCTCCCTATGTTATCCCCACAATATCAAGCTATTTAAAACGGAACACTCATCATGCCAAAATGGATAAGTTAAACAACATGAGTAACGACTCATACCTGCTAGCCTGCAGTTTGATAGCATCATGGTCAAATCCTACTTCCCCATCCACAAAAATATCAGCAGTTACTGAGTTCGCATGGAAATCAATCATCCTCTTTAGATCCTTGTCATTTCTTAAAGAAATGAGATTTCTCCTGTTCCCTGGGAGGAAGTATTTGACCGATATTGTTTTCTGATTCAAGTTACACATTTCAGCTACCTTTAATTTCAGATCATCAAATACGGTCTCATGAATGATATTTACAGCATTTGCCTCTCCCCCTTCGTATGACAAGGTACTGTCGCCCTTGGTTACGAACTTACCACCAGACTGGCAAATTAGTATAAGCTTCCCCTTTGCCATCGCATCTATCTTCAGGAAATCAAGAAACGAATCAGTTAAGAAAATAGTGACGGAACGTATTCCATTTTCCATAACACGAGACATCAAATTTCAAGTCCAAAATAAGGTTCCATATAGCACCCATCCAAATTACAAGTTAGCAACACATCAAAGAGACAAACCCCACTAGATAAAACACTGAATAAAACACTACTTCAAAAAAAAAAAAAGACTGAATAAAACACAAACACAAACAATCGTACTTGCAGTTATATACTCGTCATCTTCAAAAAAACTCGCTCTTGGCCAGAAATTAAATAAGGAGTTGGTTGCAAATCTCTATGTTAACTGTTAGTTAATGCCTTCACATTTTAAAGAAAAAAGATTCAACAAAAGAAATTTTGCTTAAGGGTCTAACAACATTACCCAAACAATGCATGCAAATTAAAACGCCCATTATGTAAAAAAATCCTGATAATAATTTTTTTTTAAAATACCTCAAAATTACAAGATCAATTGGGTTGATGGCTGATGCCCGTAATTCAAATTAGCTTTCCCAAGATCGATACCTAGAACGGAAGATAAAAAAGAGTAGGTGATCTGCATTCATCACAATTATCAAGATAGAAACTGACAGAGTTCATTGAACTGCGAAATAAGTCAACACAAAAAAGACGACAATTTTTTTACCAGAAAAAAAATGCTAATCTACAGAAATAACGATACAGGCAGAGAATTGCAGATATCGACTAACAATCAGTTAATCGAGCAGCAAAAACACAAACGTAATAAGAACTGAAAGAATGAAAATTGAAGCTGAAAAGAGCAGAGGAAATTTACCTGTGAACGAGAGAGAGAGAGAGAGAGTGTGATAATGAGAAAAGTTAGGGTGGGGCGATGTAGTAAACCCTAGAAATGGGAGCCGATTTGGTATTTGGGGAAAAAGGAGAGGGCATAGAGCGGAATGGGCTAAAAGTCCCGGGGTTAAATTGCAATTATACATAAAATGTTTATCGTTCCTTTTGTAATTTTTATAAATAAAATATTTACTGTCACACAAATGTTTGTTCAGTAATTCATAAATTAATTAATAATATATTATATATACATGTAAAAAAGGTTTAAAATACTAATCAATTTTGCTAAAATCATAAAAGTTCATCTCTTGTATTTTTTAATAGATTTCATACCAATTTAATTTTTAATACAATTAAATCCTTATAAATTAACACAATCTGGACTAGAAAATATTTATTAATTTAGCAGAATATTAAATTATCGAGCTAATAATTTAGTAGGTCTTTTTGCTAAGTTCGAGACCAGAAGAAACTATTATTTAAACGAGATTATTAATTTATCGAGATTCTACTTTATATAAAACGGCACAAGAGCTAAGCAAAACCACAACTTGCATATTTATCTGTGCAAGTAAATTCCATTAATACAATCAATTATCAATGAAACTTTAATTTATATCAATAATCGAAACAATGAAAATAACATTTAAAAGAAAAATACATTACACTACATTAAAAAAAAATTAAGGTGTTCCTCCATGCAAATATTTCTTTCTTCATTTTTCACCCCTACTTGAAGTAGCATAGCAGAAACAAGAACCAAATTATCTTTCGATTTCTTGAACACAAAACAATTTTACTCAAAGAAAATACGGTACTCCAGTTCTCGGTCCTCGCATTTGGTTGTTCTCCTCTGTCTCCGTGAAAAACTTCACTTCTCTCTCCTAATAAAAGTCCCCAAAAAACGACACAAATTAGAGTTAAATCAACGCTTAGACAAAGTTGTCGATTTTAAAGAACTATTAGAGATAAGAATAGCATTTAATTACCATATTTTCGTTGAAGCTCAATATCGAAGCAACGTTTCCACATCGGTAACAGTAATTTGGTGCAGACCAAACCTGCAATAACACCATCCACAATGCAAACAATACGTAAAGGAACGGTTTTTAGAGGACACGATATATTATTCACACGCTGTAATAGAAATTTATCAACTCACAGTCACAAGCCCTTTATCTTGAAACATGTACTTTAGACCCTCTTGGACAAGTTGATGGGCCCGGCAAACTAGATCGAGTTTATTAATATGATTGAACTGCAAAAACAACAAGTATGTCAGAAAGATTAGGTTTTTATTTTTTGTCGAAACGGATATTTACTGCAACGATTTATTATGAAGCTTTTCGTTGACTTGCCTCGGATGTAACTCTGGAACCAAAAAGCCAGCCTGCACCTCGAGGACTGACTGCCCAGGTTTCAATATCTTCAGGGTCACTCCACATTAAATCACAGAAGGGCCCTTCATGCGGGATTTCACAGTTTCGATCGATGACGCGCATCTGCCACAAAAACACAAGGAAAGAAGCCGATATAACGTTAATACTAACAAGAGACTTTAGTTATATAAATAATCATAACAAGACAAATGTCACATCGTTTATTTTAACAGCTGATCACAATAAATAACACTCGACAAAGACGGAAATGAAAAGGCACAGCAAAATATGCTGGCACTCATGTTCTAGGATATCATAGCATATCATTACAATTTTACATCGATTGAATACTCTCGTATATTTACCTGATCAATACTTCTAACATCTGGGGATAGGCCACCATGCACACATAGTACCTGGCATTCGAGAAAGGCAAATCTTTTATTACCACGAATGAAAAGAAAAATAGAAAATTTCTGTAAGTGGGATCTTCTGAATATGATAAGTTCTTCAAAATTTATTTTCAATGGAAATATGAAGACCCGGATTTTATCAACTTGGTTTTTGGACGAAACATAGTGATTAAAATGAGTGAAGTCAAAACTATACCGTCCCATCTATAATTGCCGACAAAGTTAGATAGTCGAAAACATCTGTGCAGTATCGCCAAGCGTTGGCATTGCCATATTTCCTCTGGCACTCATCATAAAATCCATAAACCTGCCAAGAACAAGGATGTAGAAGCTCATCAGAACTTGGTAGTTTTCAATAATGAGGATGACCTAGTTGTAAATCATGGTTGGCTTTAGGAAATTACCGCGTATTGGCCAAACAATTTATACCAAATGAAACTTCACGTGGTAACAATCAAGAACGGTAAAGAAAACAAGAAGTTGCCATGTCTGTGCTGCTACTACTCAAGAAAAATGTCTTCAGACAGGTCTTAGATTTACTGCTAGTCATTCACTAAACGGTGTTTTAACCCTAAAACTATGCACTCAATTAGATTAATGATGTGAGAACAGTAGGCACTAACTCTTGATCATTATACTTCAATTGAAATCACACAAAACATACACTTCTCAACGCATCTAAAATTTTGTGTCTGGTCAAAATTTCCCTGCAATTTTGGAACAGAAGTGTATGACTACACGAGCTGGTGATACTCATTAAATAAATGAAGACCTCTCTCAAGAAGATTAAGTTCATGATAATCAAAATGTGGACAAAAACAAAGACAGTGGAATAAATGAATCCCCTAAAAAATATCAAAGAATATAAAAACCTATAGCAGCTTACCAACATAGATAGAGTGACGCTCAGTCAACAATTTTGTTAAAAACAAAATTATTGTCGAGCTCCACATAGCAAATGAAAAAAGGAGTATCCTTCTCATCACTCCGTTTCAACCTGCACACTTAAGGCCCTTTATGAAGAGATTTGATGACTAACTCACCATAATTACTTGTCGCATGTATCCGCACTTCATTGAAGAACTACTGAATTCTCAGTAACTAATTGCCAGATATGAAAACATAAACTAGTGAAGTTCAGATTGTTGATTACCTGTGTTAGTTGCCTGCTTTCGTGATTTCCACGTAGAAGAGTAATGTTAGCTGGGTATCTGGCAGAAAATGTAAAAACAATATGGTTATTTTTAATAGGATTCTAACAAAATAAATATAATGATAAAAGGAGTATGTAGTGAATTGACTTGCAAGCAATAAAAGAAATGTAAACTGCAACCATTGTCCGAAAAATTACGCACCTTGCTTTGAGAAGCAAAAGAATGGTGAAAACTTCTAGACTATTATAACCACGATCAACAAAATCTCCCTGCCGATAAAGTCGGTTTCATAATGTAATTACAATATATGTGAATTGAGAATAAATAGAGATAGAGACAGACAACTTACCATGAATATGTAATTTGTCTCTGGTACATGACCTCCGGTCTGGAAAAGTTTCATTAAATCATGGAACTGTCCATGGATATCCCCACAAACTGTCACCGGACTATTGACAGGCTGAACATTTGACTCCTCGATCAAGATCTCCTTTACCTGATTAAGGTAGGGGCAGATTGATTTTAAGATCAAAAGACAACAAAGGAACCATGAGAAAATAAAATAAAAAGATATCGAGTATATAGCAGAAGCATATGAACTCGGAACATAACGTGGCACGTGAGACAATCTGTAAACAACCATAACAATGTAAGAGCTAAGAAGCATGAGCATAATGAGCAAATGACCCGATGTGGACTTGTGTAGCACTACAAGCAAGAGGACTTGTTAAGGACCAACAAGCAATCCTTTAAGCAGCCAAATTAAATGATTTTCAAAATTCTACAACTACTACAAGAAGCATCCGTTAGGCACAAAGTGAACTTTGTTGCCACTGCTAACTTGCTAAGTGAATTTGAAGAGTCTAATCAAAAGGCAGGAGCCCTGGCGATGCACAGTACACATCCCATATTACAAGAAAATAATTGTATTCAACCATATTTAGACCCTATGTTAGATTACACTATTACATAAGTCGAGCATATAGTTCTCTCACATTGACCATGTTTACACAGATTTATAGCCAACAGCATCCAGGTAACCAACATTTAACATATCAGCCACTTATTGGAAATCATTATTTGTTCAACAGCGAGGTGAAGAAAAGGATGGACTGCGAGAAACGGGACACTGCAAGCCCTGTACCTAACTTATCCAGTTCCATGGTATTTGATGAACACCATTATTTTAGCATGGCCGGAAAGGCCTTTCCATGCTACGTCTAGAATCGGAAAAAAAATGATTTTCTTGGACTCACTAGACCTAGAATATTGACATTATTTATGTTAGCAAGAATTACTCTTAAAAGAGAGTGTCTATTGCACTAAACAAGGATCATCATAACAACTAAGTTCAACTGACCAATCCAACGATTAATTGTATCACATTGCCGGAACCTCAAAGAACGAAGGATGCCCAAGGAAACTAATGTTGACAGGCTAAGGTGTGCATAACCAACATATCATCAGTCTATGTTCTCACAACGAAAAATACATAAAATTCGGATTCTACGAATAGTAAAATAGTTCGTTGAAAAATGTTTTTTTTCTCGGAAACTTGACATGAGTGTTTGCAGAGGTACCCAAGTTACAGTTCTTTTTATAATAAATACATCAGTTCAAGAACAAGAATCCTCACAGTGGATTGATTTTTTCCAGAAACGCCCAGAGTATATCCCAGTAGCAAAAGTTTGTCCACCAAAGAAATAGATAAATTGTGAAGATTCGAATTTACATGATAATCAACAAAAGAGTATAATTTCTATGACCCTCTTGTAGCCCAAATAGAGTATATTCACAATAAATTACTAGGTAATAGCCATTAAACAAGGGGGTAAAAAAGAAAAAAAAACCTTCCTCATAAACCCTTTCCACCATTAGAAAGTTACCCCAAAAAAACCCAAACACTCCAGGCAAAACCCTAAATACCAGAACCTAAAAACAACGTTCTCGGTAAAATCGGCGCTTCTCCAATTCTTGCATCCTATTTAACAAATTAATTCTTCATTTTCAAGAATTGCAAGGAAAAATCGAACTAATTAAATGAAAACGAAACAAGTAAAACGAAGAAGAAGAAGAAGAAGAAGAAGAGGGTACGTATTCGCAGAGGAGTTGAAGCTGATCTTCAGACAAGTGTTGGCCCTCTTTGACATTCGTTATCCACTGGTTCAAATCCATCCCTTTTTTTGTTTCCCCTCAATCAAGTAAGCTGGTTCTCCGACGGAATTATTTTCAATCAACAGCAGCAGCAGCTTGGTAAACAGCGCGTCGTCGATATGTATATGTGTATATATATGTTTCTCTTTGTCTGCAGAAGAGAGTTAAGATTTACAGAGAAGAAAAAATGGAGGGGTGAGGAAAGGAAGCCGATCGGAGACGGAGGGAGGCAGGGCAGAGATTGGGCAATGGGAGGGAGAAATTTGTAGATTCACATTTAGCTAAATCAGATTGACATTAATTATATTATTATTCAACCCTTTGTTTTACTACCATATTCAAAATTGACCCCTAAGGTTTTAGTTTAAACATTCTTTATTTATATATTTTATTTTATTTTATTTTATTGTATGTATATAGAGGGTCATAAAAACTAATTAATATTTTTTTTATGAGAAATAATTAAAAGTATCTACTTACCAATATTTATTGCATCCGATTTTAGTATTCGTAAATTTTGATACTTTTCTAGATGCGTTTACGATATCAATATTATTGTGTATTTTTCAGGTACATTTATAATTTCAAATTTATTGTGTATTGTATTTTATATTTGAGGTGAATGGAGAAAATGAATTCTAAACTTTCCGATGATTCCTGTTTTTGGATTAAAAAAAATCGATTTTTTACTTTTTTAGTTTTTTTACAATAATGATTATTGGGCTTTAGCTCGTAATAATGTTCGCCTAGTTTCATATACTAGATAGTCCTAACTCTACTATACTTGATATGGCACTCCCCTATTTTAAATTTCGCTTACAATTAGCTCCCTAACCCATGTAAAATGTCTGGAATACCCCTCATATTATATCGGATTTACAGCTACCAATATTTTTCCACTAAAAAAAATACGACTACTCTAAAAACGTGTTTAACAAAATCATTCTCAATACATATTTATTTATTTATTTCTGTCTCAAATCCTTTTTCAATATTGTTTAGTTCACTAAATAACATTTTCCAACACGGTGTCCTGAAAAAACTTTTGGCACGTCTTTCTACAAACGTTTTCGGACAACAACATATCTTTTGTTCCGTTTGTTTTGAAATCACCGTAAGTCAAAATCGACAACGAGATTAGCCAAAAGATCAAGAAAGAAGAGAAAAAAGGTTCGGCATCATCGTTTAACATCATCCTTCTAAAGTTATATATCGAAAGGGCAATACCATGTTTTAAAGGTTTGGTTGATTTCTTGTTCGTATCAAACGATAGATATCACATTTATAAGTTGATCATCGAATCTAGCTCTACATCGGCTCTTCCAAATTTCTGAAAGACAGGAAAATCATAATTCCAAGAGCCATTATTCCAAATTGAGATCTTGAGCGCCATCTGTACAACTAATAACTATTGAGAAAAGATGATTGAATAACCTCAATGAAACTTAAACTGCATTTTCGGAAATGAAGAAAAATATGTACATTTCGAAACAAAGGCAACATGAGCAACTAACTGATCCTTTGTATAAGGTTTCCCGTATTTCTTTACGAATATTTTATTAATTATTTAACCTAATTAGAGAGTCGTAACTCTAATGTAACTATTTGATCTAATACCCCAAATTTCATTAGTCGAGTAACGTGATTTTTATTACTCTGAGTTTTCTCTAGCTTTTGGATTGCCACGACTCGAGCGTCGAATGATTCTCATGGGGAATGTCCGACAAATTCAAGGGTTGTCTCAAGTGTACGTCCGAAAAATAACAATGCTTGAGACGCAAATAACACAATGTATGAAATCTTGGCATATATTCAAATAGTACATCGTCGTTTATGGAAAAGATCTAACGTGGGATCAAGTATATCTATTTCTCGACCACATCACGTACAATCACCCAATGTCTATTCTTATAAAATAATGACAATGTAGTAAACAATAAAATTGAAAATAAAAAGTAAGATTTATAATATACCTTCCCAAACAATACGTAAACTAAAAACTCTCTTTATGTCGATCTGTGTTTTTTCGCAATACTAGTTTTGCTTTTTAATTATCAAACTCTTCCATTAATAATATGGTTGAACTTCCTTCAACGATGAATCATTTCATATACAAACCGACCCCTCTCGATATCATTTGAACACGTGTCGAGAATACATGTAAAGTCTTGAAGTCAAAACTTCAAAAGTGGACAAAAAGTTAGACCTAGAAACTTGAAAAAGAAAAAAAAAAAAAAAAAAAACCAATAAACAAATTAATAATAAAGTAGGGCATGTGAAAAATTCCCAGTAGACAAGGAAGACGGTGGTAAATGTGGATGGGCGCACGCCACGTGTCTCCCAACCCAACTATATTGAATAAATATCAATCAGCCAAGTCTTGTGCGGAGAAAAGTCGACATTATTTTATGTCGACTAAAATTATTTTAGTGAATCAAAATTATTAATTAGAATAGTGATTAGAAGAATACACAAGGTAATTGATAATTATATATTATTCCAAGTTTGAAATTGATATTCTATTTGCCAAAATGGGATATAACGTGGAGGCGAGTTTCATATTTGCAATTGTTTCTATTGTGAAATCGAATAGCTTAGAAAATTGAAAATATTCGGAACTTGTTCGGTTGAGGAGATTAACAATGATTAATCAAATAATTGGATTTTATTTTGTAATCAAGGCAAATATTATGTTATTATGGTTTATTTTTACTTTTATTGTCTTTAAGAAGTATTTTAGTTGAACCTCCTGATTTCAATAATATAATAACTTTCATTAGATTAATTAATTTTATTTTAATTAATCTTATGTTGGTTATCAAGCGAGGTATTGGGAAATACAAAACTATAGATCTTATTTTCTTATTTTAGTTCTTATTTTTAGTCCTCGTCCGTTTGTTGTCAAAATAAAATTAAATAATTTAATAAAAACTCAATTATTTTATCAAGCACGGAAAGTCTAATAAAAATGTTCATTAAAAAAAAAAAGATAGAACAATACAAATCATAATAATATAATATTTACGGATGAACCAGGTAAGTTATTGTCAATACAAAACATCAAACAAAATCAAATTATTTAATTAACAATATCTAATCTCCCAAACCAAACAAGGCCGCCAGCGTATAACTTAAATTTCCTGAAAATAAACAATTCAAATAAAGCCCACTTATCAAAAATTTGCTACTCACAAGTTCATTAAAAAAAATTAAATATTTCTTATATGTTATAGAAAGTCCGCTTTAATTTGCATGTTATTAGGAAAAAATAATTAAGTACAAATTACATAAAGTTGTAAAATCAAATAAAAAAATTAAAATAAATATTAATCACAATTCACACCCAATCAATTGAATTCCAACATATTATGAAACCACCTTTTGACGACTCTTCGGCTGCCGTTCTGGCGTCTCTTCATTTGCTATTTAAACACACCCCTCTCTCTCTCTCTCTATCTCTAACCATTCTCTCTCTACATTTCGAAATCTGCTTCCACCCTCTGCACAAACTTTTCAGCTTATTACTCCATCTGGTATGGTATGTCATTCTCTCTCTCTCTCTCTCTCTCTCTCTCTCTCTCTCTCTCTCTCCTAATAATGGTAGTGTGTGATCGAGAACAATTGCTTTCCATCGTCTGTTTTCATTTTTTCAGATATGAAATTCAACTAGTGAGAATGACAGACAATTATTTATTTATTTATTTATTTTTATATATTTATTAAGGGGAAATATGCAATACACCCCTCAAATAGAAAATATTTTGAACTAAACCCAATTGACTTGGAAAGACTTTTCCCAACACCCAAATTCCATTCTTAATTAGTGAGACCCCCCTAGACTAGTGTGAGAAGACAAACCTACCCTCAACTACTATAACCCTAATTATTTGCCCACCTACCACTTTCATCTTCTTCTCCATCTCTCCACCTAAACCCTCAAAACACTCCTAAAATTTCAAGCTTCATCCACCCCCGCCGCGCCGCCACCGCAGCTCATCGTCCGCCGCCACCGCCACCGCCGCTCATCGTCCGCTGCCACCGCCGCTCATCGTCGGCGCCGCCGTCACCGCTGCTCATCGTCGACGCCGCCGCCACCGCCGCTCATCGTCGACGCCGCCGCCACCGCCGCCTCTCTCACGCCGCGCCGCCACCACCGCCATCGCCGTTGTCGTCGACTCCCCCTCCCTCTCTTTCGTTAATTTTCTACCTTTATTTATGTATTTTTCGATTTCTCTCTCTTTCCCTCTCTCTATCTCTCTCTCTATCTCTCTCTGTGATAAAATTAATACCATTGGATTCTTTAAATTTACAAATAAAAACAGTCATAACATAGGGTTAAAATTTTGTTGACAAGGACAAAAGTTTGATATTGAATTTGGATTCATTTAGATAATCTCGGAAACCTCGTGACGGTGTATTTAAATTAAAAACTCACATTCATTAAAATCGGTAAAACCATCATCAATAATCATAGAGTAGAATTGCAGATTAAAAAAAAAAGAGAAAAGAATTCAAAGTAATGCGTAACGAAAAAAAAAGTATCTCATAATTCATAGTACCGCAATTCCTCACATAATATCTCTCTCTTTCCCTCTCTCTCTATCTCTCTCTCTCTCTGTTTTTTTTTTGTTTTTTTCTACAGATCTGGAACATATTTATGTATATAGTAGCAGCAACAGTAGCAGCAACATGACTATAGTCATATTCAAATATGACTATAGTCATATTTATGTATTTAGTTAGATGAAATGAAGCGTACTCCCCCTCCATCTTGTTCGTTAATTTTCTCCCTTTATTTATGTACTTTCGATTTCTCTCTCTCTCTTTTTTTTTTCCTCAAGATCTGAAAATATAATTTCAGATTTGTACAGTAGCAGCAACATGACTATAGTCATATTCAAATATGACTATAGTAATATTTATGTATTTAGTTAGATGAATTGAAGCGTACTCCCCCTCCATCTTGTTCGTTAATTTTCTCCCTTTATTTATGTACTTTCGATTTCTCTCTCTCTCTTTTTTTTCTTCTCCAGATCTGAAAATATAATTTCAGATTTGTACAGTTGTAGCAACATGACTATAGTCATATTCAAATATGACTATAGTCATATTTATGTATTTAGTTAGATGAATTGAAGCGTACTCCCCCTCCATCTTGTTCGTTAATTTTCTCCCCTTTTATATGTACTTTCGATTTCTCTCTCTTTTTTTTTTTTCCTCCAGACCTGAAAATATAATTTCAGATCTGTACAGTAGCAGCAACATGACTATAGTCATATTCAAATATGACTATAGTCATATTTATGTATTTTTTTCGAATATGACTGTAGTCATTTTTGAATACGACTATTGTTGAATATGATTGTAGTCATATTCGAATATGTTCTATCTTCTCGTTTCAAGTTGACTTGAAATAACAAGATTCAAATTGTGATTCTTTTGCGATTTTTTGTGTGGATGTTGATTGTATTGTTTCCCTAAACAATAGGGAATCTTAGTTGTTTTATATAATTTGGTAAACATGACTGTACAACACTATATAATCGGATTTTTGAAGCTAAAAATGTAAAAAAAGTGCAATATAAAGAAATAATACGACTACAATTGACATAGTCACATATAGTCATATTCAACTATAGTCATATTCGGCATTGTGAACTGTCCAAAAAAAATTCAGTTTTTTGTTTAAAAAAATAAAAAAAATATTTTTATTAAAAAAAATTAAAAAAAAATGACTAAATAAAATTCGAAAATAATAAATAAAAAAAAATCATTTTTTTTAATTTGGTAGCAATTTTTAGGAATTTGGAAATATATTTTTAGGAATTAAATTATTATTATGGAAAGAGAGAAAAAAAAGGAATAATTGGGTGAAATTATGCTAATTGATATAAGGGTAGAATTGGGAATACAATTTCTAGGGGTTTATCACAAAGAAAGATTTAAGGGGTGGACATATCACCATTTATTAACTATATGAAGGGTTTATTGCTAATGACCCCTTGTTTAAAATCACATTAATATCTGTCACTATATGTCACCCAATTGCACTTATAATATATAGATGCAATAAATTTCTCTTGCAATAAATTTCTCTGAACACGTGGCCCAGTCGGTAGAGAAAAAAAGTGCGGTGTCATTTTATCTGAGTTTAAGTACTTTTGTCGACGTCTTTTCGATCGAACTCATCATTCATAAAATTAATTTGACATATTTTTTGTTTTTTTAAGTTGTGCAAGTTATTATACGAGAGGGCAGAGTGTACTTATACTTAGTGCACTTCAAGTATCTATAATCTTACAATTTTTTTTAATTAGTAGTACTACATGTTTTTGGTGGTCCTTTAATTAGTACTATAATTCTATAATTAATTATAATTATAATTATAGTACTATATGCTTTTGGCTTCCATTCTTTATTTTTTTCTTTATTAACTAGCAAAATTAGCCCTTCAATTATTTGCTCAAGTATTAAGTCAATCTTTTGAGTATTGGTAATATATTAATCTTACAATGATTTTTACGCTACCCGAACCTCAAAATTTTAATATTATCATCCATCGTTTTTAAGTAATTCAATGTTGTAATTATTTTAACTTCTTTCGTCCAAATTTTTTGGCCGTTTTTGTTTTCTTTACGTAAATATTTACTTATGTTACGGTGATAAACAAATCGGGAGCATCTTCAGCACGCATTAACTAAGCTTATCTATTAGATGCTGCACCTGGTGTAACAGACCGAGTGATTTTGAACCGCATATCTATACAAATAACTATTCACTAAAACGCATACATACGCATGAGTGTGTGTTATTATGTGTAAATCAATGATTTACGATCATTCAGTATATTTCATCAGGTGTAGCATCTGCAAAACCAACCTATAGTCTATTATCCGATATTCTCAATAATAAAACATTCTTTATGAATAGAGTAAATTGAAAATTATAACTCATGATATGCCGAAGAAATTTTATTTATTAAAGGGAATGCAATTACATATATATCATTAATATTATATTGGACAATATTAATACAAAGTAAAAGCATCAAATCCAGTATACTTCAAACTTCACCCAGTAACTGGACATTTAAACAAACACTAAACAAAGATTAATTCTTCCCACTTATTGCTTAATGACACATGATTAAGCACACTCGCACACAGCATTATTTATTAAGCTTTTCAAAGAAAATGTGGGGGGTAATTTTTAATTTAATTTTGTAATTGATTATTTTCCGATGTGATGAGTCTCGATGACTTTGGTCATGTCGATGAAGAAGGAGAGGAGAGAGAGGGGATGCTCGACGTCTTCGTTCAGCAACTCGTACTCCAAAGTCCACGTCACCAAATCGATATCGTTTTTCGTCTCGACGTGGATTGTTATAAGAAAATCTTTGTATTCCTCCAACAAACAATCCCCCTCGATGCTTTTGAATTGAATCAATTTTTGCTCCTCGTCTATCGCCGTGATCACTTGTTTCGAGCTCCTATCTTTCCCACCTACATTCATAAAAATAAATAATAAAAAAAATTAAATTAAAAATTTCTTTTTCCAATTGTATATTTTTATGAATGCTCAATTCTTTTATAGAAAGAAAAAAATAATAAATTAGACTTACCATGGGTGTACTTAAAGGAGAGAACTGTACCAACGTGACCAAATTCGCCCTCGTGCAGATCGCACCCTTGTACTTTTCCGGGGTGAATCGTCGAAAGTTGATCGGGCTTGTGCCTAATTAATTCATGAAACACATCCCCCCCAGCCTTGAACTCAATTGCAGCAATTAATTTACCAGGTAAACCCATTTTTTTTTTCTTTTCTTTTTTGCAAATAAAATATATATTTGATATTTGAGTAATTAGCAAGGAATAAATTTGCTCAAGTGATATTTTTGAAAGGTGCATGGTGTGTGCTTTATATAGAATATGAAGAACCAACTTGGGTAATTTTATATTATTTGCTTTCTTTCTTTATTTAGTTATGGAAATTTATTGGTCAAATCTCATTAATAGTCCCTCATTTTATTATTTCGTTCTGTTTTAGTCCCTTGTGTATTTATTGTCTTATTTTCATCCTTCAACTCTACAACTCGTATCATTATAGTTGTTCAGTATATATAGTTTGATTAACTATAACAGAATTGTTTATTTATGTGATGGAATATTCCTTAATAATAAACTAAAGACAAAATATTTATCAATAGAAGAATGTAAATGATATATTATAATTATTAGATATGTTCATAAATTCAAGTCATATCAACAAAATAAATCTAAATGAATAATTATTATTTTTTTCAAAAAGATTATTTTTATATCAATATAAATTAATATTTCATATAATTTGCAACTTTAGATTTTTCTTGGCTGCATATATTATTTATTATAATTTATTATTTACTATTTTTTCATATTTCAGCAAAAATAATTAACAACGGATACCAACGAATCTTAAAGAAATTCCGTTAAAGTTAACAAATTTATGCACCGAGAGATTATAATGAGATGGATTATATAAATGAAGGATGAAACTGAAACAAATGAGACATGAAGGACTAAAATAGATATAGATATCAAGATAAAGGACCATTAGTGAAATTTGACCAAATTTAAATATTTAATCTTTTTTCAGAACATGGATGAATACAATTATATTTGATTGCCAATTTAGGGCCACATATTCAAAATTATTGAATTATATACATTAAGAGATTGCCCCTTTTTAAGTATTGTGGGACCCACTTACGTCGAGCGCAGGTGAGTCTTTAATAGTTTTATCCAAAAGAAAGTTATTTTAATATTAGTAATAATATATTCGGGTAAAACCCGGACTTGCCCCTACCCGTTCTACTTGCATCAAATTAATGACCAAATTAGTTGACTAATCATTAATTATTAACCAGCTAATCGTGGTTTAATTTATTTGAACATAATCTTGATGATCTTATCAAATATAATCTCATTTTATGTCTACTGTTAATTATGCATTTTATACATACACTTATATATTTTTAAAACTAAAAAACAAAAATATGTTACATATTTTTAAACTCAATTATTTGATGCAATAAAAAACATGCCTAGAAGGCAACATAAACCATGATAACACAATATTTACGTATCGACCAGACAAGTTATCGGTGATACGAAACATCAAACAACATCCAAATATTTGGTTAAACGTGACTAATTTCTCCAGCCAAACGACACTTTAAGTGTATTAGTATTTCCCCCGTGCGATGCGCGGGGTGACATTTCAAAAGTGAGGTAAATAATTATAATCGGCATATTTCAAGAAAATGTAGAGAAGTCATCCATAACTATAAGAGGAAAACAATTATATATAAAAAAGGGCAAATGGCAAAAAGGCCCATCATATGGGACTTAAATGCATTTTGGTCCACAAAAAAAACAGTCTCTCAATTAAGCTCATCCCCATATCTTTAGTCTAAAATACCCTCAATAATATAATTCTTATCAATTCCATCCATTACACTCTAACTTCATTAATATTACACATTGACCCCGAATTTAAACAAATATATCACATTAACCCCCAAAACTTTTTTTTTTCAGAAAATATTTTTTTTTCTGAAATGTTTTTTTCCAGCCAGATTCCGGCGTTGACCGCCGGTCTCCAGCATTGACTATTTTTTTTTTGAATTGTTTTTCTTAGAAAAAAAATATTTTAATTAATATTACTGTCTTGGCTACTAAATTACTGTCTCAAACAGTAATATTACTGTTTGGGACAGTAATATTATGAATATTATTTTTCCGAACAGTAATATTATGAATATTATTTTTCCGAACAGTAATATTATTAATATTATTGTCTAAGATAGTTAAATTACTGTTGGAGACAGTAATTTAACATCCAAGGCAGTAATATTAATTAAAATAATTTTTTTTAAGGAAAAAAAAAAAAAGGCAATTAACAGTTAAATTACTGTCTCCGACAGTTAAATAACTGCCAGAGACAGTAATTTAGCAACGAATACAGTAATATTAATTAAAAATATTTTTTTTAAGAATAAAAAAGTCAATTAACAATTAAATTACTGTCTCCGACAGTTAAATAACTGCTAGAGACAGTAATTTAGCAACGAATACAGTAATATTAATTAAAATATTTTTGAAGAAAAAAAAAACAAAAGAGTCAATTAACAGTTAAATTACTGTCTCCGACAGTTAAATAACTGCCGGAGACAGTAATTTAGCAGCCAAGACAGTAATATTAATTAAAATAATTTTTTTAAGAAAAAACAAAATTATAAAAAAAAAAAAAAAAAAATCAACGCCGGAGACTCGGCGGTCAACGGCAGTGACCGGCCGGAAAAAAATTTTAGGAAAAAAAAAAAAAAAAAAAAAGTCAACGCCGGTCAACGGCGGCGACCGGCGGTCTCTGGTGGTGGCGGGTCAAAATTGAAATTAGGGTTAAAATTGGTTAATTGATGAAATTGGGCTAAATTGGGGTGTAAATCATGAAATTGGAGTTAAATTGAGTTTCAATGAATTGAGGATAATTTTGGTATATATAAAAGGATTTTCGTTATTTGCAAATAAGTTTGAATGGGTTGGATTTATTTGAAAGACAAAAAAATTGGATGTCCCTTTTTTAATTAAGTGCCCTTGTCATGGGCCTATTTGTTATTACCCCTATACAAAAAAAGATAATCACAAAGATACCATTAAACTTGTTTGTTATTTCTATGTTACACCCGATGAAGGTTACACTGGATGATTTTTTACCGTTAATCTACATACACTAATGTGGGTGTGTGGGTGTGTTATGTGTATATAAATGGTAAAGATTTGCTCGGCGTATTTCACCCGGTGTAGCATATAAACCAGAGTTGCTGATCGTTTCGTAAAAAAAATAATAATAATAATAATTACAAAAGTGTCATCATTGATTAACCAAAAATAGGGAAATAAAAAAATTAATTAGCAAATTAGTGGAAAGGATAAAATTACAAAAATATCATTAGAATTGTCTTATTATACGTTAACTCCTTTTGATATACAAGATTTAACTCATATAATACCTCAATAACAGCATTTGGCCTCGACAAATCTTGTTCTCCGATTTGGTTAATGATTTTATGTTTGTTGAACTGCACAATTAGTTGAACTTATTGTTTAATTAAATAAAACAAATCAATTAATAATTATTAATTACACCCACATACATTTAGTTTATTTTAAGAGATAGCCTTACGTTACCCACGAAAGTCAAACCACGTTTTTCGTGTCCCAGAAATCAAATCTTATCAATGTGACGTTTTTATTGATTTCATTCGATTATATTTATTAATTTAAATTTATGGAAATGAAACCTAATTGAAGATCTAGTTTAAACATGAATTATTACTCTCTTTTACACTCTAATCCACCGAACCTCAGGTGCTATCCTTTGTCGTAAAACTGGTGCAAACGCGCCAACGACATTTGAGTGTGAGTCGTCCTTTACCGGGCCTTCCCCTAAGGTATGGTGTATTTACGAAAAAACTTCTTGTTTGGATAATTATATAAACCCCCCAACTATGATTTTTTCTTACACCTCCACCTTTATGATGTCAAATTTAACATAATCATCTAGATTTCGTGGAATGTGCTTTAATTTGTACACATTTTATGTAAAAATACAGTTTCTTATGCACCACAATCTGATATATACAAGCCAAAAAACACATATTATGATCATCTTGCTTCAAAATGTGGAGTTCGAATGGGATAAACCGGGTACAAAAGTGATAGTATTCCATATAATCTCGAAGATTCCACTAAATTTGAAATCGCAGGGGTGGACGTGTAAGAAGTTTTATAGTTGAGGGGAGTGGTTGTAATTACCCAAACAAGAGGGGAGTTTTCGTAATCTGACCATACCTCAGAGAATGGTTGTAATTTACCCAATAATATTAGACACTAAACCTAATCGGACTACAAACCGAGTTCATCCAACTTATTTCACCTTCCTCTTACTCTTAAAACCAGGTGAACACTTCTAGGTAAATTTGTAATCATAATAGTGAATGTGTAAGACAATACATAGTTGAGGGGATGATCGCAATTAATAATTATACAAATAAGAAGATTTTTTTCGTAATTATAACTTACCTCAGGGTGCCGGAGTGTGTTTTTATATATTATTGATTTCATTCTTGTGTAGTTTAGTGAAACATAATATTTTTCTGAATACAAGTTGCATAAAAAAAAAAAAAAAAAAAAGCACACATTGAAAACACACAGTGTTTTTATATTATTGATGTCTTTCTTTAGTGAAACATATTATTTTTCTGAATTTAATTTCTTGCTAGTTTATGATATGTCTCCATTAGCTTTTGTCACACATTTGATAAATTATTGAATTATACATAATAATTGGCTTAAAGTTGCAGGACCCACCTCAAGCAGATGACTCTTGGAGTTTTTAACTTTTTTTTTTTTTTGTTAAATACAAATTACATCCGATACAATTATTATTGTCGCATATACCCCGTGTATTACAAAATACAAAATAGGATGGACAAAAATATATTTTTTTATATATATATTTTTTTTTGTTTAAATAATTAATGGATGGACAATATTTTGTATTTGCAATTTTCTGAATGTGGAATAATTAGTTTTATTTATATTCATGAGTATTTAGTTTTTGATTGTGATGATTTTTTTGGGATTGGAACTGAAATCGTGCATTAGATTCCACTTTTCGACATCCATCCTAATTTAAAGAAGAACCACAAAAAAAAAAAATCGATTTTTATTTTTGAAATATATGATTATAATACCAAAATCATTTATTATTTTATCCTAAGGATGGATAAGGAAATATAATTTTGTGAACTCAACCAAATTTTGATCCAAAAAAAATCTGATTTTGTGATAACTTTATTTCATTCCGAATTTGAAATTCCCGAAATGAAGTAACGCCCATCATCTCTCTCATTCCATCGTGTGTATTTCTTATGAAACAATGTGTATATCGATATCGAAACGGGATATATATGTTTTGGCTCGTTTGAATTTTTTAGCCTACTCTATTACAAAATCCTGACTCCGCGCGCTACTTATTAAGCTAACAATATTAGTCACGTTTTTATGTGACCAACTGTCAAGAAGCTACTAAGTGATTATCTAAAATAAAAGCTACTAATTCAGAATATGGGGATAATATTATTTAATTTAAAGTTATAAAATCATATACTAAAATTAAAATAATGCTTAAAAATATTTTATTTATTGAATACAACATCAATACTAGCCAATATATATAGTACAAGAAACAAAACAACTTCAAACTTCACACAACTTATTTAATAAAGCAAACCCTAGCCAAGCCAAGATCTCCCACTTACTACCAACAATTAAACACACACACAATTATTATGCATATGAAACATTGAAATAAACATATAATTAAAGTACAATATTATTATTAATTCAAGGTTATAAATTATTTCTCAACGTGATGAGTCTCGATATCTTTGGTCATGTCGATGAAGAAGGAGAGGAGAGAGAGGGGATGCTCGACGTCTTCGTTCAACATCTCGTACTCCAAAGTCCACGTCACCAAATCGATTCCATTTTTCGTCTCGACATGGATTGTTATAAGAAAAGCTTTGTATAGTTCCATTAAATCTCCTTCGAGCATCTTGAATTCCATCAATTTTTGTTCCTCGTTTATCGCTTGGATCACTTGTTTAGCCTTCTTCTCTTTCCCATCTGCATATATATATTCGATTTTTTTTAATTTTTTTAATAAATACAAATGAAGAATTATTAATTTAATAGTAAATTAAAATACAATAAATTGTATTTATAGTCTTACCATGGGTGTACCTCCAAGTGATGATAGTACCAACATGACCAAATTGACCCTCATGCAGATCACAACCTTGTACTTTCTCAGGGGTAACATTGGAAAGGTGATGTGGCTTGTGCCTGAAGAGTTCATGGAACACATCTCCACCAGCCTTGAATTCTATCGCAGCAATTAATTTACCAGTTAAACCCATTTCTCTAAACTTATTATAATTAATTAACACTAAAGATATATTTTGTATATATATATAGATCTATATATAAAATGAAGTTCTTACAAATGTTTATGAAAGGTGGCTCTTTATATAGAAAAAGCTGAGAACTTATCGTACCCCACTTGTATTTTTAAATATATTCTTGATCAATTATTGTTTAGGAATTTTAGGAAAATTGTATTATTTTATTCTCTAATCTTTATTGGTACAATTTATTTTTTATGCGAAAAAATAAATAATAATTGGTACAATTGACCCAAAAAACTTCGAACACCCACAAGAAATATCCACACGCGCGCCACGTTTAAATATTTATATATATATATATAAATGAGGATGTGTTATATATCGTTTTAGTTTTAATAATGTTGTTTTGACTTCAAACGTGATTTTGACCATTTTTTTGTTTGAATTGAGCAAAATTCAGAACATGGAATTCGTAGCTTTTTGAGTTAGCCTTTTAATCTAGAGTAAACTGCAAATACTACCCTTGTGTTATCTCAAAATAGCAAAAACCCCCCTGTGATAAATAAACTAGCAAAAACCCCCCTGTGAAATTTAGTTAAAGGCAGAATCCCCCCTAGCTGATTTTTTAGACTTGAAATGACAAAATTGTCCCTCAAAATGTATTTATATATATACATATTATGTGTATATTTATTCTTTTTAATTTATTTGTTTAGAAATAAAAAAAAATAGTAAACAACTAAATTGATTATTTTTTAAATAAAATAATTAAAATATTTATAAAATATAAGTATTTATTAATTGCAAGACTCCAGGGGTATTTGTGTCTTTTTATATCAAGTCAACCCTCAAATAGTTCCATAGGGGGGTTTTTGCTATTTAAATAATTTCACAGGGGAGGTTTTTGCTGGTTTATTTATCACAGGGGGGTTTTTGCTATTTCGAGATTACACAGGGGTAGTTTTTGCAGTTTACTCTTTTAATCTAACTTGGATCGCCAAGATTGGAGGTCTGTTGAGGAAATTATGCATTAACCAATGAACACTGCCCACAACTTTGATTTTTAGAATTATGTAAAATAAAAAATGCAACTCATTCATGTGTAACTTTATCACCCGACGTCCAATCCACCCGATTCAAGTTGGATTTGAAAGCTAACTCAAAGGACTACGATATGCATCTTTTAAATTTTGCCGAATTCAAAGTAGAAAATGGTCAAAATCACGTTTTAAGTCAAAACGATATTAATAGAATTGAAACGACATATAAATGCCAAAAAACACATTTTATGGTCATCTTACTTCAAAATGTGGAGCTCGAATGGGATAAAACGGTTACAAAATTGAGAATATTCCATATAATCTAGAAGATTCTGTTAAATTTGATACTGTAAGAGTGGACGTGTGAGAAGATTTATAGTTGAGGGGTGTGCTTGTAATTACCAAAACATGAGGATTTTTTTCGTAATTTGACCGTAATCAATATGGACCCCAATTGGAAGACAACGAAATCGTGTCGATCTACTTCTGGCATAAATAGTGTATGACGATCTCTTTTTATCTCATTGGCAATATCACCAGTTGAAAAAAAATAATAATAATAAATAAATAAATAAAATAATAATAATAATAATAATAATAATAATAATAATAATAATAATCATAATGATCATGATCATGATAATAATAATAATAATAATAATCATCATAATAATAATAATAATAATAATAATAATAATCATAATGATCATAATAATCATAATAATAATAATAATAATAATCATAATAATAATAATAATAATAATAAAGCTGGAAAATATGAGATAACTAGAGAAAATGGCTGTAAAATAAGAGATTTAAAAAATAGGGGTGATTACAAATAAACTCATCAATGGGTACTTATTCATAAAGAGATCGAGACAAAAAACTCATTTATCAATAAGTCAACGCCGGATTCCGGCGTTGACTTTTTAATTTTTTTTCCGGATTTTTTCGCCGATCAACGTCGGTCTCCGACGTTGATTTTTTCGACTTTTTTTGTCATTTCTTTCATTCTGTAACTTTTTTTTCGTTTAAAGATCAATATTGTTGTGATTGACAGTAATATTAACTATATTACTGTTAAACACAATAAAATTAACTAACCTATAGTTTAACACAGTAATAATGCTATATTAATCTCTAGCACAGTAATATTAACACAACAAAACTCATTATTATTGTGTAATAGAGTAATATTACTATGTTGACCGTTCAACAAATGTAAGCATAATAAAAAGCCAAAAGAATTAATATTACTGTGAGTGACAATAATATTACTATAACAACAATAATATTACCGTCAACCATAGTAATATTTACAATAATAGACAGTAATATTGTTACGTTACTCCGTGAATAACTCAAACAAACAAAAAATTTCAAACAAAATAATAATATTGATGTGGTTGATAGCAATATTACTATAACAACAGTAATATTACCGTCAGCCACAGTAATATTATTTTGTTTACAGTAATATTACAATAATAGACATTAATATTATTACGTTACTCCGTGAATAACTCAAACAAAACAAAAAAACCCAAAATAATAATAATAATATTGATGTTGTTGACAGTAATATTATTGTGTTTACAGTTATTTTACCGTCAACGACAGTAATATAATTACGTTGACTTGTCACCAAATCAAACAAAATAAAAAAATAACAAAAAATAAAAAATAACAAAAACTAAAATATAATAATATTACGTTAATTTACTGTCAACGGCATAATAATTACATAAATGTATTGTCAACGGCAGTACAATTACGTTAATTAACTGTCATTGAGAGTATAATTACCTAATTCAGTGACAGCACAATTACGGTCAACGTTTAGCGGCGGACGTAAAAGGAAAAAAAAAAAAAAAACTTAAAAAAACACTAAAAAAATCAACGACGGAAACCGGCGAAAAAATCCGGAATAAAAGAAAAGAAAAAAGAAAAAAAAAGTCAACGCCGGATACCGGCTAAAAAAATCCGAGAGAAAGAAAAAAAAATTGAAAAGTCAACGCTGGAATCCCGCGGCAAATTTTTTTTTTAAATTTTTTTTTTGGAAAAAAATAAGTTTTGGGTCAAAAATGAATAATTTGTGAAATTTGGGGTCAAATTGAAATTAATTTAAGTTAATGGTGAAATTGGAGCATATTGAAGTATGCCTAAAAAAAAGTCAAAATTGGATTTTTGTGAACAAAATTAATTAAATTGGGGTTACAATTAAGAATTGTGTATAAATGGTTGAGGGTAATATTGGCATATACATGAATGTTTCATTTATTTATAATAAATATTAAATGGATGGGCTTCTTGGTGAAAGAGATATAGCCCATAAACCTAGAATAATAAAGATGTTTGGTTGGGGACAGTCATGCACAAAAACCCCTAAAAAATATATTAAAAAATCAATTGAGTGGATTATGAATTTCAGCCGGGAATTCGTCGTGTAAGTAAGTAGAAAAAAAGCGACTGCAAAATATGTGATAGAAATATATAAATTACAAATATTACGTTAGGGTTTCTTAAATAGCCTCGCCGTTTCTTTCTTTAAATATAAAAAAAGGGATGTGATAAATGTCGTTTGAGCTTTAATAATATCGTTATTTAATCATTTTTATTTTCAAGTTTTGCAAAACTCGAAAAATAGAATTTGTAGTATTCTGAGTTAGTTTTCTAATCCAACTTGAATCACCAAAATTGGATGTCAGACGAGAAAGATATACATGAATCAATGAATAATGCCCACAACTTTGATGTATTGAGGTATCGGAAGTGGAAAATGTGACTCATTCATGCATAACTTTGTCACACGGCATCCAATCTAGCGGATTTAAGTTGGATTAGAAAGCTAACCCAAATGACTACAGTACTCGTGTTTCGAATTTTGTCAAAATCAAAATAGAAATATGGCAAAATCAGGTTCAAATTTGAAACGACATTCATAAAATTGAAACGACATTTAACATCTCAGATAAAAAATATTACATAATTAAGACTTTCGGATTCAGGTTTTCATTTTCATTCCTGGAATTATATAAATTATTAATAAATTATTTAGAAAATCTTGAATCATTGATTGACCAATAAAAGCTGGTATGGCTTCCACTAAACTACTGACAACAAGAATAAATAATTACACAGAAAATAAATATTTATTCGACTAGTAATTATCTCTCAACTACCAATAGGTGATCACAGTAAAAATGAGAAAAGTTGAAAATAAATAATTAATAATTTAAAGGCAATTATTAGTAGTACATCATTGAGATTTTGAAATATTTTTTGTTATTGAAAAGAATATAATAATAAAATGTTTAGTATTAATGAAGTCTATTTTATTTTGTCAAAATCAAGTTGACGAGTTGAGAAAAAAAAATATTGTTTATTGGTGAATGAAGATGAGTGGTTATTAATTATTATGCAATCTGGAAATTGGTGAATTCGATGTGTCAATTGACATTAATGAGTGATGAGTGAGGGAGCAGTTAATGTAGTATCTTTCCACAAGATTTTATGTAATTATTTAAACATCCGAATCATATGTTGACTTTAATTTTAGTTGACCAAATGTAATATTGAAGTGCTATTTACAAATTTTCTTATTACATAAAAAAAGAGAGAATTAGTAGCATCCTTCATTTAGCAAATTCATCTGGGGTATTGGAATGGAAAGAGCTGACAGAGCTAGGTGGATCACGTGCTCACGAGCTAGATGGTCCTCAGACACCTTAATTAACTTGAGAATTCTGTGAACAGAAAACAGGTAATCTAAGTCGGGGTCGGAAACCCCTCCGACGCTCAAGTTAGACGTGCGGAGTTGGTCATAGTAGAGAGAATACGAGCAAATGAATTGGGATAATATGACTTACCCTAATTAAATAAATTTAAATTTTATTTGTACTTCTGTAATTTGGCCGAGGCCAATTTATCAAACTCAAACCTTATTTGAAGATGATTGCACCTTCATAGCAATTAATTTTAAACAAGACCTGTAGCCCAGTAAATATTGGTCCATTGGAATAGTCATATCTACAAACTATAATTACTTGAAAGACTTTAGTCATGATTTAATTAAGTACTCCATTTCATCAATCCCTATTTTATTCAATTTTATTTCACAAGATCCAATGAAATATTACCAAATATTATAATCACAATCCACTCATTCAACCCATACATGAATACTGGTACGTATATTCAATGTGAATTTTGACCAGTTGAGCATAAACTTGAGTAGTTTGACCCAAAAATAAATAAGTGAGTTACAAGTACTTGTTCAGTTTTGGGCCCTCAGTGCCAAATATGAATTTGGGATAGGGCCCACACTTAATACAGTCTCGACGTCCAACTCTTGAAAATGTTCGAGCCCGAATTCAATCAAGAGTTAGAGGATGTTTGGTTAAGCTTATTTTAAACAGCTGATAAGCTCTTACATATGATAAGATGTTTTAAGTGCTGATAAGTTGTTATATTATTTTTTTTATAATTAATTTTTAGAGTGTCTGGATAATGGGCGTATTTCTTATTTTTACTCATTATAAGATCTTAAATAAAAGGTGGGGTAAATGTACTTATTTAAAAAGATCTTATTTGCTCTCCAACAACTTATTTTAAAAAAAATTAAGATCTTTTTCTAAAAAAATACCAAACATTTTGAAAGAGCTTATAAGCTCTAAAACATCTTATAAGTTCTTTTTAACATCTTATAAGCTTAGCCAAACACCCTCTTAATCTTGACCGTTCAAATTACTTCATTCAAAATGTAGATGATAATGTTTGGCATATTTTAAAGTAGAAGGACCCACCAAAGCATGTGAGCCTTTTTAGGTTTTTCGATATTCTTTTTTTATTTTTTTTTATTTAAAGAAATGGTTAAAGGTTGAAAATATTAAATATAACGAGTGAATTATGTGGATCTCCATTTTAAAATATTTCTTTTTATTTTTATTTCCAAAAAAATCATTTTTTTTAATGATAGTTTTTGGATCGAAATGAGAGTTATTTGCAGTAGATCTTAATTTTAAACGATCTAACTTTTCATATATGATTCTTGTAACATGCGATTATAACACGATCTAACTAATTATAACACGTTCAACCTGCTATTTAGATGCTATTATTTCATTAAATTAGTTGCACCCCTCTCCACTGAGATTAATTTAATATGAGGTAACTAAACAAGTAAAAGACTATATTATCCTTCAAACAACATGTTAATTTTATTAAATAAAATATTTTATAGACAAATCACATATAATACCATATTTTAACAGATAATTTAATACAAGATCTAACTCTAAAGAACCGAACTTCTTACTAACTAAATAGTCAGTAGAAAATTAATCAAATCTTATCATTCCGTGCAGGTTCTGATAATCTTATTCATTATATACTCAGAAAATTCAAATGATTTCTAACAGATAGAATGCCGAAAAAGGATTCTCTCTATCGTGTCATGAGATAATACGAAGTCATTACCCTCGAATACTCGAAATAAAAGAGTACTTCGAACGTGGCTCAAC
>NW_012195022.1:0-13337 GCF_000504015.1 Erythranthe guttata
CATTAACATTTTTGAAAATTAAAATCAAATAAAAAAACTAATAAAAACTAATTTCAAATTCATTCCACAACAGCGAGATAAATATAAAAATTGGAATTTTGAAAATAAACAACTCGAATCTATTTTGATTCAGATCCAAAAAGAAGTTAAAATAATTTTTTACTTCAAGATGATACATGAAGAAAAAAAAAAGAAAAAAAATGAAAACATAAACTATAACTAGAGCAAATGAATAATTTGTTGCTAATCGTAGGAGGGGGAGAGAGAGAGAGTACAATACAGTTTGCCACATGTCATCAAACTAGCGGAATCCTTATATTTCTCTATTAAGGGCATCTCTAGTCGAAAACCCCAAAACCACTCCATAAATAGTGGGACCCACATGCCACATCATCCATTTATTCACTCCCTAAAGCTAGGGTCCACTTTTATCACTCCCTAAATGAAAATGTGCTTTAGTGTACATCTCCATCCTCCTTAAAATTAGATGTACATGTATTAAAATATAATAAAATATATATTATGTTTATCTTAATTAATATAATTTTCTTATTAATTTAAATTTAAATATCATATTATCTTAATTATTTTTAACATTTTGTCACATTTGTATTATTACTATATACACCTTGCTAGTAGTAAAAAAACTAATCCAACAAAGTTGAATTTTTTTTAAATATTTTATAAATTAATTCTAAAATAGAATAAATAAATAAGATAAATTCCAAAAAAAATTAACATTTATATAAAATTTAAATATTCAATGAAGAAAAGAAAGAATATTCATCAGTCTTAATTAAAAAAACTAATAAAATCATAATAATTGTATTATTAATAATGAAAGTCATACAAAAGTAATTGGCATATATGGAATAACATAATTAAAAAAATATTTTATTTAAAGGTAAGTGAAATAAATAAAAAATTCATGAAATATATAATATAATAATATAATAATGGATAAGGCCCACCAATGACCTTCTCTCTCCTCCCTAAATGAGTCCTAACTGTGGGGACTGATTTGGGGATTTCCTAAAATTGTGAGAGTTTTAGGGAGTTACAAATCACCCATTAGAGCATCTAATTTCCCTATAATTTGAGGATCTGACACTAAAATACGAATTGGGAGCTCCACTACGGATGCTCTAACGGACGGTCCGTCTCCAATGCTATCCCTTTTTGGTATTTTAATGTGACTTTTTGTAATTTTATAATAATGTGCAGCTAATTATAAATATTCCATGATAGGGGAGATTATTCTACCACATCTTTGAGAGATGAGATTTCAAGTTGCAGAAGACAAGAATCGTTCACAATGAATCCCTTTTTAGGATCTTTCATAGTTTCAATCTCAATGAATTTATACAGTCCGCAAATTCTGGAGGAAGCCGTAAACAAGCCACCTCCTGCAAGAAAAACAAATGTAGTATTTGATGAGAGAGATTCAAGGAGGAATATCGACAACAATTACGAACCCTTATGTTTTGTAACTTACTATATGATTTCTCGTATTCATGATAAAAAACCTGGTCTTTGATACGTACTGTAAAACATGCTTCCACGCTTCCACAACCGAGATAATACAGATAGATGCTGACGTGGGTGTCTAATTTTATATAAAATCCTTTCGGGTAAAGCCTAATCTGCCTTCATTTATCAACAGAAGTACTCATGTCAACAATGGAATAAGTGCAAGGATATATAACACACATAGTTCCAAAAATAAATTAAATAAAAAAAAAACATAGTACCATTTTTCGCCTCCAACACCGAATTCCTCCGATTCCCAACGTATTCCGAGTTTGGAGTAGTTTGGAATAATCCAATCACGTTTGTAAGGAATGTCAACATTTCTTGAAGACACGCATTGAGTGATTGCTTCTTTTTTAGCCACAAAAACCTCAGCGCCAAACACACATGACTTGTCACCGATTACATATCCGTTTGATGGATCTGTCAGACTTTCCTTTGACATAAATTTTGAAAATCCCCATTTGGACTTCGTTCCTAGGAAACGTCTTGTTCTTCCTGTCCCATACATATACAACAGTAGAAACTTGATAAATTAATAACCTCGATTAAATAATAGTTTCTCTCGGTTCCGACTCGGTGAAAACGTGTTAAATTATTAACTCGATAATTTAATAATTCGCTAAATTAATAGAACTTCTCTAGTGATCCCGACTACTTGTTTTGCAACTTAAATAAACTAATTGTGATCATATACGGTTCAATTGTAATTAGCTAGAGAACAAGAATAGTACGTAGTGAAGAAAGATACTTGCCGGAAATATGATTAAAGAGAAAGATACTGAAGACAGCATTGACCTCCACAGGCTGAGAACATGTGTCTACCATAGCCAAATATACAGAAACGTAGCCGCTATCTTTTCCGACGTTGTCGTCTCCATTAGGATAGATTATTAGTTTCCTGTACAAGTTCAACCATTTACTTTTTGATTTTATCAAGCAACAATTGCGCATAAGCTTATGCTGTTAGTGAAATGTATCATTTAATATCAATATCTCAATATCTTAGTATACACAATACCACTTATATTCCCCAGCCGCAAATTCCTTAGTTTCGTACTTCTCAATTTGATACTTTTCAAATAAGGAGAATGATTCGATCTTGACCAACAAATGTGCAGGTGGTGCCTCTCTTGTTTCCATTCTGCTGAATTCTGCAGATTTAAGCAATATATACTAATTTTTTTATTACACACACACACACATATATATATAAAATGAGAAAGAAAAGAAAAGAAAGAATTAGTTTTGTGAATATCGTAATATAATACATACCATGAAATTCTGGTAACACTGGTATCACAGACATAATGATTCAATCTTTTCTACTTTGTTTAATTTGTTTGGGAAGAATTATAATGAGGTTCTTTGTCACATTTTATACTAATAATGTACAAAGTCAATGGTGTTTATTGACAAGTTCAAATCACAATCTTGACCAAGTCTCAAAGAAAGTACCACTAGATATAATACAATATTAAGTTATCAGACATTAGAGTTTTTGTGTTAATTAATTAAAAGCAAGTGAAAGCAAGAATTATTGTATAAACAGAGTGGAAATTAAACCATTTTAAAACTACAAGTCTTGGCATTAAAGTCTGATCCTAACACGTTAGAGAATCCAATGCTCAATCAATGACAATGAAATGGGAAAATAAATTGCTATAAAACTACAAGTCTTTAGTTGTCACTTGTCACATGAAAGTTTAATCCTAGCACGGTAAGTTTAATACTACAAAATATAATTGTAGTATTAAAAAAATAAAATGGTGCAAATGTCTCCCAATTTTAGAGAAGTTTGAAATCTTCAAATCACACAAATATCAACCTTCAATCACGGTCTATGTGGCGCGGAAACTTCAACTCTATAATATTTTTACGTTTCAGAAAGGTTTCGTGTCCGATACTCGAGGACATATGTTTGACATCTTATGGGTCATTTTGGAATTTCTAGAAAGTTAAAAACACGTTGAAAAGTAAATCTTCAAATATTTTTGTTGCTTCCTTAATTAATTACATGGTCTGATAATCAATTGCAAACTGGTAATTGATAGTAAAATTTATTTTAAATATATATGTATGTTACTACCACCGCCAAAGAAAAGAATAAGAAGAGAGGAAGTACAGTGTTCTCTACGGAATAAAGAAATAGATGAAAGGGGAGAATGATAGACAAATTAGTGAAATAGATGAGATAAAAGAGAAAAATGGAGGGAAACAAATGTAGATAACAAGGAAATGGAGGGAAAATTGAAGCAGAAGTTTTTAAATGGAAAAGACAACAATGCCCTTGGATTTCGCATTTGCAACGCGCGTGGGTTCAGAACCGGTCAGTTTGACCTCAAAACGGGCAAAAAATGGCAAAGTGACACAATTAATGGAGTGCGGGTGAACTCGTGCAAAAAAAAAATGTTCAAGTGGTGATCCGCAAAAATTTAAAAAGTTTAGATGGTTTAATGGTATTTACCCTAAAAATAATTTATTCATAACTAAAATTTTATATATATTTATATAGCATATTTAAAAATATATTCGTATACTTTTAATACTTACACGCTTCTCCCCAACTCCTGTATTCCCATTTTTTGGGGCATGCCGTTTCCCCGTATTCATTTTCCCGTTTCCACGTATCGTCGTTTTCCCGACGGTCAACCGCCGGTCTCCGAAATTGAATTTTTCTTTTTTTTGGGAACTTTTTTATTCTCTGTACATTACTGTATTAACAATAAAATTATTGTCTGAGATAGTAATATTGAATACCAAAACAGTAATATTACTAATATTGTTGTCTCAAACAGTAATATTACTGTCCCAAGCAGTAATATTATTGTCCCGAGCAGTAATATTATGAATATTACTTTTTCAAACAGCAATATCACTAATATTACAGTTCTACACAGTAATATTATTGCATAAAACAGTAATATTACGGTCGGAGACAACAAAATTGCAGGCCACGATGATAAAATTAATTAATAAAGTAAAATTATTGTCTAAAACAGTTAAATTATTGTCTCTGACAGCAAGCCAAGACAGTAATATAAATTAAAATATTTTTTTTAAGAAAAAACAAGTTGAAAAAAAAAGGTGAACGCCAGACTTGCCGGAAAAAAGATTCAGAAAAAAAATGTTTCTAAAAAAACAAAAAAAAAAAAGTCAACGCCGGTCACCGGCGATCTCCGAATTTGGAATAAGGGTCAAAATGGGTTAATTGGTGAAATATGCTAAATTGTTGTGTAAATCATGAAATTGGAGTTGAATTAGGGTTTCAAGGAGTTGTGGGTAATTTTGGTATATATAAAAGGGTTGTTTTCTTTATTTGCAAATAAGTTTGAATAAGCTGGATTTATTTGGAAGACAAAAAAGTTAAATGTCCATTTAAGAAAATGCTCTTGTCATGGACCTATTTGCTATTTGTCCATAATAAAATACTAATATGCACGACTTCAACAACAAAGAAATAACAAGATTCCAGTAAACCGGTATACATATATTGATAAACATATAAACATGGATTGCCAGAACGGTCGAGCAGGTTGTTGCGGAGACCCTATCTTTCCAAATAAAATGCAACATCGGAACATACAATTTTTAATAAAATGCTAAAAGTTAATAAAAAATGTAATTTATATTGAAATTGTAATACAATAACATATAAAATGATATTACAATTCCTTTAAGACCTGTATCCTTGCAAAAGGGTGAAAAAATGTAAATCAATTTAAGGGGGGAAGTCTAAGTTCTAAATAAATCTCATAACATTTTTTATAGAAATCTTAAAATTAGGGGACTAAATTGAAAACTCTGAAAATCTAAGAAATCCTAGTAAGATTTTTATTCTTGCGAATTGACCCTGCTTCAAGTAAGAATTAATTTAAACACTGGGACCTGATTGCAAATTTATATAATTACACACATGTAATCTGACATGATTAATCAACATGATCTACATGGTTACTGAGACTTAAACGCGACGGATTTACACAACCGACAAATGTTCTTCACACGCAGCAATCGGAATGATATTTATGTCTGCACTCGAGTTAAAATTTATGGATTGATCGATGGGGAACTTAAAAATTGATCAGTGGTTATATCTTTATACTTACTTATTCACCTCGTTTTCATGCTTGTTCGCCTTTTCGCCACTTAAATACCATGAAAACAAGTAAAATACAACAAATTCATGATTTAACCTCCTAAATGCAATTATGATAAAATACCCCTAAATTAGACACAAACACTGCACAATTGTTCAATTCTTAGCTTAAATAGACGCTTATAATTATACATTAGTACACATTTCCTGCCATAATGTGATGCCAAAACAAATAAAGGTCCTTATTTTCTTGTGCAAAAATGTTGTTTCTGATGCACCACAATCTGTAACATACAAGTCAGAAAACACATCTTATAATCATCTTGCTTCAAAATGTGGAGCTCGAATGGAATAAAACGGGTACAAAAATAAGAATATTCCATATAATCTAGAAGATTGCACTAAATTTGACACCACAAGGGTGGACCTGTAAGAAGACTGATCCGAACAAAATTTCCGATTTCCCTCCAGTCTAATCCGAAGAATTTCGATTTTGGTCAGGTTTCGTCAATTCCAAATTCCGATTTCCAAAATTTCTAGAAAAAAAATAAGATGGGAATCGAGAATACATATCAAAATTTTGAAACTTCCGATTCCGATCAGAAAATAGTTCCGATTGTTTTATGTATATTTCTGATTATTTCCAAATATTATTAATATTTTTTGAATATTTATCATTTCCGATTTGGTTTATTTTTATGGGTAAAATTCATTTTGCACCCATGTATTATGCGAAATGTACCATTTCCCCCATAAAGTATAGAAAAAAACGCCCGCAATTTTTTATGGTCAATGGTCAAACTTTTAATGGTGTTAAATTTGAGCGTGAAATGACTCTTTTACCGTGCGTTATCTATGATATAATCCATATTTTTTAAAGTTTATTTTTGTGGATTGTTGATGATTTTTAGCGATCATTTAATTTAGAATTTTTTGTCGATTTTTTAAGTTTGTTTTTTGGGGTTTTCAATTTTTTTTTTGGGGGAGGGGGGGTGTGTTTGCCATATGAAGGGTAAAATAAAGTTTGCACCCCTTTAGTATTAAAAACTACAAAAACCTCCCTCCGTTAGTGATTCTGTTAGTATTAAGTTATCAGACATTAGAGTTTTTCTGTTAATTAATTGAATGCACATAAAACTGCAAGTCTTTAGTTGTCACATGAAAGTTTAATCCCAGCACGATAAGTTTAATACTACAAAATATAATTGTAGTATTAAAAAAATAAAAAAAATAAAATGGTACAAATGTCTCCCAATTTTAGAGAAGTTTGGAATCTTCAAATCACACAAAGACCGACCTTCAATCAAGGTCTATGTAGTGCGGAATTTTCAACTTCATAACATTTTTGCAGCGCGGAAACTTTCAACTTCATAATTTTTTTGCATTTCGTGTCCGATACTTGAGGACACATGTTTATTTTGCCGCATGCTAATCCTTTGTTGGTTAATCCTATAGAGTGAGGCAGCATCGGTAGAGGGCGGCGATGGGTTACTAGCACCGCCAAAGAAAAGAATAAGAAGTGAGGAAGTACAGTGTTCTTTTCGGAATAAAGAAATAAATTAAAGGAAAGGGGAGAATGATAGACAAATTAGAGAAGTAAAGGAGATAAAAGAGAAAAATGGAGGGAAAATAATGGAGATAAGAGAGAAATTGAGGAAAAATTGAAGCAATTAGGGTTTTTTAAATGGAAAAGACAACAATACCCTTATATTTCGCATTTGCAACGCGCGTGGGTTCAGAACCGGCATTTTGACCTGAAAACGGGCAAAATATGGCAAAGTGGCACAATTAATGGAGTACGGGTGAACTCGTGCAAAAAAAATTTGTTTAGGTGATGATCCGCAAAAACTTCAAAAGTTTAGATGGTTTGATGGTATTTACCCTAAATATTTATTCATAACTAAAATTTTATATATATATATTTATATAGCATATTTAAAAATATATCCCTATACTTTTAATATTTACACGTTTCTCCCCAACTCCTGTATTCCCATTTTTGGAGCATGCCGTTTCCCCGTATTCATTTTCCCATTTCCACGTATCGTCGTTTTCCGGACGGTCAACCGCCGGTCTCCGGCGTTGACTTTTTTTTTTTTGGAAATTTTTTTTCTCACTCTAAATTACTGTGTTAACAACAAAATTATTGTATGAGATAGTAATATTGAATACCAAAATAGTAATATTATTGTCCCAAACATTAATATTACTAATCTTGCTGTCTCAAACAGTAATATTATTGTCCCAAGCAGTAATATTACTGTCTCAAACAGTAATATTATGAATATTACTTTTTCAAACAGCAATATTGCTAATATTACAGTCCCAAACAGTAATACTATTGCATGAAACACTAATATTACGGTGAGAGACAACAAAATTGCAGGCCAAGACGATAAAAATTAATTAACAAAGGGTACGTGTTAGAGGTTTGACTAACAGAATTACGAAAGAAACTAACGGAATTAGGAAAAAAACTAACGACAGGGTGTTAGATGTTTTCGATATATTACAGGGGGTAAATGATACCTGTTAGAATTATTTCGTGCAAATTAATTATAAATTTGTGTCCGATAAATCCCAGATTCAGTTTTAGCTACTGTTCTACTGTTTTACGAAGAGTTGCAACAGTTAATGGAACAGAAATAAAAGGACACAGATTTTAAAGTGGTTCGGATACAATTGTACCCTACATCCACGGGGACCTGCAAATGAAATTCACTAATTTTTAGTTTTACGAATACAGTAATAGGACTTAATCGAAAATGCAAAGACTCCCTCTTTGTCGACGCCGTTCTTGTATCCTACGCTGAATTGTGAATCTTCACTTTGCAGCACGTCCCTCTCCGCACGGTTGAAATTCCTTCAACGCTGAGTCCCTCAGCCGGCGGATCGACCTCCTCCCGAGATCTTCTGAATTCTCCTCCCGAAGAATCGATCTTCTTTTCGGTGAAAGAAGCAAAAGCCTTTCTCTGTATTTTCTTATCGGATTAAGATCAAAGGTCTGAGGCAGCAACGTCAGAGCAGAAAAGGATTTTTCTCTCAAAATAAAAGGGACAACGTATTACAACGTTGATGCTGCCTTTCTTATACTTCCTTACTTGAATTAGTGGAGCCCTACAAAATTAGAGCCCATTAGGTTAGATATAATCTTCACGTAAGGAACAAGGAGTTATGTAAACAAGGAAAGTCTTAGTCAAATAAATTCCTTGTTAATAAAACACACTACCAAAAAACATGGCTTTTGTAACGGAAAATTTGTGACACACTAAATCTGTCACAACTAGTGATCGAATTAGTGACAAATTTGTGACTTCTTCCATTACAAAAACTCTGCAAATTGATTGCGACGACTACGTGACTAATTTTGCGACGAATTTCGTGACAACCAAACTTTTGTCACATTTCAGTCATATATTGTTTGACAGAAATTAGTTTTGTCACAAATCGGTGACATATTTTATGACGGAAAATAGGGTGGTCACAAATCGGTCATAATATTTTTAAAGAAGTATGAGTTTGACTAATATTGGTCACTAATTCGTCACAATCCCGTTTCCATCACATATCTGTCACATACATTTCAGTCGTAAATCCGTCACATTCAAGGTTTGTCATTGATCTGTCGTTATTTCATTGTCGTCACACATCTGTCATAGATAACTCCGTAAAAAATCTGTCATATTTTAAATTATGTCATTTATTTGTCACTGTCTTTATTCAATCACAAATCCGTCACATGTAATTCGGTAATGGATCTGTCACATTTTAAGTTTCATCATTAATTCGTCACTTTTGATATCCTAGTTACATATTCGACACATATGTGTGTTGCTTAAAAATAATCACATTTTGATTTTGATTTATTAATCATTTATACTTATTTTGATCTTTGTAAAACAATTTCATGGTGACTAAAACTAATATATAATATATTAAAAAAAATAATAATATAACAAATATGAACTATTCTAATGCTAATATTACAAATATATTTGAGATATTGTTCAAAATTCATACCATAAGTTTATATATTATATTAAATAAATTAGATTTCTCTTTAATTCATTAACGCACTTGGACAATACTTTAATCTTTAATTATTAAGATATTTTTTTAATTATTTATTGGCTAGGGGATACGAAACTTAAAATAATCTACGAAAACAACAGTTCAGAGAATTGTTTAATTTTGTTTATTATTTTGATCCATTTTTGTTAACAAGTAACTTCATCGATCAATTAACTTATATATGTAACATATTGTATTGATGTAGTAAAATATTTACTTGATAATGTGGATCATACTTATTATTAGTTATTACTGTTATGTGAGCTGTTTTTCGCTATTTAGCCTAAGCTTAGGAGTTTGTAATTTACCCTAAAAATAAATAATTAAAAATGCATTATTTCATTTATATGTCATTTTTTTACTATTTTGAAAAAAGAAATTGATTAATTAAAAAATGAAGCGTACAATTAAATTAAATTAATTATACTTTGATTTGTAGTATATTATGTAATAATCAATGATATCAGTATCGGACCGGACACAAAACCGGATCAGCTTTCGGGTTACAGTTTGACGGGTTCAATCGATTTTTTTATTTTTTTAAAATTTTTAATAATTTTATAAATTTTAATATTTTAAATTATAATTTATATACATTTTTTTAATCTTTCACACTTTCTTCCCCTTTATTATATTTTTGTATAGATTCTTCCCTTTATTATTCACCACACTTATTTTTCTAATATTTTTTATGCCCTTTTTTTCTTCTCTCTCTTCCATCTCTTAATTTTCTTCTCTCGTCGGCCGCCGCCTCCTACCCATCATCATCTGTGTTCCCTTCTCTTAATTGTTTGTTCTTATTTTTTTTCTTCTTCCCTCTATCTCTTCCTTTCCTATTATTTTTTTTCTTCTTTTCCACCTTTTTTCTTCTTTCATATCCAGCCACACATATGTTCGGCAACCCACGACCAAACCCGTCGAATTCCGGCAATCCACGGCCAGATCCGTCAAATTCCGGCAACCCACGGCCTACTCCATTCAGATCCGGCCACCCCCTACGAACTCCGGCCAAATCCCGCCACCAAATGCCTCCGACTCAACGTTTTGTATGGAAAACGGGCTCATTGACAAGTTTCCGGGTTCACCGTTTCAGCCGGTCAAACCGGGTTTTTTACATTTGACTCCCACGCCCCCACTACCATGAATTAATGCCGTGGACACTGTGCAACAAGCACCAGAATACATCCACAAAACGTCCGGTGAAAAGGTTAGGGTTTCTGGACTTAACGATTTTTTTTCTATACTCCAACTCTGTTTCAAACATCAAATTCAAAAAACCATCGATGGCGGTAGACTGAGAATCAATTATTAAGATTGCAGGTTTGCTTCTAGTGTTAAGACAAATATGATTTTGCATCAAAGTTTGTCTTTTTTCGGATTTTTTTGTTAGAGAAGAGCTAGAATTTTCTTCTTCTGGAAGATCTTAGTGGTCGGATTTTTGAATTTTGCCCGTTCCTTACCTAGTGCTTACTATTTTGGGGGTTAATCATAAATAGCATTTACCCACTTCTATGTGGTCTACCTTATGTTTCCTGTGGAGATAAGTTTATGCTATATGGTAGTATATACACAGCTGAACGGAAAAACATTGATGCAAGATGCATTTCTTGTTTGCCAAATGCCAATAGCACCAAGAACTCATCACAAACTCTACATGACCCATGCATAATCAGGGAAGACAGGAGTATTTTTTTATGATAGATTACACATCAGTAAGTATAAAGGAATAATTATGAATTATTTCTCCATATTCATGAAACATGCACATTGCACATTGGAATTTACTGATTGTTAAATAAATTTCTTTGCTCGCAGGGTCTCGCGTAAATTTTGTTCGAGTTCAAATTTGAGGCCTCAATGCAACAGCGGTCTGATCGAAACCAGCTTTCTGCATCAAAGCACGTAAATGTGAATGATATTGATCTCGAACGTAGTTACAGAAGAAATAGCTTTTTTAACTTGTATCGAATTGAAAAATTTGGTGGCTTTTTTCAATTTTAATGCAAAACTTATTCATTTTTTCTTTCGGTCTATGTATTATATGTTTTGACTATTGTGGAATCGTATATGAATTTGGTGTTCTAAGCATTTTCAGTGAGAATTTATTTGGAATCTTCTGTTTTTTGTTAGTTTTGTAGTAGATTTTGTGTTTATTATCATTAATTTTGAAGTCGAATGAAATTTTGAAATATTCAGATAACAGGTATAAAAAAAATAAAAAAAAAACTAAAACAGCTTTGAATAGCGAAACCTCCTGCATCGACGATGGAATTGTGACTGAAAGATAATTAAATATTTGTAACGGATTTGTGACGGGATATTTGTGATGGAATTTTGTGACGGAGGTTCTGAATGAATTATTTGTGACCGATTTTCCGGATGGATTATTTGTGACGGACGTGGTTTATGACGGCGTCTATCACGGATGAGTGATGGAAATTCTCAGTGATTTGTGACACATTAATGACCAATAAAAAGGTTTGTGACGAAATCCGTCACAATACTTGGAGACCGTAGATTACATATTTGTGACGGAATTTTTTCAATTGCGACGGACATATCTGTCATAAACATTGTGACGGACAAGAAAAATCAGTCACAAATTTATTTTGTGACGAGGGTTTTTCTGACAAAACAATTCGGTCATATATTTGTGACAAAAGGGCTTTTGTGACAGATTTTCATCAATTTCGTGACTGAATCGTCCGTCACAAAAGCCCTTTTTTTTGGTAGTGAATGTCCTACGATTGTAGTTTGTGTTTTCATGATCCATTTTGCGAATGCAGTTTTGCGTGAGTAATTTTGTGCATGATTTTGTACTGTTACTTATGTGCGTATCTTTTGTAGCGAGTGTTTTTGTGCACGTTTCTTGATGCGCATTCGTGTCCTCGAACTGTAGCGGGTATTTTAATGATCGCTGTTGGAATCCAATTTTGACCATGTTCGAGTCCGAATTTGGAATTTTACATTAGACAGGAATTGTAGCCAGCTGAAATAGCTTTCTAATGCCGCCGGAACCAGTCGATTTGGAGTCCGGATGAGAAAGTTATGCTCGACTTTGTGGACACTACCGAAGATGTTGCGGGATCCTCTCTTCTAATTTGATTTTATTTTCCTAATTGCATCTCTTTTCTTACTCTTTCATCATTTTTGCTTCATGGACACCTAATTATCAATTTGTACCTATAGAATACTATATCCACCTATTAAAACAGAAATATAAATAAATCAATAAAAAAATAAACGTAAACGTAAACGTTGAGTGTTATTTCTACACTCCACTGTATCTTTTGTATCTTGTGTTTTTGTTGTTGTTTGGTTATGCGTATTAAAGTCCTAGTGTTGTTTTTCGTGTTTTTAAGAACGTTGAAGCGAATGCACTTTTGCGCATGTTTTTTAACATGTACGTTTGTGCATGTCCATTCGAGCGAGTGTGTTTGTGCATGTTTGTTGATTTGTATTAATGTCCTAGGATTGTAGTTTGTGTTTTCATGATCCTTTTTGCGAATGCAGTTTTGCGTGAGTAATTTTGTGCATGCTTTTCTACTTTTACTTATGTGCGTATCTTTTGTAGCGAGTGTTTTTGTGCACGTTTCTTGATGCGCATTCGTGTCCTCGAACTGTAGCGGGTATTTTC
>NW_012195023.1:0-13321 GCF_000504015.1 Erythranthe guttata
GTAAGCCTTGCAGTTGCGGCGCCAATGTCCTTTCTTTCCACAGTGATGGCAAGCATCATCAACTTGTTTGCTAACCTTTGCTTTGGGGCCCCCACTACCTTCACCCACTTCGAACTTGCTGTTAGGGAAAAGAACTCTTTCCTTTCTCTTCTTTTGGAAAGAACTCTTCTTTCCAGAAGTAGCAGCAACGAGAACAGACTTCTCTTTCTTAATGGTGGACTCGAAGCTGACCAACATGTTCATTAACTCATCCAAGGGAGGATCTAGTTTGTTCATGTTGAAGTTCACTATGAACGATTCATAGGAACTAGGAAGAGACAACAGGATCAAATCCAACGAGAGCTCGGCCGGGAGGGTGACATCAAGATTCACTAGCTTTTCAAGGAGAGTGATCATTTTGAGACAGTGCTCGTGGACCGAAGTCCCTTCGCGCAGTCTCGCTGTGATCAACTCCTTTGTAGCAGCGTACCTCGATGCCCTAATATTCTCACTATACATGCTATCGAGATGAGCCTTTATATCGAAAGCATGCAAGTGAGACTCATATTTCCTCGCAAGCGCGGGCTCCATGGCGGCTATCATATAGCACCTAGCATGGGTGTCATCTTTCTTCCAAACTTCATAAGTTTCCCTTTCAGCATCAGTCGCTGTGGCAGGTATAGTGGCGGGAAGCCTCTCGTTCAAAACGTAGAGACGCCCCTCAACAGTTAGCACAAGCTTAAGACTACGCAACCAATCTAGGTAATTAGGGCCATTGAGTTTATTGTCGAGGATTGACATTATGGGATTCTTAGACATAATTATCTGAGACATATAGAGAAGAGGATTATTAGAGATTCGCGTTAAATGATTGTTACAATTAAATGTTTGGACTTATGTTATTTAATTGTTCTCCCACTAATTTTATCGAGTTCCACTTCCCTCTAGTAGACAAACGAGAAAACTGATTTTTCTTAATGGGCTTTAGGTCCAATAGACAAATATAACCCGTAGTTAATCTAGCCCGATTATATTTGCCCAAAGGTAGATCACAATCAATCATATCCACAATATGACCCTAAATTAATTTTCCTCACACTTGATAATGACCTAAGTTAATCTCGCGAATATCAAAATCGTCGTGTGTCAAGTCTAACCTACCAATCAAAGATGCTCATAGAACTCGATTATGCCAAACTAATGCAGTCCCTAGTTAATCTAGCCGACCACGTTAATTCAACATAACCCTTTTCTATGGCTACCTTCATCATTATGTCAATTGAATTACAGCTTACTCTACCATAGCACTCCCCGCTAACACAGCTTACTGCACTATAGTAAAGGGCTACACATAATCCAACCGTTGGCAGAAGGAAAGAAATAACTCAACAGATTGGGTTTTTCTTTATAGCTTGAAATGATTCTTAATTGAATTAAGAATGAGGGATTTTATTTAAAAGTTTTATCTCATCAGAAGGTTTTGGATTGGTCTATGTGATTCCTACATCTATGTTCTCTAAGTGTATATGGAAGCGCATATTGTCCTAAGAGGAACATACGACCTAATTTCATAATTAATTACATTAATTAATTATCGAGTTTTTCAAAATAATTATAGAACCTCAACTAGCATAAATCATTCAAATAATGTTGAGGTACTACTAATTAAATTGAATTTATAATCAATATTATATTTGTGTTCTATTAATTGAAATCAATTTAACAATTTAAATTAATTAATTAATCTAACACCTATTTACTAAAATAGATGATTGTCGATCCAATTATCTAATTGGGATTAATTGAAAATAATTTTCCAAAAATTAAAATCAATTTGTTTTAAGTTTAATTTTAGAAATCTGAAATAAATTTTTTTTTTTATTTTTTTATTTTTATTTTCAGTGAACCGGTTCGGCCCAACCGGTCTGACCGGTTCGGACCGAAGCGGTCCGGTTCTGCCCGGTCCAGCTGACCCAAATCAGTGGGCCGGGTCAGTCTGACCGAGAACCGGTCTGACCGACCCGAATCCACGTGGATTCGGTCAACTAAATCGCACACAACCATCGAACCGGCCGGTTCGACCGGTTCGATCCGAACAATTAAAAACCGACGTTTTAAAAATAATTTCAGATCCGATTTTCCAATTTTAAACAATTTTAAAGCTGGAAAAATTCTAAACAATATTTCAAAAATATTTTAAACTTACGAAAACTCCCAATTACATAATACGACAAACACTACTTTAATAAATCGAACATGCATAAAATTATAGCATATAAACACGAACGCAATTAATTGCGCAACGAGCTCTGATACCACTGTTGGGTTTCGGGCACGCATACGCAGCGGAAAAAAAAAATTTATGCGATTTAAACGACTTTAAAAACACATAAGAACATGCCCGATAAATTAAATTCAATTAATTGCGTACCTTTGCGCTTCCAGCGAAATTAAAACAACATACATGCTAATAAATTTAACCGAATTTAAATCAATTAACATGCTCGCATTTTAAACCAAATAACATGCTCGTAACGATTTAATCGATTACACATAATCACATAAAATCATACAAACACAAGCATGAAATCATAGTTTAAACTAAACCCTAAACGAAACTAGGGTTTCGTATATTTACCTCTTGACGCGTGAGGTAGGAGCGATTAGCACTTCGTGATTACTACGGAAACCAATCCGTAGAATCGGGGCAGCAGCGGTGCGTGGGCAGCAGCGGCGCGTGAGGTCACGGCGGCGCGTGTGGTGTACGCGCGGCTTCGGGGCGGCGCGTGGGGCAGCGTGCGGCTTCGGCTCGTGCGTTGCTCCTCGATTCTTCGATCTACAGTCTTCCTCCTCTCGGATTTCACCTCGTATACTTCGATCTACTAAATCGTGGCACTAGACACGAAGTAGTTAGAATAAAACGGAAAGAAAATAAAAGGAGAAAGAATACCGAACAAGAACCGCCGACGAACGGCCGGTTCCGGCGACGGTGGTGCGGTGGTGGCCGCGCAGGAGAGGGGGGCGAGAGAGAGAGGGTCGGCCGCTTAGGGTTAGGGTTTGTGTTGTGTGTGCAAGGGCTATAAATCATGTATTTATAGTCCCTTGTATAAAACCCTAGCGGGCTTAAGTTGGACTGGGCCCAACTGCTTAAGCTCGTTAGTTTCTTTACTCGCTCGTATCTCTCAATTCAATGATCGAAAAATTGTAACGATTACATTTTCCGAGTCATTATAATTTCCTCGTCATTACGAGTGCCATCTCTTATTTTCCAACTTTCCAAAAGTGGAAACCCTAATTCAGTGCACTTTCTAAATTTGGAAACTTCCCGATTTAGAAAGTCCACTAAGATGTTCGCCTATTCTTTTCCTTTTCTTATTCTCATTCGTAATTCCAAATTACGAATGTCGGATTCAATCATATTGACTTCCAATCATGCAAAGATAAACTATTTTATCTCTGACCGTTTATTCAAAGATCTCATGTGCACGAGCAGTGTGACCCTCGATGGTTCAGGTGTAAGCTAGCCGTGGGCCCACAACCCTTTGTGGTCAAAACTCGTCCCCTTCGAGTTACGATTAAGATGAAGCTCGTTTCACCTTAATCACCCAACGAATCAAGATTGGCGTCTAGCAACTACGCGTCATGATTCCCTAGATACAAATGAAGTGCCTGCAAGAACCTTCAGATATAGTTAACGTACAGTACGGTCCCTTCGATACATATGTCCCGATCGAACTAGAGGCATTGGTTCATCGAGACCTCTCTATATGTTCGATGACGGTGCGATCGTTCCAAGTGTTGTAATCCTTACGTGCATGACTTAGAGAATCGAATTCTCTAATCATCACTTAGTCAGCTCTGGCCAGAGACTTAGAATGATTACAAACTTTCAGAACACACAGGACATCCAAGACTATTCTAGCGATCGAATCCCCGACTACAATGCACAGACCTCCCACTAGATTTCGGACTGCACGAACACTGGCCCTTGGGATGGTCCTCGGTGGAACTCAGGGACAGGTCACGATACAGCTGGTCCTCTAGTGAAGTCACGGTGATGTCTAGGTCATAAGGACTAATGGTGTACAACTATACCATAGATATCTCTACTCGATTATTGGGAACCACTTAGAGATTTCTAGGGTGAGGGAGTTCAGTGAACTCGTCAACTTACGAGCACCCACTTATGCATGCCGATATCACAATACCGTTTACTGATGAGATGCAGTACACATACACTAAGTGCTAGTCTTAATGGGAAAGGCCGATATCCTCATTAGTGGCGTAACCCTTCGACTAGGAACACGTTTAACAGTTATAATACTTGAGTAAATATCTCACGATCCTAACGATCAATTACTAGTACTTGTAATAACTGTAAGGACTATATCTATGCTTGTGACAAAGGGACAAAGATATAGAATGCCAAGATGTTTTATCATTAATACGAATGAAGGTTCGTTTATTACAATAATGAATACGAAAGACCACAGCCACATGTTGGCTTGTTGGTCACCTACTCTAACAAATGATTCATAGGAACTAGGAAGAGACAACAGGATCAAATCCAACGAGAGCTCGGCAGGGAGGGTGACATCGAGATTCACTAGCTTTTCAAGGAGAGTGATCATTTTGAGATAGTGCTCGTGGACCGAAGTCCCTTCGCGCAGTCTCGCCGTGATCAACTCCTTTGTAGCAGCGTACCTCGATGCCCTAATATTCTCACTATATATGCTATCGAGATTAGCCTTGATATCGAAAGCACGTAAGTGAGACTCATATTTCCTCGCAAGCGCGGGCTCCATGGCGGCTATCATATAACACCTAGCATGAGTGTCATCTTTCTTCCATGCTTCATAAGTTTCCTTTTCAGCATTAATCGCTGTGGCAGGTATAGTGGCATGAAGTCTCTCGTTAAGAACATAGAGACGCCCCTCAACGGTTAGCACAAGTTTAAGACTACGCAACCAATCTAGGTAATTAAGGCCATTGAGTTTATTGTCGAGGATTGACGTTATGGGATTCTTAGACATGATTATATGAGAGGTTTAGAGAAGAGGATTATTAGAGATTCGTATTAAATGAATTTTACAATTGAATGTTTGGTCATATGTTATTTAATTGTTCTCCCACTAATTTTATCGAGTTCCACTTCCCTCTAGTAGACAAACGAGAAAACCGATTTCTCTTTAATGGGCTTTAGGTCCAATAGACAAATATAACCCGTAGTTAATCTAGCCCGATTATATTTGCCCAAAAGTAGATCACAATCAATCATATCCATTATATGACCCTAAATTAATTTTCCTCACACTTGATAATGACCTAAGTTAATCTCGCGAATTCAAAATCGTCGTGTGTCAAGTCTATCCTACCAATCAAAGATGCTCATATAACTTAATTATGCCAAACTAATGCAGTCCCTAGTTAATCTAGCCGACCACGTTCATCAAGCATAACCCTTTTATATGGCTACCTTCATCGTTATGTCTATTGAATTACAGCTTAATTTACCATAGCACTCCCCGCTAACACGGCTTACTACACTACAGTAAAGGGCTACACATAATTCAACCGTTGGCAGAAGGAAAGAAAAATTCAACAAATTGGTTTTTCTTTATAGCTTGAAATAATTCTTAATTAGATTAAGAATGAGGGATTTAATTAAAATATTTTATCTCATCAGAAGGTTCGGATTGGTCTATGTGATTCCTACATCTATGTTCTCTAAAGGTATATGGAAGCGCATATTGACCTAAGAGGAACATACGACCTAACTATATAATTAATTACATTAATTAATTATCGGGTTTTTCAAAATAATTATAGGGCCTCAACAAGCATAAATCAATCAAATAATGTTGCGGTACTATTAATTAAGTTGAAGTATAATCAATATTATATGTGTGTTCTATTAATTAAAATCAATTTAACAATTTAAATGAATTAATTAATCTAACACCTATTTACTAAAATAGATGATTGTTGATCCGATTATCTAATTGGAATTAATTGAAAATAATTTTTCGAAAATTAAAATCAATTTTTTTTAAGTTTAATTTTAGAAATCTGATTTTTTTTTCAGTGAACCGGTTCGGCCCGACCGGTTTGACCGGTTCGGGCCGAAACGGTCCAGTTCTGCCCGGTCCACTTGACCCAAATCAGTGGGCCGGGTGAGTCGGACCGAGAACCGGTCTGACCGACTCGCATCCACGTGGATTCGGTCAATTGGGTCGCACACAACCATCGAACCAGCCGGTTCGATCCGAACAAATTAAAAACCGACGTTTTAAATAAAATCTCAAATCCGATTTTCCAATTTTAAACAATTTTAAAGCTGGAAAAATTCTAAACAATATTTCAAAAATATTTTAAACTTTCGAAAACTCCCAATTACATAATACAACAACCGCTACTTTAATAAATCGAACATGCATCAAAATAATAGCATACTAAAAACGCAATTAATTGCGCAACGAGCTCTGATACCACTGTTGGGAATCATGCACATGTACGCAGCGGAAAGCAAAAAATTTATGCGAATTAAACGAGTTTAAATCACATAATCACATGCCCGACATATATTAAACAATTAATTGCGGACCTCTGCGCTTCCAGCGAAATTTAAAACAAACATACATGCGAATTATTTAATCGAAATTAAATCAACTAGCATGCTCGCATTAAATCAAATAATCATGCTCGCAGTAAATAATGAATTTCATGTAATCACATAATATACATAAAATCATACACATACTTACTAAACGAGCATGCGTATTTAATTTAAATAAAAACGAATCGAATACATATGGATTCGAATCTTTACCTCTTGAAGCGTGAGGTAGGCCCACGAGTCGAAGCAAGATTTCCACGGAAACCAATCCGTGCAATCCGGGAGCGGCGGCGACGGCGGCGTGAGCAGTGACGGTGACGGCGCGAACGGTGGCGGCGACGGCGTAGGGCAGCTCCTCGATTCTTCGATCTTTCTCCTCTCAGATTTCACCTCGTATACCTCGATCTACTAAAACGTGGCATTAGACATGCAGTAGTTAGAATAAACGGAAAGAATAAATAAAGAAAAGAACTACCACGATCTATCGTCCAAGAGAGGCCGATTTCCGGCGAGTCGGCGGCGGCGACGATGGCCGCGGGGAGAGTTCGGCCGAGAGAGAGATGGAGCGGCTAGGGTTTCGTGATTAAGGTTGTGTTCTCTTGTTGTGTGTGCAAGACCTATAAATCAAGTATTTATAGTGTTTTGCATAAAATCCCTAACGGGCTTAAGTTGGACCGGGCCCAACAACTTAAGTTCGTTAGTTCTCTTACTCGCTCGTCTCTCTCAATTCAATGATCGGAAAGTTGTAACAATTACATTTTCGGAATCATTATAATGTCCTCGTCATTACGAGTGCTAATTCTCAATTTCCAACTTTCTAAAAGTGGAAACCCTAATTCAGTGCACTTTCCAAATTTGGAAACTTCCCGATTTAGAAAGTCCACTAAGATGTTCGCCTATTCTTTTCCTTTTCTTATTATCATTTGTAATTCCAAATACGAATGTTGGACCCAATCATATTGACTTCCGATCATGCAAAGATAAAACATTTTTATCTCTGACCATTTATTCAAAGATCTTATGTGCACGAGCAGTGTGACCCTCGATGGTTCAGGTGTAAGCTAGCCGTGGGCCCACAACCCTTTGTGGTCAAAACTCGTCCCTTAGAGTTACGATTAAGATGAAGCTCGTTTCACCTTAATCACCCAATGGATGAAGATTGGCATCTAGCAACTACGCGTCATGATTCCCTAGATACAAATGAAGTGCCTGCAAGAACCTTTTGATATAGTTAGCGTACAGTACGATGCCTTCGATTCATATGTCGCGATTGAACTAGAGGCATTGGTTCATCGAGACCTCCTTAGTAGTTCAATGACTGTACGATCGTTCTAAGTGTTGTAATTGTTACGTGCTTGACCTAGAGAATCGAATTCTCTAATCATCACTTATTCAGCTCTGGCCAGAGACTTAGAGATTACAAACTATGAGAACACACAGGACATCCAAGACTATTCTAGCGATCGAATCCCCGACTACAATGCACAGACTTCCCACTAGATTTCGGATTGCACGAACACTGGCCCTTGGGGCGGTCCTCGGTGGAACTCAGGGGCAGGTCACGATACAACTGTTCCTCTAGTGAAGTCACGGTGATGTCTAGGTCATAAGGACTAATGGTGTACAACTATACCATAGATATGTCTACTCGATTATTGAGAACCACTTAGAGATTTCTAGGGTGAGGGAGTTCAGTGAACTCGTCAACTTACGAGCACCCACTTATGCATGCCGATATCACAAATACCGTTTACTGATGAGATGCAGTACACATACACTAAGTGTTAGTCTCTTAATAGAAAATGCCGATATCCTCATTGGTGGTTTAACCCTTTGACTAGGAACACGTTTAACAGCTATAATACTAAAGTAAATATCTCACGATCCTAACGATCAATTACTAGTACTTGTAATAACTGTAAGGACTATATCTATGCTTGTGACAAAGGGACAAATATATAGAATTCCAAGGTGTTTTATCATTAATACGAAAAAAGTTTATTTATTACAATAATAATAATGGAAAGACCACAACCACAAATAATTTATTAATTATTATATCAAATATAAATAATTAAATAGTAGTAATATATTAAATATTAGCTACTTTTTATAAAGTTCGGGGTGGTGGATACGAGGATTCTTTTTATAAAGTTCGGGGATTTTGACGGAGATGGGGATGGGGATTTCCATAGCGGGACGAGGATGGGGAATGCGAAAACCCACCCCATTGCCATCCCTACTTATAATTTCTTTATGGCACGTTCGGTTACTACTATAAGGTTCTACTCGCTAAATAGTAGGGGCTAATAACACGTCTGGTTGACAAGATTTAATACTGCTAAAATCAAATATTAATTAGTAGCACCCCTCCTCAGATATTAATTTAATAGGGGATGACTAAACAGGAAAAAAGACAATTTTATCCTTAAAATTATATCGTATTATTTTAAACTCAGTGGTTTTATAGACAATTTATATATAATAACTGAATTTAACAAATTTAATAGAAGATCTAATCTAAGAAATCGAACTTGCTACTAACTAATTAATTAATTAACTAGTAGGGAGTTAATCCAATCTCATCTAATCCAATCTAATCCAATATTGAGAACCGAACGAGCCCTTAATTTATTAAGGATTTATCAACCCCTAGAAATTTAAAATGCGAAAATATGATCATTTAGATACACAACTGATACTTATTTTAAAGGGGTTTTTGTGCATAAGTTCCTAACCAAACATCTTTATTATTTTAGGTTTAGGGGCTATATCTCTTTCACCAATAAGCCTATCCATTTAATATTTATTATAAATAAAGGAAAAATTCATGTATATGACAAAATTACCCCCAACCTTTTACACCTTATTCTTAATTGTAACCCCAATTTAATCAATTTTGACCACAAAAATCCAATTTAGACTTTTTTTTTTCAATTTTATTTTGCCGCCGGATTTCGGCGTTGACTTATCGATTTTTTTTTCCCGCTGGATTCCGGCGTTGACTTTTTTTTTTTCCTCTTCTTCTGGTCTGTTTTTTCCGCCACCGAATTCCGGAGTTGACTATTTTTTAGTGTTTTTTTTTACGTCCGCAGCTAAACATTGACCGTAATTATGCTGTCATTAGCGGTAATTATACTATCAGTGATAGTAAATTAACGTAATTATACTGTCACTGACAGTACACTAACGTAATTGTCCTACCGTTGACAATGCATTTATGTAATTGTACTGCCGTTGACAGTAAATTAACGTAATATTATTATTTTTTTAATGTTTTTTTTTTAATTTTGCTTGATTTGTTGACAAGTCAACGTAATTATATTACTGTCGTTGACAGTAAAATAACTTTAAACACAATAATATTAATGTCAACCACATCAATATTATTATTTTTTTGGGTTTTTTTGTTTTGTTTGAGTTATTCACAGAGTAACGTAATAATATTATTGTCTATTATTGTAATATTACTGTAAACACAATAATATTACTATGGTTGACGATAATATTACTGTTGTTATAGTAATATTACTGTCAACTACATCAATATTATTATTTTGTTTGGTTTTTTTTTGTTTTGTTTGAGTTATTCACGGAGTTACGTAATAATATTACTGTCTATTATTGTAATATTACTGTCGTTGACGGTAATATTACTGTTGTTATAGTAATATTACTGTCATTCACAGTAATATTAATTCTTTTGGCTTTTTATTATATTTACATTTGTTGAAAGGTCAACATAGTAATATTACTCTATTACACAATAATAATGAGTTTAGTTGTGTTAATATTACTGGGCTGGAGATTAATATAGCAATATTACTGTGTTAAACTGTAGTATAGTTAATTTTACTGTCAATCACAACAATATTGTTGTTTAAACGGAAAAAAATAAAGGTGTTACAGAAAGAAAGAAAAAAAATCGAAAAAGTCAACGCCGGAAACCGGTGGCGAAAAAATCAGGAAGAAAAAAAAAAGTCAACGCCGGAGACCGCCGGTCAATGTCGGAAACCGATGGCGGAAAAATCAGGAAGAAAAAAAAAGAATTCAACGCCGTAGACCAGCGGTCAACGACGGTGACGGACGAAATTGTGCATGAAAGTGTATTTTGGGTCAAAATTGAATAATTTGTGAAATTTAGGGTCAAATTGAGGTTAGATTAAATTAAATGATGAAACTGAAGCATATTAAAGTATGCAGGGCTATTTTAGTCTTTTACAAATCTCTGAATCACGTGTGGACTTTTTTGCAAAAGAGTTTATTGTCTGGATCTCTTTATGAATAAGTATCCATTGATGGACTTATTTGTGAATACCCTATTTTTAAAGACTCAGGCCTCGTTTGATAGGATTAAGTATTGAATGCTGAATGTTGAATACAGATCTGAATAGTTAAGAGTTACGTCTGAATACTGAATGCTGAACCATTAAGTTCATTTGATTGTTGAATATTAATAGTATCTGAATAATGCAATTTAACAGTTATAGTTTTAGTATAAAACTAAAATATTTGTCAATTAAATTATGAGCCATGTATATGTATAATTGTAAGTATTTTTCATGATTAAGTTAAATAGAAAAATATTAAATGTGGTGAATAAACACCTTTACATGTATTAAGTTTCAAGTATTTTACATATGTTATAATATAAATTTGAAAAAAAAAATTAAAATTATTTGATAATTGAAAATTTATTATATTTAAATAATGTAACTTTACTACATTATCACCTGGACAAATTTATTTACTACGTACTACAAATAAAAAGAAAAAGTATAATAAAACATAATATAAACAAAGTCATGAAACGAGAGAACAATAGTAAAAGAAAAATTATGGCCAGTATATAATAAAGTAATTGAAACTAAACTCAAAATCCAATAGTTATATTTTAAATTTTTTCTGGGGAAGATGGTCGAGATTTAGTATTTTAATGCATAGAGACATTATTAAAATGGGGAAATTGGCTAGACACTTCTTATTTGGAACTTATATAGGTGGAAGTCCATTTCATTAGATGATTATAGGTGTAGGTCCTTAGACCAATAAAATTAATATAAATTAATTTAAATTATTAGGATATGGACATAAATACCCTTAATTAATATTTTTATGGAAATAATTATTTATGTAAAGAAAAATGAACAAATCCCATATATCTCTCTCTTCTCTCTCCTCCCTCTCACGATCTTTCCTCTCTCTCCTCATCTTCATTTTTCTCTCCTCTCTCTCCTCTTTCTTTCCCCCTCTCTCTCACATCCCCCTCTCTCTCTCTCTCCTCCCTCTCTCTCTTTCAAATCCCCACGTATCTTCTCCTCTTTCTTTCTCTTAATGTTCATTTTATACAAATTTATTTATGTTTATTCTTTTATTTTTTATTTTTGGGGTTATATTTTTTATTTTTTTCTTTGTTGATTATGTGTTATTGTTATATTATTTTAGTAAATAACAACCCCAACCTAAATAATGTAGACATTAAAATAACAAACATAAATTTCTTATTTGCATCAGTTTGAGAAAAACAATATTGCATAATGCAATAGCAAAACTAGCAGTTTCATTTGCAATTTGCACTTGGAATTTACAAAGTGAATGTAAAACATCAAATCATTTTTATCAACAAACATAAACCGAAACTGCAAACTGCAATACATGGACAACAAAACGAGGTTCAAACGACAATGTGAAGTTATGAGTCATGAGTTTGCATTTAATCACCAGTATCAGCAGGCTGCATCCAGTAACCGACTCTGGGTCATGAGTTTGCATTGAATTCAGAAAGTATGAAGTTATCTCTTGCACCCAATTGTAGTTAATGGTGTTATCCAAATCTTCAACATACTTAATCCATGACCATGAAACCACATCCCCTCCGGTGGTGAAGAAGAAATTGACCATTAGAAACAGCAAAACGATCCTCGTCACATCTTCGATGTCATGTTCTTGTTTTTTCTTCATCAATTGATCCAGGGTTGCATTTAGATGTTTAACTTGTAGTCGCTTCACGGATTGAAAGTGCCTTGCTACGATGTCATCCCTCGGTTTATGACTGTTTTTTTTAAACGTTATATTCATGCCGGTGGCGCCGCTTTTTACCCCAAAAATCAATTGGCACTCAATAGGGCTTAACTGAAGCTCTTTTCCACCAATTATAAATCGACGTTTATTTTTGTCGTACGTCACGAGAATTTTATATATTTCTTACAGACTTACGGACTTCCTGTGTTGGGATCTCTCTCCTCAAAAACGGTGGTATAAATTCTGCAAACGCGGTCCTTTGAACACATTCAACGTGACGTTCATTGAAATTATATTTTTTGAAGAAGCGGACAACAGAAACGAGTGTTGCACGATATTTCGGATTTGGAACTGCTGGTTCTATTTCCTGCTCAACTGGTGCCCTCAAGCTAGGTGTTGTTGATTTTGTCTTCACTTTTTTTGACGATGTTGAACCGGCATTTAAAGGCGTGTTCCGTTTCTTTTCCGCGACTGGTTATTGTAAAAAAAATGATTATACGATATTGAACAACAAATGTACGCTTTGAATTCCAATATGCAAACTCATAACAAAAAACAACAACAATACTAAGTACGAAATCATAACAACAAAACTAGTAAGTGCAAACTCATAATAAACAAACGTTGATTGAAACTACCACTAACGAAACTCCTCAATGCTATGTGCAACTTTAAAATGCAGCCCATAGTTGGTTATTGTAATTT
>NW_012195024.1:6582-99968 GCF_000504015.1 Erythranthe guttata
CAGTTCAGACTCCAACTTAACATCGTGGATCTGTACTTGAAAATTGTCTCAATGTGGCCTCGCTGTTATTTTTCAGACCTTCGACTTTAACATCGTTGGATCTAAGTCTGAAAATTACAAAAAAACAACCCCTCCCACTTTAAATAATTATTTAAAAAAAGTAAATAATAAAAAGTAAATTGTGGCTGTCTTCGTTGATTATGCTTTCTCGTTGTCTTGAATTTTTTATTATTATTTTCTTTTGTTTCTTTAATAATTATTTAAACTGGGAGGGGTGGAGTTTTTGTAAATTCAAAACATAGACTAAACGTTGTTAAAGTCAAATGTCTGACAACTAACAGCGATGGCCACACTGAGACAATTTTTTAAGTGCAATCGAGAGTAGAAGGGGGTAAAGTGATACCGAACAAAGGTACATAGGTGGGAAAGTGGAATTTACCCTAAATATCATGTCAAAAAGTAATTAAAAAAAATTGATTTTTTTATGTTGGAGGGGCGGGTTACCAGTTGCATGAATAAGAAAAATGAAATTAAAATCCCCAGAAATTTCTCTTATTAATACTTGTTCTACATTTAGATACAACAACGATCAAGAAAAGAAAAAAAATTGAACTGACAAAATGGCCGCCTTATCACCAGTTCCTTCCATGGAAGATCTTAAGGTCATGTTCCAAGAAAGCTCTCTTATCTTCCCATACAAAGAAACACCGAAAAAATCGATTTTCTTGTCCAACATGGATCAAATCTTGAACTACGATATCCCGACTGCCCATTTTTTCGGGCCAAACCCAGATTTCCCGCCTGAAACAGTGGCCGAGAGGCTCCGAACTGCACTCGAGAAGGTGCTCGTGCCGTACGATTTTATGGCGGGAAGATTGAAACAAAACCGGGAATTGGGCCGGCTGGAGATAAACTGCAACGCGGCGGGGGCTGGCTTTGTGGTGGCCAAGTCCGATGTTTCTCTTGATGAGATTGGTAATGAGAACCTCGTTTGCCCGAACCTCGGATATCGACAGCTGGCTGTCCAGAGATTGGATAGCTTGCCACCTGAAGTTGACCAGCCACTCTGTGTTTTTCAGGTATAGAATTTGAGTAGATTGCAAAAAATACCCATGAATTAAAAAAAGAAAACACATATAATTTGAGTATAGAATTTTCATGCATTTTCTATGAATATGAACAGAAAAAAAATTGTGTGTGTATATATGTGTGTTCCTACTTCACACACGTGTTATATAAATTTGTAATATAATAGTTGGAAATTCATCACTCAAGTTTACACTAGTTTTATATTTGGTCTCCTATGTTCATAAAAAAAACATATTTGTACTCCTCATGTTTCAATAATTTGACACTTTTGGTAATTTCAGTCAATTTACCCTTCGTTTACAGTAGTGATGAACACAAGTTTGATTCCGTTAGTTTTAACAGAAAAATGACGGAAATGACTAAAAATGTTAATTTTTTTAAATATGAGGGACCAAATGTGTTTTTTTTGTGAATATGAAGGGCCAAAAATGAAATTAAATTGATGCAAATTTGAGGGATGAAAATTGTATATTTTCTTATATTAGTTGAATCTTATAGTTCAAGCACTATTTGCAGGTAACATCATTCAAGTGTGGTGGTTTTGCAATCGGCATGTCTACGAATCACATCTTATTCGACGGCCTAGGCGCCAAGGTATTCCTCCTAAACCTAGCTTCCCAATCTTTCGAAAACAAACCCTTAGCCATCATACCCTACAACGACCGTCGGATTCTTGCCGCTAGATCTCCACCGCAGGTTTCCTTCCCACACCCAGAGTTCCTCAAATTCGACCTCCCTGTGGGCCCGGGTTCAACTCCCCCAAAGTTCGATTGCATCATAGAAGAACTCGATTTCAAAATCTTCAAACTCACCACAACTCAGATATCCCACTTAAAGGACAATATTACTAAGACCTCCAAAATTCACAGAATTAGCACCTTTGCGGTGGTGGCCGCCCTCATTTGGCGGTGCAAAGCCTTTTCCGATGATAAAAATAGGGTTTCGACTTTGCTCAATGTTATCGACATTAGGCCAAGGGTGAACCCCCAATTGCCATCTTCGTACTCGGCCAATGCAGTGCTTCCCTTGGGAGTTTCGGAAACTTGTGAAGAGATACAAAATGGGGCGTTTTCGAAGCTTGTGGAGATTATCACTGAAGGGGCTAAAGAGATGACGCACGAGTACGTGAAATCGGCTTTCGATTGGTTGGAGTTGAATAGAGGGATTCCGCATGGGGATTATATGGTGAGCTCATGGCTTAGATTAGGGTTTGATGAGGTGGAGTATGCATGGGGGAAGCCGATGTACAGTTGTCCGGTGGTCAATCATCGGAGGATATTTGTTGGGTTTTTCGAGATGCCGTTGATGGTGGTGTTTCTGCAATGGTGGCTTTGCCTTCTCAAGAGATGAACATATTTGAGGCTGTTTTTCATGACTTCTTTGCTTCAATATAATATTTGTTTGAGTTTGGAAATTCTTCAATAATGAATAATTTGATGTGTGCATGCAAATATGTAATATTGTTCTTTGTGTGGTTTATTGTTGTGCGTTTAATTGGGTTTGATTGTTCATCTAAAGTGCTTCATTTTGGATATACGATGGTTTTGATTTAAGTTGTGTACTATATATGCACAGTGGCGAGTCTAAGTATTTGTTATATGACGAGTCTAAGTATTTGTTATATGATGGGTTTAAATTTTCAGGTGGTTCAAGAATAGCCTCCATAAAAAATATTGATTTTTTTGTTCAATAATGTAAGACAAATTAAACCATAAAAATAGGAAAGGTGAAAAAGAAAAGAAATTTATTTCCGACTTTTTTGCACTAATTTAGTTCTTTGGGTGGGCTAAATAAAAATTAGGCGGGCTGAATAAAAATATATAGTGTTAGAATTTATTTCGTGCAAGTATTAATTATTTGTGTTAGATACACTTTTTTGTTACTGTTGCGTAAAGTGTTGTAACATATGTAAAACAGTTTGTAACAACATAAATAAACGAGACACAAATTTAACATATAGGACGATCTGTGTTGACAGGGGCGGCTGAGGACGGCAATGGGTGCGGGTTTGTCGGGTCTGAGACTCCAACCGACCCAGTTGGGGCGAATTTAGGTAAGTTAAAAATGGTTCTTGGTCAAGTAATGAATTTTAGTTTCTAGAACCGGATATTCTGGATCGGGTTACGAGTTTTATTGAGCCGACCTAGAACCAACCCGTATAAATATATTATAGTTTGTAGAAGTTAATAAATATAATTAATTAGATAAGTTTATTACTCACTATAAATTACTTCCAAAATATTGCATTCTAATTTTGAGATTCTTTTTGTTAAAATACACAAGCTTTTAAATTATTTCCAAAATATTGCATTTTAATTTTGAGATTCTTTTTGTTAAAATATACAAGCACAAATATTATGAAAGTTAAAAAATGTTAAACTTTCTGTTTGATGTTAACGGGTCTAGCTAGCAGGTTTGGCGATTTAGAACCGTTTAATTCAGGTATGATTCGGAGCGAGTTTGGGTTTAGGCTAAAACAGGTTGGAGCGGATCAGAGTTTTATATATTTTTCATGGATCAGATCTCGAATTTAGACAAACTCGCTCCAAAACCGACCCATTGCCATTCCTAACAGGGGCCGGATCCAACTAGTTGACTAAAAAAAAAAAAGAGGAAGAAATTAATTAGTCATGTTTGGACTAGCCCATTGTGATATTAATTTCGTAGAGCCCAAATTTGTTGTGTACATTATTTTGAAATCCAAACTGATAACTAATTAATAAATCTATGATATGAAATTAGTATTTGATAGCTTATCTCAGAATTTAGATATCAACATATAAAGCAAAAGGGCCAATAAATCTTGTCTATGTACACGCATAAAATTGATTAATTGATAAATTAAATTAGCCAATTAAATTGTGTCTAAATTAAATTATAATTTTTCTTGTAAAATAAGTTATGGAGATAATTATCAATTAATTATTAGCCAATAGAATTATTTCTTCTCTTCCAAGTTATACGAAATAAATATCAATTTCAAGAGAGCCAATCAAATCGCGCCACATCATCAAGAAGACTTTATGTAGGACTTTTATTCTACCACTATAAATAGGGACCCTCTCTACATAATTCAAAACAGAACACAAGAAGAAGAAAAACGTAGGAGAAAATTCTCTCTACAATATTCAAGTCGTTCATCATCAAATTCAAGTTGTTCTTCATCAAATTCAAGTCGTTCTTCATTAAATCAAGGGCGTCGTTCTTCATTAAATCGAGGGTGTCGTTCTTCATCAAATCGAGGGCGTTCTTCAACAAATCAAGATCGAAGGAAGATTGAAGGGCCAAATCCATCAAGAACTCCGAGATCTTCAAGTCAAAATCCGTCAAAGTTCAGCGTTCGATTCGAGATTCAAGTCGCAAGACCCTCGGAAGACGTTACTCAAATCCAAATCAAATCCGGAGAAGATCAAGTCAACGACCCGACTCCGAAACTCAAAGCCAAACACATATTGTTCTTGAGAGAAGAATCAGAGGATTAAATTAGAGTTTGTAACCCGCAACATTTATTTTAATTTCAATAAAATTATCTTTGTGCACGTATTTGTTGTTTGTTTAAATCGCATATAAGAATTTGTTTCTACAGTGTAATTATAGTGTAATTATGATGTGGTGATACAATTGAAATCACATGAATGGTGATTCATTAATTAATTATGATTTCGTTGGTATATTTTATTTTTTTTGTGAAAAAACGCACTTTATTAGGCAATGTACGCCAAATTAGGTGGGAGAACAAGATCCTCCACCACGTTATTACAAGGAATTTGAGCAATAGCGTGGGCTAGTTTATTACCCGAACGCTTCGTTAAATTAAAAGAGCAATACTAAAATTCTCTCCATCGCAAAGAGCTTTAATAACTTGAAGACAGCCCCCCTCGATGACAATATCAGGCCAGCCTCTATCTAGGCCATGGAAATGGCTTTGAGGGCCGCCAAAGCTTCCAACAAATGCATAGACTAGACACGGCCACGGGCCGGTTCGGGCCGGTTCATACCGGTTCACGGTTCACTTTTTCCGGAACCGGAACCGGCCCGTAATATGCACGGTTCGGCTGGCCGGTTCCAAGTCGGCCCGGAAAATTTGAATTTTTTTTTTTAATTTTTTTTTAATTTTTCTTTTTGAAATATTTGATGAATAAGTAAATTATAGGAAAAATTGGGGTGTGAGGGTATTTATAGGAAAAATTGGGGGGGGGGGGGGGGAATTCAAAAAAAAGCAAATAACGGCCGGTTCGGGACGGTTCGGGCGCCGTTATTTGCTTTTTTTTGAATTTTTTTGAATTTTTTTTCTAAATCCGGGGGAACTGCCGGGTCGGCCCGGCGGTTCACGGTTCACCATTTCATAGAACCGGGCCCCTCCCGGGGACGACGGGCCGGTTCACGGGTTCCGGGCCGGTTCACCGGTCAACAAGTTGGGCCGGGTCGTCAACGGGCCGGTTCCGGGCCCAAAACCGGCCCATGGCCGTGTCTAGCATCGACCATCCTCATTCCTAGCTATGGCTGAGAGTGAGATCCATTGTTGCCCTCGTGGTAGAGCTGCGTCAAAATTCACCTTGACTCGACCTTGCAATGGCGGAATCCACTCGCTGGGGTGAAAGGTCTACATCTTTGAATTCGGCTGGAGCTGGGCACTCTTAAAAGTAGCAAGATAAACCTTACACCAACTCACCATTTCATTCACATGGAGAGCTTCTTCTCTTTTGATTTCTTTATTACGTCGATCCCACGCTTTCCACGCCAAAACTTGTCTGCCCCTAATAACTTTTGAACGCAACAAACCAATTCCACATGGACGAAGTGTCAACATGGTGAAGATCATCGCAAAAGGGTAAGTTTCAAATAGCTTCCATTCCTCGGCATCGCAATATAACATGCAGGGCAAATTCTTCTTCTCTATTACACCGATCACACCATGGTGAAGCAACAATCTTCCGTCTAAATAACTCCACTTTAGTTGGCAAAATACCCGCTATATGTGCCAAATAAACAACTGGATTTTTGGAGGAATAGAGAGACTCCATATAATATGCCATTTACAAATTCCAGTCCCACTACTTGAGTCTTCTCTGCCACGTCGTTGATTCACTAGGTTGGAAAAATGAGAAAGAACCTACCGGAATAGCCAAGATACGTTCCACGTCCACCGGCCAAAACAATCATTTATCAGCTGCAAATTCCAAGAATTTGTATTCGACTCGATTAAAACTGAGACCCTATTCAGAAAAAGAATTCCAAAAAAAAATTAAAAACATTGACTGATTATTAAAAAAAAAATAAAAAAATTGATACTGATACTCATATCAATTTAGTTCTATTAATAGGTACACGAAATTAATCATCAAATTAACTGGTCGACAAATTAAAATTCTCTATACATGAGTTACACAATATATAAATTCAAATCCTACTTTCATTTTTTTTCTCTCATCACCTTTTATTAGCGTATATATATATTATTATTATTATTATTGATTATATTATATATCTCTTAGTTACCTTGTGTAATAGGTTAGGGTTTCCTACATGTAACTATATATTTGATTAATATACGTGAGAGACATAATTCTCTCTTTCTCCAACTCTATTTCCCCTATATCGTATCATACACTAGGTTAACCTAGCCATCGCCACTACCCTCCCCTTCTCAGCCGCCGTCACCTCTCTCTTTCTCCATGGCCGGCGACGAAGCTCCTCCCTCCACCGCCCCTCTCAATCTTTTCCACCTTTCTCATGCCATCTCCAATATCAAATCTCACATCCCCGTCATCCTAGATCTGAAAAATCCCATCTATCAAAAGTGGAGCCATTTTTTCACAATTACCGTCGGTCATTTCTGCCTCTCCAATCTTCTCCATGGAAAACCCCAACCCGACTCAATTTCTGCTGATGAATGGCAACACCCTGACTATCTCCTCCAATCTTGGATCTGCGGCACCATCTCCGATGATTTGTCCAGCATGGTTCTCTCCAAAGCATCCACTGCCAGTGATCTCTGGACCGCCATCTCCTCTTTCTTCACCGACAATAAAGATTATCGGGCAATTCAACTTGAAGAGAAATTCAAATCCCTCAAGAACGGCACTCTCTCCATTCACGATTATTGCCAAATAATGAAAACCACGGCGGACAGCTTGGCTGATGTCGGAAATCCAATCTCCGACGAACAAATCGTCCTACAAACTCTACACGGGCTTCCGAAAAATTACGGGACCGTCGCCAATCTCATCTCCTTTCAGAATCCCCTTCCCACTTTTCTTCATACTCGATGGCTTCTTCAGATGGAAGAAACTAGACTTGCTGAACCTGAACAGACCGCTGTTGTTTTCTATGCCTCAAATGCGAACTAACCATCCAACAGTTGCAACAGTTCCTGCAACACTCCCGCGGAGGTGGTTCTTCGGGCTATCAGCGCGGGGGTGGCTGATTCAATTGTCGCGGAGGTTGCGGCACTAACCATCACCCCATACAGCACTACGGCTACCATAGTGCTCGAAACACATCTCAACCCTGGCGCGCACCTTACCGACAGCAGTCGTTCCCGTCAATTCTAGGACCCGCTCCAAATACATCAGGCCACCCATCCACTCCAGCGGCTCAAGCCTACCTCACTGGACCACCAGAACCCTACACCTGCCACTCGGCCCCTGCTCAGGTTCATTCCCAACAGCAGCCATGGCACAGCTCTAACAATTCCATCAACTGTTGCAACAATTCATGTAACAGTGCCAACGTGGTGGATCTAGCAAATCATTTGAATACAGTGACACTTCAGCAGCCTACCGAGTCACAGTGGTTCATGGACAGCGGGGCGACCTCTCATATGGCACCACACTCAGGTAATTTCAATTTTGTTTTTAATCCTAGCAGTAATTTCCCCAAACATATCGTCGTCGGTAATGGTTCCACCCTCCCCATCACCCACATAGGCCACACAATTCTTCCCACCACTCATTTCCGCCTCACAAATATCTATGTCACACCCAATATCATCAAACACCTTATATCTGATTAAAAGTTCACCCGCGATAACTCATGTTCGGTTGAATTTGACCCGTTTGGTTTTTCTGTGAAGGATTTTCAGAGTCGAGTCGAGATTTTCAGGTGCAATAGCTCCGGTGACCTATATACATTTGGTGTCCCTTCTCCCACCTCACCTCCCGCTTCTTTCCTCACTGTCTCAACACCTTCGTATCAAACTCTTTGGCATCGGCGTCTAGGCCATCCCGACAAACACGTCATGTCCCATTTATTTTCTAGCACTTTTCTTTCTCATAATAAAGACCATAGGGAGTCTCTTTGTAATGCCTGTCAATTAGGCAAACATTTTCGTTTACCATTTTTTTTCTGAAAAATCTACTACTGTTGCTCCATTTCAAATTATTCATGCTAATTTATGGACTTCTCGTGTCTCTAGTCTTACAGGTATCAAATACTATCTTGTGTTAGTTGATGATCTTACCCATTATTTATGGACTTTTCTCTTCGAAATAAATCTGACGTTTTTACAACCTTTGTCAATTTTCATACACTTCTAAAAAATCAAGTCCAACATCCCCTCAAAGCTTTACAAAGTGATAATGGCCGTGAATTAAAAAATGTGGATTTTCAAAACTACTTTACTAAACACGGCATCTTAAATCGTTTTTCGTGTCCCCACACCTCCCCTCAACACGGACACGCAGAACGAATGATCCGCATTATAACCAACATGATTTGATCCCTCATGTTTCAAGCTCATCTTCCTCCTACTTATTGGGTTGAAGCCTTTCATATGGCCACCCACCTACTCAACATCTTACCTACCAAAACCACACAAAACCGGACCCCTCACGAAGCTTTTTACCTCACCAAACCTACACACTCTCATTTTTGAGTATTCGGCTGTCTATGTTATCCCAACCTTACGGCCACCACACTACATAAACTCACCCCCGTTCTACTCCTTGTGTCTATCTTGGTCACCCTTCCTCTCACAAAGGAGGCCCGCATCATAATTTCTCGTCATGTTACCTTCGACGAAACTCACTTTCCTTTTGTTGAGTTAACTCCCCCCACAAACACTCCCTACCTCTGCCTTGGACGAAAACACACCCTCCATGTTCCTCCTCTCTCAGATTTCGTCTAACTGTTGCAATAATTCATCCAACTGTTCCAACAGTGAACCACCCTGTGCCAACAGTTCGTCCAACAGTCCTACAATACAGCCGACACATGTTTCACGTGCGGCACCACTTCACGACCACGACCAGCTCACAACCCCTGCTCCTATTCCCATATCTCCTTCTCCTACTCCCACACCTCCCTCACCTCCCCCTGTTCATCCTATGGTGACTCGCAGTAAAGCGGGCATCCACAAACCCAAAGTCCCTTTATCTCTAGTTGCGTCCTCTACCTCTTCCATTCCCACCAACTATCGCCAAGCTCTTCTTGACCAAAATTGGTGAAACGCCATGATTGAAGAATATACTGCTTTAATTAAAAACAATACTTGGAATGTTGTCCCCTGCCCCCCGTTCACTAATGTTATTTCCGGTAAGTGGATATACAAACAAAAACTCAAGTCTGATGGCTCCCTTGAGCGATACAAAGCATGTGGGTTGTTCGCGGTTTTCACCAGTGTTAAGGGTATATTTTTACACTTTATCGTACCTTTTTATTTGAGCTTTTGGTGTGTTTTAACGATAATTGGTGCTTGAAAAGTTGATTTATTGTATTTTAGGTACAAATTGAAGAATTGGAAAAGTATGGGATCAAAACTGCAATTTTGGAGAAAATTTTGGCCAAAAGTGTAAAAATCAAAATTTTGAAGATTTAAATCTCGGACGGCCGTCCGAGTTTTAGTTCAAATTGTGGGACGGCCGACCGAGACCCCGAGGCAGCGCAGTAAAGGGATTCTAATTGCACAAGGAAACTGCCTTCTTGCCCAAGTTTTTCACCCTATATAAGACCAAGCCAAGCACACAATTGGGGATCTTTTACGCAATTTCAAGAGCAACAAAGCAATAATGAAGACGAAGAATTCGAAAACTCCAAGCATAGACTTATCGTTTATGATTAATTTTATTTGTGTTTTTCCTTTAATTATGAGTAGCTAATTTTTTTATTTCTAGGATTTTGGAACCCTATGTGGGATTTATGAACCCAATTCTATGACTTTGACGAGACTTTTAGCCCAGTTGTCAAACCGACCACTGTTCAAACAGTTCTCAGTATTTCTCTCTCACGATCATGGCCAATCATCCAACTTGATGGGAAAAATGTCTTCTTACGTGGCAATCTCTCTGAAACTGTCTACTGCGAGCAACCTCCCGGATTCGTCGATCCATCTCGCCCCACTCACACGTGTCGTCTCAACAAAGTTCTCTACGGTCTCAAGAAGGCACCCCGTGCTTGGTATAAGCATTTTGCCTCTAACATTACCACCATGGAGTTCAGAGAATGCATGCCCGACACTTCACTCTTTGTGTACTGTCGTAACAGTTCACTCGCCTGTCGCAACAGTTCACGCGAGTGTCGCAACAGTTCATGCACCTACCTTCTACTGTATGTCAATGACATTGTACTTACGGCCTCCACACCTGAATTGCTCCGCTCTATCATTGCTGCCCTTAATCAAGAGTTCGCAATGAAGGATCTTTGCGATCTTCACTACTTTCTCGGCATCTCAGTCACTCACTCGTCGAATGGGTTGTTTCTCTCTCAACGCAAGTATGTCGACGAGATACTAGAGCGTGCACACATGGCTTCATGCAACCCTTGTCTTACGACGGCTAACACAAAGAGCAAATTATCTTCGACCACTGGACCCCCCGTTGCTGACACTACACTCGATCGCAGCCTTGTCGATGCACTGCAATATCTCACTTTTACTCGTCCCGACATTTGCTATGTTGTGCAATAAATATGTTTATTCATGCATGATCCGAGGGAACCTCATATGGCTGCTCTCAAGGGTATTCTTCACTACATTCGTGGCACTCTCGACCACGGCCTTCTCCTCTCCCCCAATCCGGACCTCTCTCTTATTGCTTACTCCGACGCTGATTGGGGTGGATGTCCTTGTTAGAGTAGGTGACCGGCAAGCCAACTTGTGGCTGTGGTCTTTCTCTTTTCTTTGTAATAAAACAATCGTTTTTCGTTCGTAATAATAAAATATCTTATTTGGCATTCTATATCTGTTATCCCATGCAAGCAGCATAGATATAGTCCTAACGAGTTACTCTATTACTGTGAGTTGATCTAGTAGAATCGTGAGATAACTCAGCAATGTAATGTAACTGTTAAACCTTGTTCCTAGTCGATGGGTTACGCCAATAATGAGGATACCGGCCTTTCCCTTTTGAGACTAGCACTTAGTGTATGTGTACTGCGTCTCATCAGTCCTCGGTGTTGTGACATCGGCATACTTGAGTGGGTGCTCATACTGGATGAGTTCACTGAACTCCCTCGCCCTAGAAATCTATAAGTGGTTCTCATTCATCGAGTAATAGATTTCTAAGATATAGTTGTACACCATTAGTCCTTAAGACCCAGACATCACCGTGACTTCACTAGAGGACCGATTGTATCGTGACCTGTCCCTGAGTCCCACCGCGGACCGCTCCAAGGGCCAACGTTCGTGCAATCCGAAATCTAGTGTGAAGTCTGTGCATTGTAGTAGGGGATTCGAGCGCTTGAGTAGTCATGGATGTCCTGTGTGTTCTGACGGTTTATAATCCATGGAATCTCTGGCCAGAGTTGATAGTGGGGTGATTAGGGAAATGTGTTTCCCTAAGTCGCACACGAACGGATTTATAATACCTAGAACGTTCGCACGGTTATTGAACTTTATAAGAGGTCTCGGTGAACCAATGCCTCTAGTTCAATCGGGACATGTGCTACGAAGGGATCGTACTGTACGCTAACTATATCATAAGGTTCTTGCAGGCACTTCATTTGTATCTAGGGAATCATGATGCGTAGTTGCTAGACGCCAATCTTGATTCGTTGGGCACCGATTTGATCGGGATTAGGTAAAATGAGTTTTACTCTAATCGGGACTCTTGGGAGGAGTTCGTATAAGAACAATATGTTGTTCGAATCACAATGAGTTGTGAGCCCACGGCTAGCATACACCTGAACCATTGAGGGTCACACTTCTCGTGTAACATGGATCCTTGATAACAATGAGCATAGATTAATATGTTAATCTTTGCAAAGTTGGAGGTCAATATGATTGAGTCCAAGATTCGTGATTGTGGATTACGAGTCGGAATAAACGTAGAGAAAGAGATATGCGGAAATTAGTGAACTTTCTAAATTGAGAAGTTTCCCAATTTAGCAGGTCCACTAAAGTGGAAGTTTCCAATTTTGGAAATTGGAAATTTCGAAGAGGCACTCGTATCGACGAGGACTTTGAGCTCGTCACAAATATAATTTTGTTATAATTTTGTGGACGATCGTTTATTAGAAACGAGGCCGACGAGGGAATGGGCTTAATGCATCAGTGGGTCAAGCCCAATGACTTAAGCCCGCTAGGGTTGAAAACCCTAGGTATAAATAGACCTCAAACAAGAGTTTGAGATCAGATTTTTACACAACAAAACCCTAGCCGCTCAAGCCCTAGCCGTCCTCCCTCTCGGCCGCTGCTGCCCCGCCGCACCGCCGCCGTCCGCCGCCGGAATCCGCCGGTTTTTCCCTCTCCTTTCTCTATCGTATTCCCTTGTTATCTAACCCCTTTGTATCTAGTGCTACAGTAGGGGGAGATCCGTTTATTCGAGGTGAAACCTAATTGGAGAGGAGCTGCTGCCCCGACGGAATTGCCACACCGCCGCACGCGCCGCTGCACCGCCCACGCGCCGCCGCCGTTGTCACGCACGCGCCGCCGTCGCTCCACCTTCGGACCAGCTGCCGTTCGGTGGTGTTCCTGCAGCCCCGAGGATTGGTAATCGCAGCTTGTACGTGATTGGTTCTTGATTTCGATTCGTCGAAATCTCACGCTACAAGAGGTAAACAAATCGAAACTGTCGTAAATTAATTCGAACATATTTGTATGAATTGTAATTTATGATTATGAGTAATATGCGATTACGTGTTTCGATTTCATTAAATGATGTATAAGCATGTTTCGTGATTTTCGATTATACGTATTTTCAATTAAATCGAAAATTACCATATGTATGGCGGAAGCGTTAAGGTACGTTGACTATGTGATTAGTTTATGCATGTAATCGAAATTAGTTCGATCTAAAAATTTTAAATTCCGCTGCGTATACATGCACGATACCCAACAGTGGTATCAGAGCCACGGGTTAATCGTTTATTTGTCAACGTGTTTATCGTTTTCGAAAGCATGCTTCGATTTGTTGAATTGTTGAATTATTGGTGTTATCTAATTGGGTGTTTTAATATTAATAAAATATTTTGAATATTTCAGAAAATATTATAAATTTTTAATTTTGAAAAAATTCGATTTTATTGCTGTTTTTCAGCTGACCGAACCGGTCCGGTCGGACCGGTCCGACCGGTCCGGTCAGCACAACAACAACAAAAAAAAAAAAAAAAAAAATTTAATTTGATTTTCTGAAATTAATATTAAAAATTAATTGATTTTTAATTTTTGAAATTATTTATCAATTAAACCCAAATTAGATAATTGATCCATTAATTTAATTTGAATTCAAAGAATAGTGTTGGATTAATTATTTAATTTAATCGTTAAATTAGTTTAATTAATGGAACACAAAATTAGATAGCAAATAATTAATGGACTTCATTCTTATTTTAATGATTTATGAATGAAGGAGGTCCGTTAATTATATTTGCAATTTATCGTATTAATTAATTAATTCATGAGATGAATAATTGTGATTAAGTACGATGATGATCGTATGTCTCTCTTAGGATCAATATGCGTTTCCACATACCTAGAGAACATAGTTGTAGGAATCACAAACGATCATAACCTAAAACTTCCGATGAGCTAATAAGATTTAATAAATAAAATCCCTCATTCTTAATTAAGAATAATTATCAAGCTATAAAGAAAAACCAAATTGTTGAATTTTTCTTTCCTTCTACCAACAATTAAATTATGTGTAGCCTCTCATAATAGTGCAGTAAGCCGTGTTAGCGGGGAGTGCTATTGTGGGATAAGCTGTAATTTAATTGACATTAGATGGAGATACGGTCATAGATAAAATTATGTTGGAATAATGTGGTCGGCTAGATTAACTAGGGATTGCATTAGTTTGATATAGTTGGATCTATGACATCTCATATTGGTAGGCTAGACTTGACACACGAAGATTTTGATATTCGCTAGATTAACTTAGGTCATTATCAAGTGTGAGGTAAATCGATCTTTAGGGTCACATAGTGATGTGATTGATAGTACTCTACCTTTAGGCTTATGTAATCGGGATAGATTAACTACGGGTTACATTAGCGCTATTGGACCTAAAGCCCATTAAAGAAAAATAAGTTTTCTCGATTGTCTGCTAGAGGGTGGTGGAATTCGATAAAATTAGTGGGAGAACAATTAAAACATAAAAGTCCAAAATTTTAATTGTAACGATTATTACGAACTAAACTCTAATTATTGTCTTCTTAAAATTTTCTCAGCAACAATGTCCAAACATCCCCTTTCCTCAATCCTCGACCAAAACAAACTCACCGGTCCAAACTATTTGGATTGGCTTCGAAATCTGAAACTTGTGCTCCAAGTCGAGGAGCGTCTCTATGTGCTCAATGAACGTCCCCCCGCTGCTCTTCCTGCGACTGCTACTGCTGACGAGACTGCCACTTTCGAGGCATGGAAGAAGGACGACCTCCATGCGAGGTGCTACATGCTAGCATCCATGGTGCCAGAGCTCGCGAGGAAGTATGAGTCTCACGTGCATGCTTATGATATCAAGCATCATCTTGAAAGCATGTACAGTGAGAATACTAGGGCATCGAGGTACTGAGCTACCAAGGAGTTGATCACCATGAGGCTGCGTGAAGGGGCTTCGGTCCACGAGCACGGTCTCAAGATGATCACTCTCCTTGAGAAGTTGGTGAACCTTGATGTCACCCTCCCGGCCGAGCTCTCAGTGGATTTGATCCTACTGTCCCTTCCTAGTTCTTATGAATCGTTCATAGTGAACTTCAACATGAACAAGCTCGATCCACCATTGGATGAGTTGTTGAACATGTTGGTTAGCTATGAGTCCACGATCAAGAAGGAGAAATCTGTTCTCCTAGTTGCTCCTTATGTGAAGAAAGGTTCTTTCCAGAAGAAAAGGAAAGAAAGAAATTTCGGCCCGAGCAAGAAACTTGAGAAGGGCGAGTCGAGCGGAGTGAAGAATGACAAGGTCACCAAGCAAGTTGATGACGCTTGCCATCATTGTGGAAAGAAGGGCCATTGGCGACGCAACTGCAAGGCTTACCTCGATCAGAAACGTTCTGAAAAGGGTACGTATTTAGTTGAAGTTAACTTGTCCGTTAAATCTTCTGCTTGGGTATTGGATACTGGTTGTGGCTCACATCTTTGTAATGATTTGCGGCTCATGACAAGAAGTAGGAAGCTTAATGTGGGTGAGACCTACCTAAGAATGGGCAACGGAGCAAGGGTTGCTGCTGAAGCCATTGGGACAATTTATCTTTCTGTTTTGGATTCTAGTTTTTCCATTGTTTTGAACAATTGTTTATTTGTTCCGTCACTTATTCGAAACCTTATTTCTATTCCTGTTTTGGATAATGAAGGTTTTACTTTTGTTTTTGGAAATTCGATTTGCATTATACAAAAGGAACAAAATATGATTTGTAAGGGACAACTTATAAACAACTTATATGAACTGAATCCAAGTGAAATACCTATTAACGTTATATCAGCAAAACGAAAAGATATAAGTCTTAACCCCGCACAACTTTGGCACGCTCGACTAGGTCACATTTCCTTGAGAAGGATGAACAAGTTTGTTAGTGAAGGAATGTTCTCCTTGGAGGACGTTAAATCACTTCAAACTTGTGTATCCTGCCTTAAAGGAAAAATGACCAAGACTCCCTTCAAAGGGAAGATGGAACGCGCCGAGGGTCTTTTGGATTTGATCCATTCAGACGTGTGTGGTCCACTAAGCGTTAGTGCTAGGGGTGGTTTTAACTACTTCGTTACCTTTACCGATGATTATTCTAGGTATGGTTTCGTGTACTTAATGAAGTATAAGTCTGAAACTTTTGAAAGGTTCAAAGATTTTAGACACCAAGTACAAAACCAACTCGGTAGACGTATTAAGAAACTACGATCCGATCGTGGTGGCGAATACTTAAGTACTGAGTTTATAGACTATCTTAAAGAGAATGGGATTCTATCTCAATGGACTCCTCCTGGAACTCCTCAACTTAATGGAGTTTCCGAACGTCGGAATCGAACACTGTTAGACATGGTTCGATCTATGATGGGGTTCACCGAGCTACCGGCATACCTGTGGGGTCATGCACTCCTAACTGCCGTGTATTTGCTGAATAGGGTTAATACCAAAGCAGTTGACTCCACACCTTATGAACTTTGGCACTCCAAGAAACCCACGTTTAAACATATTAGGATATGGGGTTGTCCCGCTTACGTGAAGCGGCTAGTGGGAGATAAGTTGGATAGAAAATCCGACCTATGCTATTTTGTGGGGTATCCCGAGGATTCCATGGGATACGAATTCTACTATGTTTCCGAGGCAAAGGTGTTCGTCTCGAGAAATGCCGTGTTCCTTGAGAAGGAATTTCTATCGGATAGAAAGGGCAGTGTAGTTGATCTCGAAGAAGTTCGAGAACCACAATCTGAAGTTCAAGCACAACAATCAGATAATGAACCAATTCAACAAACCACTAATATACCTCCTGAACCGTCGCTGCGTAGATCCGAAAGAGTTCGGAGAGCGCCCGATAGGTTATTCCTCGTTGATGAAGTTGACCAAGGATGTGATCCTAGAACTTTCAACGAAGCTGTATTGAATACAGACAAGGGACATTGGCTTAATGCCATGGAATCCGAAATGGACTCTATGTACTCCAACAAGGTATGGACCTTGGTAGATCCACCCGAGGGAATTGTTCCCATAGGCTGCAAGTGGATCTATAAGAAGAAAATTGGAGTAGATGGAAAGGTATCGACCTACAAGGCTAGATTGGTAGCGAAGGGTTATACTCAAAAGCAAGGAGTTGACTATGAGGAAACCTTCTCTCCAGTTGCTATGCTTAAGTCCATTAGGATTTTGCTGGCCATTTCTGCGTGGTATGACTACGAGATATGGCAAATGGATGTGAAGACCGCTTTCCTTAATGGGGACATTGAGGAAGAAATTTACATGGCGCAGCCGGAAGGCTTCATATCTTCTGGAGATGAGCAAAAGGTTTGCAAACTCCAGCGATCCATTTATGGATTGAAACAAGCATCCCGTAGTTGGAACAAAAGGTTCGACACAACTATCAAAGAGTTTGAATTTGTGAAAAACCCGGAGGAACCTTGTGTCTACAAGAAGGTTAGTGGGAGTGCAGTGACTTTTCTTGTACTTTATGTTGATGACATACTACTCATTGGGAATGATGTAGGGATGTTGCAGTCGACTAAAGTATGGTTATCCACACGTTTCTCGATGAAGGATTTGGGAGAAGCGTCCTACGTATTGGGAATACGGATCTATAGAAATAGATCGAGGAGATTGCTTGGCTTGTCCCAATCCATGTACATAGACACCGTTCTCAAACGGTTTAGCATGGAAGAATCCAAGAAGGGATTCTTGCCAATGTCCCATGGGGTTCGTCTCTCGAAATCCATGCGTCCTCAAACGCAAATGGAAATCGAGGAGATGAAAAGGACACCTTATGCATCCGCTATAGGAAGCATAATGTATGGCATGCTATGTACACGACCTGATATTGCGTATGCTGTGAGCGTCACAAGCAGATATCAGTCCGACCCCGGCCCAGCCCATTGGAAGGCTGTGAAGGACATTCTCAAGTACTTGCGAAGAACTCGAGATTTGTTTTTGGTCTATGGGGATACCGAGTTGAAATTAGAAGGCTTCACGGATTCTAGTTTTCAATCGGACGTGGATGACTCAAAGTCAAACTCGGGGTATATATTCAAAGTCAACGGAGGTGCCGTGTGTTGGAAGAGTTCCAAACAAGGCACGACGGCTGATTCCACCACCGAGGCTGAATATATTGCAGCATCAGATGCTTCAAAGGAAGGGTCATGGATTAGGAAATTCATCCAAGAGTTGGTGTATTTCCGAACGCTAGCGATCCAGTACGGCTGTACTGCGATAACAACGGAGCCGTAGCGCAAGCTAAGGAACCAAGAGCTCATCAGAAGTCGAAGCACGTGTTGAGAAAATACCATGTGATCCGAGAGATCATAGAGAGAGGTGAAGTCAAGCTAGACAGAGTCACCTCGGAGGACAATATTGCAGATCCCTTCACCAAGCCATTGTCAGGATCAGTCCACGAGAAACATCGAGAGTCGATGGGACTTAGATTTATGAGTAGTTGGCTTTAGGTTAAGTGGGAGATTGTTAGAGTAGGTGACCGGCAAGCCAACTTGTGGCTGTGGTCTTTCTCTTTTCTTTGTAATAAAACAATCGTTTTTCGTTCGTAATAATAAAATATCTTATTTGGCATTCTATATCTGTTATCCCATGCAAGCAGCATAGATATAGTCCTAACGAGTTACTCTATTACTGTGAGTTGATCTAGTAGAATCGTGAGATAACTCAGCAATGTAATGTAACTGTTAAACCTTTTTCCTAGTCGATGGGTTACGCCAATAATGAGGATACCGGCCTTTCCCTTTTGAGACTAGCACTTAGTGTATGTGTACTGCGTCTCATCAGTCCTCGGTGTTGTGACATCGGCATACTTGAGTGGGTGCTCATACTGGATGAGTTCACTGAACTCCCTCGCCCTAGAAATCTATAAGTGGTTCTCATTCATCGAGTAATAGATTTCTAAGATATAGTTGTACACCATTAGTCCTTAAGACCCAGACATCACCGTGACTTCACTAGAGGACCGATTGTATCGTGACCTGTCCCTGAGTCCCACCGCGGACCGCTCCAAGGGCCAACGTTCGTGCAATCCGAAATCTAGTGTGAAGTCTGTGCATTGTAGTAGGGGATTCGAGCGCTTGAGTAGTCATGGATGTCCTGTGTGTTCTGACGGTTTATAATCCATGAAATCTCTGGCCAGAGTTGATAGTGGGGTGATTAGGGAAATGTGTTTCCCTAAGTCGCACACGAACGGATTTATAATACCTAGAACGTTCGCACGGTTATTGAACTTTATAAGAGGTCTCGGTGAACCAATGCCTCTAGTTCAATCGGGACATGTGCTACGAAGGGATCGTACTGTACGCTAACTATATCATAAGGTTCTTGCAGGCACTTCATTTGTATCTAGGGAATCATGATGCGTAGTTGCTAGACGCCAATCTTGATTCGTTGGGCACCGATTTGATCGGGATTAGGTAAAATGAGTTTTACTCTAATCGGGACTCTTGGGAGGAGTTCGTATAAGAACAATATGTTGTTCGAATCACAATGAGTTGTGAGCCCACGGCTAGCATACACCTGAACCATTGAGGGTCACACTTCTCGTGTAACATGGATCCTTGATAACAATGAACATAGATTAATATGTTAATCTTTGCAAAGTTGGAGGTCAATATGATTGAGTCCAAGATTCGTGATTGTGGATTACGAGTCGGAATAAACGTAGAGAAAGAGATATGCGGAAATTAGTGAACTTTCTAAATTGAGAAGTTTCCCAATTTAGCAGGTCCACTAAAGTGGAAGTTTCCAATTTTGGAAATTGGAAATTTCGAAGAGGCACTCGTATCGACGAGGACTTTGAGCTCGTCACAAATATAATTTTGTTATAATTTTGTGGACGATCGTTTATTAGAAACGAGGCCGACGAGGGAATGGGCTTAATGCATCAGTGGGTCAAGCCCAATGACTTAAGCCCGCTAGGGTTGAAAACCCTAGGTATAAATAGACCTCAAACAAGAGTTTGAGATCAGATTTTTACACAACAAAACCCTAGCCGCTCAAGCCCTAGCCGTCCTCCCTCTCGGCCGCTGCTGCCCCGCCGCACCGCCGCCGTCCGCCGCCGGAATCCGCCGGTTTTTCCCTCTCCTTTCTCTATCGTATTCCCTTGTTATCTAACCCCTTTGTATCTAGTGCTACAGTAGGGGGAGATCCGTTTATTCGAGGTGAAACCTAATTGGAGAGGAGCTGCTGCCCCGACGGAATTGCCACACCGCCGCACGCGCCGCTGCACCGCCCACGCGCCGCCGCCGTTGTCACGCACGCGCCGCCGTCGCTCCACCTTCGGACCAGCTGCCGTTCGGTGGTGTTCCTGCAGCCCCGAGGATTGGTAATCGCAGCTTGTACGTGATTGGTTCTTGATTTCGATTCGTCGAAATCTCACGCTACAAGAGGTAAACAAATCGAAACTGTCGTAAATTAATTCGAACATATTTGTATGAATTGTAATTTATGATTATGAGTAATATGCGATTACGTGTTTCGATTTCATTAAATGATGTATAAGCATGTTTCGTGATTTTCGATTATACGTATTTTCAATTAAATCGAAAATTACCATATGTATGGCGGAAGCGTTAAGGTACGTTGACTATGTGATTAGTTTATGCATGTAATCGAAATTAGTTCGATCTAAAAATTTTAAATTCCGCTGCGTATACATGCACGATACCCAACAGTCCTGACACTCGTCGTTCGACATCGGGCTATTGCGTTTTCCTCGGCAACAACCTCATTTCTCGGTCCTCCAAACGACAGGTCACTACTTCTCGATCTAGTGCGGAGGCTGAATATCGAGCTGTCGCAAACGCCGTCACCGAAAAGACTTGGTTACACAACCTACTTTCTGAGTTGCTCTGCCCACTTTCGAAAGCCATCATTGTCTATTGTGACAATGTCAGTGCCGTCTACCTATCCAGCAATCCTATTCAACACTCTCATACGAAACATGTGGAGATTGATATCCACTTTGTCCGAGACAAAGTTGGTTTGGGACACGTTCGAGTTCTTCACGTCCCATCCGCCTACCAGTTCTTCACGTTCGAGTTCTTCACGTTCGAGTTCTTCACGTCCCATCTTTCTCCAACTTTATTTCTCCTATACCTTTGAATAACACTAGAGAAACATTAAGTATAAGGTTGTCCCATTTTCTTGCAAATTATTTCTCGTCGCTATCGCAATAAAACTATGTACTTCAACAGCTTACAATGTTGTTGATTTTGGGGCACTAGAGATGGAAAAACGGACTCAACGTCGTCCTTTCTTAAAGCTTGGAACGCAACATGCAACTCGGTTGCACCAGCTGCTGTAATGGTTGTCCCGAAAGGAACATTCTTGGTGAAATCAATATCTTTTACGGGTCCATGCAAAAGCAATATGAAGCTCTTAATATATGGAACTTTTATTGCTCCAAATGACTATCGATTTCTTGGCTCTAATGAGTTTTGGATTATGTTCTATCGAGTGGACGGGATATCGATCTTTGGTGGTACGATTGATGCTAAAGGATCTAGCTTGTGGTTTTGTAAGAGTAGAGGAAACAATTGTCCGTCCGGAGCAAGGGTACGTTGGCCATTTCACATTTTACATTTATCATATTTCCTTTTTCGGAAAATAGTTTTTTTTCCTTTCAAGTCAAATTAATTTATGCTCAATCATAACTCATAAGTATCTTGAATGCAACGATTTGCAGTTGATATCGTTCCAATCGTGCAACAATGTGCTACTTAGAGGATTGAAATCTTTCAACAGCCAAAGAGTTCATATTTCGATCAACAGGTGTTGGAATATGTTTTTACAAAAAATGAAAATCGTTGCACCTAGTCGAAGCCCTAACACGGATGGAATCCACATTGAATCTTCGACGGGTATTACGATTAGCAACAGCAATATTGGGACATGAGACCACCGCATATCCATCGGGCCGGGCTCCATGAAATTGCGGGTGGATAAAATTTCATGTGGGCCCGGACATGGCATCTGGTACTTTAAGAAATTTAATTTGAAACGGGCCAAGCCGAAATAAATTTTTGAATTTCGTCCACTATGGTCCTGCAATATTTGACCTTGAAAAAAAAAAAATTTGGTTCCAAATTCTTTTTTTTTTGAAGAGAATTGGTTCCAAATTCTAATAATTTTATATCCGAAAACTCTGAGAGAGTAGGTCGATCAGAATTCCGATATAAGTTTTCAGAAATTTTAATTTTCTTTCTGTCTGAATTTCATTTTCAGAAATAATTTAGGAAGTTTCGTACTATTTTTCGAGATATTTATATTTCTATATATTTCTTATCTAATGGAATAAACAACATTGGAAGTCCAGGTAGAAATGCAAGGGAGTATGGAGTGCAAGATGTGAACGTAATGAATTCAATCTTCGTAAAGACTGAAAACGGAGTTAGGGTGAAATCATGGCCGAGGGCAAGTGACGGATATGCGAAGAATATTTTATTCAAGAATCTCGTCATGAAAAACGTCTCGAATCCCATAATCATTGATCAAGAAGACTATTGCCTTCGTCAGAGTTGTTCTCCTAACATGCATTTACGACACCAGCGTCGAATTTAATATTTTATTCAAGGGTGTTCGAAATTAAAATGAAAAAAAAAAATTATAAGGTACATTTTATATATGGAAAAAATACAGTTTTTATCACGTTTGGTCCCCATGTTTGCAAAATACACATATTGGTCCCTCATGTTTCATTAATGTAACAGTTTTGGTAATTTCCGTCAATTTACCGTTTGTTTGTTAGTTAAGAAGTGCTTGGCACACCCTCGATCTTGTTAGATTTAACAGAGAATTGACGAAAATGACTAAAACTGTTGAATTTATGAAACATGAGGGACCAAATGTGTTTTTTTTTTTTTTTTGTGAACAGGAGGGACGGATTGTGAAATCGGTGCGAACGTGAGAGACGAAAGCTATATAGGAAAAATAAAGTTTTTGTACCTTAAGTTTGCACCAATTTCAAATTTGGTCCCCATGATTACAAAAAACACATTTGTTCCCTAATGTTTAGAATCAAGCGTGTGTCCATCACTGTCTTAACTAACGGAAAATGTCAAATTATATATATATATATATATATATATATATATATATATATATATATATATATATATATATATATATATATATATATATATATATATATATATATATATATAGATATATATATATATATATATATATATATATATATATATATATATATATATATATATATATATATATATATATATCCGGGATAACACAAACTCCACATTGGTATGATATTGTCCAGATTGGTCTGAGCCCAACTGGTTTTGCTCTTGGGTTTCCCCAAAACGCTTTATACCAATAGAGTTGTTATCCCAACCTTATAAAGGAGTGATATTTCTCATATTAAACCGATGTGGGACATTGTTTGCACCTGAACAATCCTCCCCTCGAACAAAGGACCACCACATAGGTCGGACCACAAAAAGACCACCTCCCCTCCCCTCAATTTGCGCCTGGGGCTCACACAATCTTTGTTTCAGAGCGCACCGAGCCTCGAACAAAGGAATACCGAGACTCCTACCTGGAGCTCGTCGAGCCGCCTGCTATTTGCGCACCGAGAGCTCACCATTTTGGTTCGGCACCTAGGATTCGGGAATTTTACACAGATTCCGACAATTCCCACCACATGGTTAGGTCTGGGCCATAACTCTGATACCACTGTTGGGTATCTGCCTAGCTCCATATCAAATATATATGTATAAATTCCCCTTTAACAATATTGATTACTGCATGGAAAAGATATACATGTGTGAATGCAGAAAAGAAGAACATGCTGAATAAATTGAAGAGAATAATAATAATAATAATAATAATAATAATAATAATAATAATAATATCAGCTCAGTCTTCCAATTATTTCACACGAGAGATTCCACATAGGATTTCCACAATACACTACCAGAGTACCACAAGAAGAACAAATCTTCTTTTCCACTCTCACTCAAATCCTAGTTTTACCCAGAACTCCACGAAGGAAAACACAGATCAAACACTCAAGTTTACACACTCACCAAAACCCCCGTTCAGAGGTCACAAAAGAAAAAAAAAACTGAAGGATCTAGGTCGAGTATAGGTTTAGATCGGAGTCTTATCTTCTTCCAACCTTCATACCCGTATATATAGAGACAGAAGTCAAAAATAGCCTGTGAAGGCTGTAATGGAGAGTCAAAGTTAGCCATGTACCATGAGCTTTGACCTCCACCCCTGACAGAGTCAAGACAATACAAGGGAGGAAGAAGACAGAAGCAGGATCGACGGAGAAGATGAAGAAAGACCTAGGGTTGCAGAAATGAGAGGTGAGAGTAGAGAAAAGAGGGTATTTAAGTGAGGAAATGAACGGCCAAGATTAACCACAGAAATCCAACGGATGAATTTGGTCAAATTAGGCTTGGACTCACTAACCCTCTCTTGGGCTTCTAATGGTGGTGTATTATAAGGGAGAGAAATTGGGTTTCTAGCCCAAAACATAGTTGGGCCATACAAAAAACCAACAATTCTCCACCTTAGACCAAATGTGTGTCATTAGTAAAATTTCTATGAATTTTGGAAGTCATCATTACTTATTTTTGACATAGGTAGAAATACACAGTTTATACAAGTATATCATGTTATAGTCACTCAGAATACAACTCACATAGATTACATACATTTACAAAAAATGAAGTAGTGCAATCACATAGCAAGCATGAGATCATTCACACATAATAGATTCATATATCAATTACAAAGAAAGCAAAAGTACAGTCACATAGACCATATTTATAACAAGCACACAACATGTCAAGATTTTGAAATGATGTTCAAGTTTTTCAAACAATAACAGAATTTTTCAGAAGGTAGACACTTAGTCCTCATGTCAGCTGGATTGAACTCAGATGGGATTTTCTCAAGATCAATAACCCCTTGTTCAACTATATCACGAATGAAATGGAACTTAACATCTATGTGTTTAGTTATATATGTCATGAAAAACAGGGTTTTTGCACGGTTGGATGCCAGATTGGCTATCATAAAATACTACCACTTTAGTGTTAAGTATATCAATCTCCAATAACATCACCTTAAGCCAAATTGCTTCTTTTATAGCTTCAGTAACAGCTATATATTCAGATTCAGTAGTAGAGAGAGCAACAATGTATTGGAGTTGAGATTCCAACTAACACAAACACCATTCAAGGTGAACACATAAGAGGTAGAATATTTTCTATTATCCCTATCATTAGCAAAATTTGAATCCACATAGCCACATAGTTCAATCTCAGCTTTGCCCTAAGAAAACATTAAACCAGTATTAACTGTACCTTTCAAATATCTAAGCAGCCATTTTAATGCCTCCCAATGAGGCAAATCTGGATTAGACATATATCTACTCAAGCAACTCACATAATATGCAATGTCAGGTCTTGTACTAACCACCAAATACATCACAGACCCAATGGCATTAGCATATGGCACTTTTTTCATTTCAGAGATTTCAGGTTCAGTTTTGGGAGACTGTTCCTTACTTAGCAAAAAAATGAGAAGCAAGAGGAACAGATACAGATTTGGCAGACAACATAGAAAATTTATCAAGGATTCTTTCAATGTAGGAGGATTGATTCAAAAACAAAGTACAACCAGGTCTATCTCTGATTATATCCATGCCAAGTATCATTTTTGCACCACCAAGAACTTTTATATCAAACTCATCGCTAAGGAATTTAATCACATGATTAAGAGTTTGAATGCAAGGACTAGCAAGTAACATATCATCCACATAGATAAGCAAGAACACAGTGATTTGAGCAGATTCTTTAAAATATAAGCAGGGGCCAAAAGAGCTTCTTTTAGATTTTGAACACATCAAGCAAGCATCAAACTTCTTGTTCCACTTCCTAGGTGACTATTTCAGTTCATAAAAAGATTTCTTCAACAGACACACATAATCATGATGTTTTTTGTTAATAAAACCTTCAGGCTGACTCATGTATATTTGCTTATCTAATTCACCATGCAGAAATGCAGTTTTCACATCCATTTTTTTTAATTCCCAATCAAAATGAGCAATTAAAGCAAGCATAATTCTGACATTAGTGAATTTCACAACACGAGCAAATATCTTTGCATAATCAATACCTTCCTTTTAGGTAAACCCTTTAGCTACTAGCCTAGCTTTGTATCTAACAGAATCAGATTCATGTTTGACCTTGAATAACCACTTAGAGTCAACTAAAGAGCATGTAGGAGGTTTAGGCACAAGAATCCAAGTATGATGAACATATAAAGACTTCATTTCATCATTCATAGCATTTAACCACGCAGCAGATTCATTAGAATTCAAAGCTTGTCTATAAAACTTAGGTTCATTACGATCTACAGATTCAAACACATGAAACATATGAGAAGCCAGTTCATAATCATTCAAATGATGAGGCCTAACAATTTTTCTCCTATTTTTGTCCCTAGCAAGTTGATAATCACCAAGATCATTCACATGGGGTACATCAAGATTATCATTTTGATCAATAACATTATTTTGAGGCGTATCAGTATTATCAACTTCATCTTCAGAGTTATCAGTTTCAATTTGAATAGGGTGAACAAGTGGAATGTCCACCTTATTAGAAGTAGTATCAGGGAAAGCAACATTAGGAGCAGATAAGCAAGGAAATTCATTTTCATTAAACACAACATTCCTGCTAATCTCAGTTTAGAAACCCTGATCACCTTACAACCAACACATATAACCCTTAACCTCTTCAGGGTATCCTAAGAAAACACATTTTACAGATCTGGGGTCAAGTTTATCAAGTTATTTATGAACAAACACAGAGCAACCAAAAACTTTCAAATTTGATAAGTCAACAGGTTTACCACACCACTTAGATTCAGGTAATTCACCATTCAAAGGCACAAGGAGACCTATTTATCAAATAAGCAGCTGTAAGAACAGCTTCACCCCAAAAAGAGTTTTCAAGCCAGATGAATTTAACATAGATCTAACTCTATCAAGTAAGGTTATGTTCATTCTTTCTGCAATTCCATTTTGTTGAGGTGTATAAACAACAGTTTTGTGCATTTTAATGCCAGAATCTATCAAGGTTTTCCAGTTTTTAAATCTATCACACACATCATATTTATTCTTGAGTAAAAACACAAATACTTTTCTAGAAAAATCATCAACAACATACAAGAAATATTTATTACCACCATGGGAAGGAACTGGGGCAGGACCCTTCACATTAGCATGCACATATTCAAGTATGTCTGATCATTTAGAAGCATTTGGGAATGGAGAGATAGGAAATTTAACCTTAGATTGTTTCCCTAGAATGCATGAGTCACATATAGGCACATTAGTCACACAATCATCACTAAGATAATTATTCTTATGCAGAATTTCAAGACCTTTACCATTTATATGACCCAATCTCTTATGCCACAAAATAGACATGTTATGATTCACAAGGTTGGCATGCAAAACAGGTTCAACAGAACACACATAGAGGTTTTGCATTCTAACAGCTTTGAAAACAAATTTATCATGCATCATAATTCTCTGAAAACCACCTCCCCAATAACAGATAGCAGATTACCGCTAAGTTTAGGAACATGCCTAACATTTTTAAGAGTTAACTCAAAACCAGATTCAAATTTCAGGCATATAGTTCCAATTCCAATTACTGTTATTTCATTGTTATCAACCATAGACACATTGCCATTTTCAAGTTTCACATAAGGAGAAAACATGTCTATTTGGTGTCATATGATGGGTGCATGCAGCGTCAAAAATCCAATTATTATCACACAGAGAGGAGATCATAGAGTTCACATAATCATGCATAACATCACCAGCCATAAACACATCACCAAGATTATCCGTAACAACATTAGCTTGTTCATTAGTTCTGTCTTTCTTAGGCTCAGAACATTTATTAGCATAATGACCATTTTTACCACAGTTATAACACTTTCCGCCTTTTGCTTTAAACTTATTCCACGCCTTGCCCTTTTTGGGTTTTTGTAAAGACTGGTTTTGGTTACTATAAGAAACCTTGTTTTGAAATTTATTTCGAAAATGATTTTTCGGCTTCCCTTTCACAAAGTTGATTTCACCCAGAGATTTGCTACCCTTGGTGGTTTTTAAATCCAGTTCTTTACTCTTTAAACCATTAATCACAGTGTCCAAAGAAACCTTATCTCTACCATACTTAATGGAAGATTTAACATCACTTTAAGTATCAGGAATGACATTTAACAAAACAACAGGAGAATAATCATCAATGTTTTTATCTCCAGTTAGCTTAACATCCTGAATCAGTTTTGTAAAAATGTCAAAGTTCTCATCAATGTCTTTGTTTAAATGCAGTTTGAATCTGAAAATTTTTCTAACAAAAAGATTTTGAAGGGCAAAGAGGTTTCAGTATAAAGCTCTTGCAATTTATCCCACGTATCCTTAGAATTATCATGTTTTCCTCATTTTCTTATCACAAAATCAGACAAATTCAAAATAATCAAAGAATAAATAAGTTCATATATAATTCAGCTTTCTTAGCAGTAGTGGTATCTTCATATGCTAATGTGATAGCTTTATAACATTTTTGTTGGACTAAAACCCCTTTTATTTTCTGTTGCCAAATAGGAAAATCCCCTTTTCCATCATAAGGAGCTACGGGATAAGCATTCATATTATCACACAGATAAAGGCACAAAATCATACAGACAGAAAATAAACAAGGATATAATCAGATAGTCCCAGATCACTTCCCCCTTTTCCAGATTCCTGCGACACTGAAGTGGTCCGAACAAGAACAGGGTTGAGATGAGAGCAATCTAGGTTATAACAATCACCATAATATAAATGCGAAAGTAAAGCAGATTTAAGGGAAATATCAAGTAAGGTCAAGTAATGCCACACAGGGCCACATACTTCTACACAGGGCTCCCAAACTCCACAGGTCAAAATACAGGAAAAATAAACTGGAGCTATAGAGGTGTTACCTTGGCAAAACCAAGTTAGGTTTTGATACTCCGCTTTGAGTAGAGCTAAGCCATAGCTCTGATACTATTGTTGGGTCCTGTCGGGATAGTACAAACTCCACATTGGTATGATATTGCCCAGATTGGGCCGAGGCCAACTGGTGTTGCTCTTGTGTTTCCCCAAAAGGCATCATACCAATAGAGTTGTTATCCCTACCTTATAGAGAAGTGATATTTCGCATATCAAACCAATGTGGGACATTATTTGCACCTCAACACAGTTCGACGAATCATTGTCGCGGAATAGAACTGAAGAACATTGATCTCACTTACATAAACCATTTGAAGAAACTTACACTCTCGGATTGTGAAAATGCACGAGGTTTTTGTGCTGGTTTTTTCTTCCCAAAAGGTTGTCAGTAGATTTAATTTGCGAGATTATATACTATATATTTTGCTCGTAGTATATTGCGAAAGAAGTATTTTTGAAGTGGTTGAGAATATTATGAAAATACATATATATTTTAAAGAGTCATTTGCGCAACCCCTCCCCGTGTAAGCTGTAATGGTTAAAAAACCCCATGTTAAAACAATTAGTAATTAACCTCCTATGTTGCTTTTTATTTAGTTCACTGCCCTCTAGTCGAATAAAATATGTTGACTAAATGGAAATGACTATACTACCCTTAAATTAATAACATAAAATTAGAATTAATATATAATAGCAGCCAAATTGAAATTTTACTAAACTTCTGAAACTTAAATTAGGGGACTGAATTATAATTTTTTCCAAACAAAAAATTGAATTAGATTTAAATATTAATCCAAAACTTCGGATTAAATTGCAACTTTTTAAATTTCTTAAATAAAGATAAAAAAACACAATTTTTTTATGGAAAAAAAGAAGAAAAAAGAAAAGAAAAGAGAGAAAATTGCGTCTTTCCCCATTGAAATTGTCACGACCACTGGCAAACTCCCACCGCCACCACCGGCAATCACCTTGTCAAGTCATCGCCTCCAAACAGAGAGAAAGAACATGTCTTCCCCAAAGTTCTTCTCCATTAAAATCACCACCACCAAACTCACAACACCATCTCCGACAATCACATCTTCACGCCGCCACCGCTGCTCCTTCCTTCCACCACCTGCCTCCTTCGCTCTTCTCGTCCCCTCCACCGCCAACTTCTCCTTGCCAGTTCCACACTAATCGATTCTTCTTTTGCAAATTGTAAAATATTAGCAAGCCTAGCAAAATTACTAAACTCTAGCCAAAACTCTAATCGCCACCATCGCCAAAGCCCTAATCGCCCCCATCATCGGAGAAGACGATAAAGAGCAGAAAAACAACGGGGAGGTTTGGATCCGGAGGCATTAGGTACTTGCATAATGGTGAGCTACTATCGGGAGACGCTGGAGAAGACGCCAAAAAATGCGAAAAAAGTTTTTTTTTTTTGGAGTTTTTTTTCTGAAAAGCTCTGTTTTCGATGGGGGCAGATATTTTCTTGGATTTTCACGGATTGTTGATTTGTTTTGCAGAAGAATAATGAGATCCAAAGTCCAAACCGAACTGAATTTCGTCGGAGAAAATGTTGGAGTTGTGGGGCGAAGCGGAGGCTGAGGATGTGGAGGGAGGTGAGGTCGGAAAGAGTGTTCGCCGGAAGGAGAGCGGAGATCAGCTATGTTCAAGTGTATTTTTGGAAAATTGCAAATCAGTCCCTGAGTTAACGAAGAAGAGGGTCTTTCTGAAACTACAAGGGACTGAACTGAAAATTTTAAAACTTTATTTGGGGCTTATTTTTGAAATTTATAATTTAAAGGGTATTTGGGTATTTTCATGTTAAAAATCAAACCCCAGTCACACGTTTGGCGAATATATCACACGACCAGCTCGTAGGGGCCTTAATGTCGTTAACTATACAACACAGGAGGGTGTTTTGACATGGAGGCTTTTTTAGCTATTAAGCATTACACAAAAGTGCCGGATGCTAAAAACCTCTTTATTTAACACACTCTAAGTGGCTATTCAAATTTTGCCCGCGTAATGTAAACTTTGGCCCCCACAATTTAGCGACTTGGGCTTTCACGTCTAAATGGGGATGGTGTTATTCATGCAAATTGTATTCATATTTTTAGCTTTTGTGACATTGATCACACCCTTGTAGACTCTCTTTTCTAATTAATGCAATTACTTTTCTCATTGAAAAAAGGGGATAATTAGTGAAAATCGTCACTCATTTACTTATATTAAGGTGGATATAACCTCCTTTTCATTATTAGTGAGACCCCCAACCTTATATTAAATATATATTTTTTTAATCAATATTGTATTTGACATGACTAATATACTTAATTTGTCCTTCTATGTTATATCTAAAATAATCAAATATATTTCACGTTCTCCCTATTTCTCTTATTCCCCTCTCTCTTTTCTCTCTAAAAACTGCCGCCTCCAGCCCTCCACCATCTCTACTCCGCTGTCGTTGCACTCCATACCACCGCCCTTTTACCACCCATTCTCTTAATCTCTATTTCGCCCTGTCTACTCTTTTCTCCCAACGGCGTTCGTCCCTCCACCGCCGCAAAAAGAAGGCAGTCTTCACCCCTGGAATTCTCTCGTCAAGGACAACATTAGGGTTTTCGCAAGGGAGAATGACGAGACTATGCAGCGGCGCTAGGGTTGATACTGCTTATAAGATTTCAATAGAGACCACCGCCAACATTGTTTCATTGTTGTTGTTGTTCTTCTTCTCTGATTTTTTTTTTGGAATCCAATTCTCGACTCTCAATTTTCTTACTTGAAGTTTTTGGTTGAATTCTTATATTGAAGCCTAATTTTGTGTTCAATCAATAGTATAATGGATGTTTGTTTTTGTTAAAATTGTGTTGGTGTTATATATATATATATATATATATATATATATATATATATATATATATATATATTCGTACAACAATATAGTTGTTTTTATTTTTATTTTTTTGTTGATTTTAATAAATAGTTGATTTAAAAAATAATTGATTTGGATAAATGAGACTTGTTGGAGATATATAGTTGTTTTAATCATATTTTTTTATAACAGTTGTTTTTAATAATAGTTATTCTATTCAAATATACTTGTTTTAACTGAAGACAAAAAAAATATAGTAAAAAAATATTTTTTTTTAAATATAATAAAATGTTAAAATAAATATTCTTTTTAAATATTATTTTTTAAATAAGAAATAAATAAAAAAACGAAAATTAAAATATAAAAAATAAAAAGTGCATTAAAGTAATATACAATAGATAGTGAATAGAGGAAGGGCAAATTTAAGAATATAAAAATTATGGGTTTTACTAATAAAGGAAAAGGAACTGGACTCATCCTCATTAAAATAATGATAGATGGGGGTTCTCATTAATAGCCCTAAAAAAAGGTAAATAGAATTTGACTCCCTTGTGGTTATAAGTTTTTGCAAATAACCTCCTTAAGCTCGTTATATCAGCACATAACTCTCTTGTGGTTGATAGGAGTAGCTTCCGTTAGTTTTTTCTTCAAAATTAATAGCTCACGTCAAACGTCAAAATACTATATTTTGCAGATAAGCCCCTTATGCTTACATTTTCCCTTTAATTTTTTCAGATGACCCCCTTGAAGATTGACATGTGCAGTTAAATTTGATGGAAAAACTAAAAGACGCTACATCTATCAACCACAAGGGGGTCATGTGTTGATATTAAAAACTGTTGATGTAAAAAAACACAAAAAAGAAGGAAAAGAATGCGAATTAATAATTAAGAACAAATCTTACAATCATCAATATTGCAACAACTTCAAATTTCAGACATAACATAACACAAAAAAAAAAAACAGGGTTACATCTTTGCTTAGACAGATATACTTCTGTCGTTAAGCACATGCTTTCTCAAACCAGGGATGTGAACTTCTTGAAAATACTTCCTCCACTCTATCTTTGATACGTCAATGTCAAAATTATCCATCTCTTCCTTTGACATTTCATACAATAACTTCTGAGTGTTGCCAGCATGGAACCTTCAAAAAAATAAAATAAAATGATAAATAAATAATAATAATAATAATGGTAAATGTATGCCCCTGAGGTATAGTAAAATAAATTTAAGATCCCTGTAATATTGGTAATTATAGTCGCAATCCTGAAACAATAACCACCACTGCCTGAAACTAATAGTCTGCCATAACGGAATAAGGTATCCAACGCATTATTCTCTTAGGGTTTCTAACAATGTTTCAGGGGGTGATTGTAATTACCGAGACCACATAGACCTTAAAGTTATTTTAGTACACCTTAACATACATAGAGAGAAGCAATTAAAGCTTATTGATATCGAGAACAAAAACTCGACAAGAATATTTCTTGATTCTTGAGTGCATTTACCAAAATAATGCATTAACCATGTGTAAAAACAATGTAGTATAACATTTTGAAGGGAGACTCTCACTATTTTAATTTTTAGGAGGGAAGTGAGAATCCAAAAAATATAGGGAGCAAAGTGCAATTTGTCCATAGATATTCATACCTTGCTTTGAAGAGTCCCAAGAATTCATACATCTTGCATAAATGCTCAGCATACATGATCTTAGCTCTGCACTGCTTTTTCGCTTTCTCTGTTCCTACTACATTTTCTCTTCCAGAACGTCGAGATATTTCTTCTCGTGTATATGTCGAGAAATCGTTGAAATTATCGAAATATTTAATTTTTTCAATATCGTCATAGTAGTTCACCCTAATTAAACTTTCGGATTCTATTAAAGGTTCCGAACTGAAATATTCGTAAAGATACTCGAAAAATTCAGAGTATCGTAAAGGGTTCGTGACACTAGATGACATGTGGTAAACATTCAACTCCGGCTTTTGAATATAACCGTGCTTTGCTATCGCTGCAATTGTTCCATTTACGACAATATCCAACGGAATCTGGTAACAAATATTAGTCAAGAAAGACAGTGAACATATCATCCATAATTAAAATAGAATTTTTCGAAATATCATATTAAATAATTTTGAAGAGGAAACTTATAGTTTTCATCCCTCAAGTTTGCACTAATTTCACATTTTGTCCCTCATGTTTCAACAATTTAACAGTTTTGGTAATTTTCCTCAATTTACTGTTACTCCATCAGTTAAGAAAGTGATGGCAACACGCTTGATTCCGTTAGTACTAACGAAAATTGACTGAAATGACTAAAAATGTTGAATTTTGAAACATGAGGGACTAAATGTGTTTTTGTGAAAATGAGGGACCAAATGTGAAATCAGTGTAAACTTGAGGGACAAAATTGTAATTTTCCCAATTTTGAAGGAAATTACCAAATGTAAATTTATTTCAAACTTGAAGTTATTATATATTTTCGTGAAATTGAAAATCAATAAATTTCAAAAGCTGTTTATTAAAGTGAATTTATTATTACTGTTCACTTTAATAAATTTCAAAAACTGTTTATTAAAGTGAATAAGCCAGAAAAAACTGTTCATATATATTGTTTATGTAAACTTACAACATCCATGGGGGAATCAGGCTTGCCTAGAAAGGCTGGAAGCTGTCCTCTTCCGTATGAAACAATTACGGGATCGAACATCCTACAAACGCGACAACCAACATTATTAATTCGTTTCCGCGATAATTTGAAATAATTAAATATTTTTTTAAATAAATAAATATATATATTCTTTTCACCTATTTCCTTGAATCCAGCCAGGGATAGGTTCTTTGTAGCAACTTTCTATGACAGTTGGCCTAATGATGACGACCGGTATATCCCCTCTCGTTTCATTAATTACCATTTCTGCCATCGCCTTTGTCAAGTGGTACGTATTATACCATCCGTACAAATTTGCTCTGTTAGAAAAAAAAAGATTAGGTTATAAATTTATCATGCATGTGTGCTCGTTTTTTTTGTTATACGTAAGTTTGCCCGTAAAGTGTCGATGATAGTTCCTAAATTAAACGACGAGTTAAATTATAACTCGAAGAAAATAAAAAGAGAGGAAAGGCATAAATTAACCTCTCCATTCCAAGCCTTTTCATATCTCTTGTCAAATCATAGTTTGAAGAAGCCTTTTGTTTTCTCGACGCCAAAAGATTTACTTCGTCGGTTATATTGAGCTGAGGAAATCGAGATGTATTGCATGTGTCGTCCTTTCTTCTATTCTCCCCCATAATCAATGGCTTTTCCAAGATTATCCCTTCTCTTTCTCCATTGACATATGCTATATATATAGTAACATTTCGAATATTCATACATATATAACGTTATATGTACTAATTATAAATGAATCAAAACGATTTAATTCCCTAAGTCGTTTTTACTACTTAATTAATTATAATAATAATTACCGGTTGAAATATGGACAAGGAGCTCAAGGTTCTTGCACGTCTTAGCAAAACGCATCAATTGTTGGGGGCTATTGACATTGGCTTCAAGTGAAACATCGTACCTACGTGACATTATAATATAGCAATCGAAGAAGAAACTTAGTTTCGATCAACTTGATTTAGTTTTGATGAAAATTAATTAAGTGAAAAGAGCGAGATAATTAAAGTAATAACCTTTCGTTCAAGGTTGTAATGGCGGCGGATTCTATAATCACATTAACATCTTCCATAATTGCATGAGCAGAATCAGAGTCCATTCCGAGGTTCGGCTCACAAATATTGCCAACAATTGGTATCAGAGTCTCCCTTATATATGCTTGGTAATATTTTCCATGTTTTTCTTTCAAACATCGGAATAACTCGGAGTTTATAAGCTAATTAATTAAAAAGGATATTTGCGTAAATATATATAAACTTCAACCAAAGATAACAATGCAATGCTAAATTGAAAACATACTTCTTTTGTTATTCTATCGACGGCTGCTTCTTGATCGTCCGCTTTCACTAGTACGTAGATTTTACCGATCGGTGTCGACCTTAAAATCTTCTCCACGAGAACTACGTACAAAATCTTATTTAATGTTACTTTCTATACGTACCATATATATATATATATATATATATATATATATATATATATATACACACACATGCATATATACATACCTTTTCCAAGAAGCCCAGTTCCACCGGTGACGAATATGTTTTTGCCTTCGAAAAACTTAAGTATTCCGATACCCTTGCCGGATTCGATTCCTTGTGAAACTTCCAATTTGTTAATATTAGCTACCTTTGTCTTAATATTAATTTGGCGAAATCTTGTTCTAGCTATGTTGTTTTTCTTTTCAACGTTAACTAAGAATCGAACCGAAGATTTCTCACAAGAAAAGTTGTTAAGTACCCTAATTTGTTGGCAGAAAAATGGTCTCTTACTTAGCAACATAGTTTACTTCAAAAAGAAAAAAAGAAAAAAAAAATAAGTATTGTATTTGAGAGAGAGAGATATATATATATAGCTTGGTTTTGGAAATTTAATGGTGATACTTATGATGAAAGTAGAGGTCTATTTATAGGAGGAAAAATTGTTATTGAGAGCTACTACTATATGAAGTTTCATATGGTTAGGTGGTTACACGAGGGATCCAAAAACTATTCCAATTTGCATTATTAATAAGTTACTTGTTTATGAAGATAATTTATTTAAGGGTAAATTATTACATCCAAACTCTGAGGGAAGGTCGAATTACGAGAAATCCTCTTCTGTATGGTAATTACAACCGCCATCAACTATGGATCTTCTTACATGTCTACTCTTGATGGTGACAGATTTAGTGGAATCTTCTAGATTATGTGACATATTTTCCAGTTTGTACCGTTTTATCCGATTCGAGCTCCACTTAGTGAAACAATATGATCATAAGATTGTCTCCTGGCTTGTATATATCACATTGTGGTGCATCAGAAACTATAATTTTGCATAAAACGAGTACAAACTAGAGAACATTCCATAAAATCTAGAAGATTATATTGAATTTGACACCATAATAGTGCACGTGTAAGAAGATTCGTAATTTATGAGTTTGGTTGTAATTATTTTAACAAGATGAGTTTTCGTAATTTGTTATCTCGTATATCTTATGCTTTTGAATATTTAAATCTACATATAATATTTATCTTTGAGAATAAAAGAATGCAACAAGTGGATATCGCTTTTCGCTGGGTAACAACTAAAGTATATATTTAAATTAAAATGGAATGAGCATATGCATCATGACTAATTAGTAATTATAAAAACATACATTAGTTTAATTATTAAAATCTTAAAATAAACATTCCCTAAATCAGACATTTAATTGGCCCTCGGCCGCTGCGAAATGATCACAAGGATATAAATATATAATAGGGTGAAGAGCACTTAACCCCCTGTTGGTTACAATTATTTTTCAAATGATTCTCTTATGCTCGTAATATCATCACATAATTTCCTTGTGGTTTAGGGAGATAGCTTTCATTTTAGTTTTTCCGTCAAATTTAATTGCATGTGTCAAACTTTAAAGTATTTTTTTTTTTTTTTTTTTTTTTTTGCAGATGACCCCTTTATGCTTATATTTTTTGTAGATGACCATTCATCATGACTAATTAATAATTATAAAAACGTACATTAGTTTAATTATTAAAATCTTAAAATAAACATCCCTCGTCGCTGTGAAATGATCACAAGGATATAAATATAGAATAGGGTAAATATCACTTAACCCCTGGTGGTTACAAGTTTTTTCAAATGATTCTCTAATATCAGCATACAATTTCTTTGTGGTTTAGTAGGGAGGTAGTTTCCATTTTAGTTTTTCCGTCAAACTTAACCGTATGCGTCAAATTTCAAAGTTTCTTTTTTTTTTTTTTTTTTTGCTGATGACCCCCTTATGCTTACATTTTTCTTTTTATTTTTGTAAATGATCCCTTGAAGTTTGACACAAACAATTAAGTTTGACGGAAAAACTAACGGAAGCTACTCTCTCCAAACAAAATGGGCAGTGACGAAGTTAGGATTTCATGGGGGGGGGGGGGGGGGGGTTGAATATGCATTAAAAATAACGTAAGAAAATTAATGAAAAAAATGATTGTTCCAACAATGGTGAATCTGAGATGTTGCCACATGGTGGACTTAATTTTTTGGGGGTTCGGATTTTTTTTCTTATAAAACCAGAAGATAGGTAAAAGAAAAGTTAGTACTTTTTTTTTTGCATTTATTTGGATTTTAGATGCACTAAGTAATGAAATTTTGGTGGACTAAATATATAAAGGCGTAATACAGTGGAGTGGAGGCTTTTACAATTGAGGATGGCTTGAGTCTATCACTTCCTAAGGGTTCATACAGTTTGATAAACTGTTACAACAATATAATTTATATTTGCAGATGTTATTCTGAATTTGCTAACCCTTGTTCATGTAGGTACCATATATTTAGGGGGAGTAAATATTCTGACCAATCAATGCCAAAGAGGGAGAGTGTTAGAATCTCGGTGGGATTCTAAGTTGATGATGTTAATTACTTAGATTACCTGGGGTAGTGTAGAAAACGAACTGGGAGAGCAAAGCGGATCAGTAGCTTGAAAACTTGATGATCCTGAGGTACCTGCGATCATAGAACACATGAACTTAGCCGGGGGTTGATCCGGCGAAACCCCTCCGACGCTCAAGTGAGACGTGTTGATCATAGAAAATAGTCCAGAGAATACAGTTGTAGTATTGCTCAGTTAATAGGACGTACCTTAAGGAATGAGTTCAAACCTTTATTTATAGCTTAGTTGAGATTGTCAGGCCCAAACCTTACTTGAAGGTGATTGGGCCTTGGTGATAATGGGCTTCGATATTGGGCTCGTGGCCCAATATGTAAAGAAATTGTAGGCCCATTGGGTTGGCCCAATTAGGCATATCATAAGTCCACAACACCAAGTGGAATTCTATGGTGATGTGTATTAATACGAGGAACATATTTTCCTTAGTTATCTCATTAGATAATTTGAGAAGAAATAAATTATCTCTCCATATTAATCACCTGAACGTGTGTATCCAAAATAGAAAGAATTTCACCTTTCTAATATTGTGTTTATTGTCATTAATTGGTTTAGGTCTTCACAAGAATATAAAAGGGGGAGCTAATGCCGACGTTATTTGCTGAGTCTTTTATCACGTGGATGATTTACCACGTCGTCCTCCACCGCCCTCCAAGTCTACTAAGCCAAGTAAGCAAAGGGGAAGAATGCAGTCATTTACAAGAGGAGCGGCCCAAGGACCACCTACAGGGGGAGAAACACATGCAGAGGGAGCTGACTCCGTTGTGAACCACCTGCCGAAGCCACTATTGTTGGAACAGTTACTCTAACTGTGGCACGTACTGCTGCAGCAGTTTATGCCACTCTTGTTGCTGAAAGAGATGATGATGATGAGCTGTTCTTTTGATCTTTTGGATGATCTTTAGTTTATTACTTCCTTCTATCCTCTGTTATGTTTAGTTTTTTTTTTTGTGTTATATTCTGAACAATGGGCTGCATTAGTTGAAAGGTTATAACTGCTTGAAACTGCTCTAACATCTGTTCTATTATGTAGATTTTTTTTTCAGGCATTTTACTCAGGGGGAGAAAATGATTATAATCAATAAACGAAAAAGGGGGAGATTGTTAGAATCCCTTGGATTCTAATTATACAAGCATTAAATAAAACTTGTGCAACAAGTTTGAATATACCGTAAGCTAAAGAAGGGAAGAGTCCTTGTAACTTTTAATTCTTTTAATTTGTCATTAATTAATTTATAATAGGATTATTCTTCTAAAGAGTTTACTTGTATTGAAAATATTATTTCCTACGTGATTAAGAGTTTCCTAACCCTAATGGAGTTTATTTCCTTGTAGGACTCTTATTACTTGTAGAAGTATAAATAGCAGCACGGCGGCTCATACTCCAGGTCTTTCGTTGGAGAGAAAAATTATATTTTTCTACTCTTACTGCTCCCGGAACATCTTTCTATCGAGAGAAAATTTGCAAAGAAAATATCTTTTGTTCTCGTTTTTATTGCTCCGTGAGAAATGTTCTTTTCATAGAAAGTATACCGGCTTCAAGGCTTTGTGGTGAAGACACCAAGATTGAAGGAGTATCACAAGTTTGCTTCTTCTATATAAAAAGAAGATCGGTTCTTCGGGAGAGGGGCTTAAACAGATCAAGGGATTCAGCGTTGAAGGGAGTTCAACCGAGCGGAGAGGAGGCTGGCATAATCGGAGTCACTAGTTTTGAGTATTGCACAAGAGGGATCTTTAATTTATTGTTTAAGTCTTAATATTGTGCTTGTAAAACTAAAATAGTGAATATTCATTTTTTGCAGATCCTCGTGGATGTAAGGTACAATTGTATCCGAACCACATTAAAATTGTGCCTCGTTTATTTCTGTTTTAACAAACTATTTCACGAATTTGCAACAGGTCACGCAACAGTGACGAAAAACTGAATCTGACACAAATAATTAATATTTGCACCAAATAAATTCTAACATTTATATCTATATAAATATTTATCTTTGAGAATAAAAGAATGCAACAAATGGATATCGCTTTTCGCTGGGTAACAACTAAAGTATATATTTAAATTAAAATGGAATGACAATGCATCATGACTAATTAGTAATTTTAAAAACGTACATTAGTTTAATTATTAAAATCTTAAAATAAACATCCCTCGTCGCTGTGAAATGATCACAAGGATATAAATATATAATAGGGTAAATAGCACTTAACCTCTGGTGGTTACAAGTTTTTGCCGATGATTCCCTTATGCTCGTAATATCAGCACATAGTTTACTTGTGGTTTAGGGAGATAGCTTCCATCTTAGTTTTCCCGTCAAACTTCAAAGTATATATTTTTTTGCAGATGACCCCCTTATGCTTACATTTTTCTTTTTATTTTTGTAGATGATCCCTTGAAGTTTGACACAAACAGTTAAGTTTGACGGAAAAACTAATGGAAGCTACTCCCCTTAAACAAAATGGGCAGTGGGGAAGTCGGGATTTTATTACTTAGATGCACTAAGTAATAAAATTTTGGTGGACTAAATATATAAAGGCCGTAGTTCCAAGTCACAATTCGTAACTTCTTTATCCGCTTGTTAAATTTGTGATACGATCTCTTGAGTATCATAGGATTTCTTTACTAAACGTAAGAAAACTCTTCTTTATTATTTCTCTGCATAATAAAACCCTAGCACAAGACGACTATTTAAAGATAATAAAACCCTAGAATCCTAATCTAACTAGGAGACATAATTAACTATACTAATAAAATACTTAATATCTAACCTAACCACTAACTCACGGCCATATATATATTATAAATATACTAATCTAATTAATTAATAATAAACTACTAACTAAACTAATAATTAAATAATATAGTAAATAACATATCGTATCAATCCACCCCTCTTGAAACGAACCTTGTCCTCAAGGTTCTGCCCAATAATCGTCTCTCTTTTCTGTGTTTCCATCTATGCTTGACGCCATCGAATTGCTTTCCGATTGAATCCGAAAAACATGATGAAAAATTGAGCTCTTTTCCAAATATGAGTCCATCTGCCCGAACGAAATTTCTCAATCTCTTACCCGACAAATCAACCGTCGTCTCAATTGTCTTTTCAAATTTTGTTTCCTTCACAATTACTGACGCTTCTTCGTCTCTTTTCTTTTGAGCACCATGGAAATCTCCTAATATCCACTGTGTCTCTTCGTTCTCCTCCCTGGTTAATTTCTCGTCTTCATCCCACTTTACCTCAGTTGACTCCGATTCTTCTTCTTTCGACTCTTCGTCCCACTTTATCTCAGTTGAATCCGATTCTTCTTCTTCCGGCGAACTCAAAAAAATTTGGAGTTCTTCGAAAAAGTCATCGTCGTCCTCTTCCTCTTCCTTCGGGAATAGGCTCGGCAGCGGCATCGGCAGTGGCGGTGACGGGCGGCGGTCCCTTCGGCTTTTGTGATGGCGTTGACATCGTCCTTGACTTTGTTCGAGCAATTTTTGAAAATCAATCCGTAATTTCTCCACGGATTTCTCCAATCGCTCCAACCGTCTTGTTTCTGACATCATAATTTTCACAAAGTTTTGATGTGATCTCAACTTTGCTCCAGCTTAGCTTTGATATAATCTCTACTTTGCTAACGAAGCGTTGGTGTTATCGCAACTTCGCTCTGATACCAATTGATACGATCTCTTGAGTATCATAGGATTTCTTTACTAAACGTAAGAAAACTCTTCTTTATTATTTCTCTGCATAATAAAACCCTAGCACAAGACGACTATTTAAAGATAATAAAACCCTAGAATCCTAATCTAACTAGGAGACATAATTAACTATACTAATAAAATACTTAATATCTAACCTAACCACTAACTCACGGCCATATATATATTATAAATATACTAATCTAATTAATTAATAATAAACTACTAACTAAACTAATAATTAAATAATATAGTAAATAACATATCGTATCAATTTGATGGGGGTCCATGCCCCCAACCCCTGCCCTACATCGGCTTCCCCACTGAAAATGGGAGTTAAGTGCAAGGAATCATCTGCAAAAGCTGGTGACCACAGGGGAATTAAGTGTAGTAAAGGGCATCATTGATCTCTCTTTTTCTCTAGCATATATATATGACTAGTTGCATTATATTAGAATACAAAGTTCTGAATTAAATGTCATGCGCACTGCACTGACTTTGCAATAAGTACAGAATATACTTTCTGCATATGAAGAATTTAAATAATGAAAAGTGAATCTGAACTCGTACTTTGCGAGCGAGCATAAATCATATATCACGTCAGTTGGCTCCACTATGTAAAAAAAACATACATTAATCATGGGACTTTCCAATAAGTGCATAACAATTAAAAAAAAAAAAAATCTAGGACAAAATGCACTTTACACCCTAGAATTTATAGCTTTCGCACTTTTCTCCCTACAAATTCAAAAATGAAATTCTCCTCCTTCCAAATTTTGTTATAGTTGCACTTTGCCCCAAATGGGACTTTCCGCCATATTTTTCACATGTTCTTTCATATCCCGTCAATTTGAAGGGCACTTTTGTCCTTTCACCAATCCTACCCAAATATTATAGTTGCCACTGGTACCAGCACAATTCCAGCCAATTTATGTTGCCTAAACATCTCTCTTAGAAGCAGTGGCTCAACTTTGTTGGCCCCGCCGTCAAAATCTGTACTTCATTCTTTCCACAGCGCGCTGGTGGCCACCTATAAATCCCCGAGAAACTTAATGAGGCACGCCAATATGTGGGGTGTCATGCCAACGGCGCCGACCACCTTCGTTTCGGGCAGTGGCGAATCCAGGATTTTTGCCAAGGGGGTTCGAAATTGTAGAGTAAAAAATTTAAATATCACTTTATAAAAGTAGTAGACCAAAAATTCAAAATGTAAAAATTTTAGGTGAATTGTGGAAATATTTAATGAGAAAAAAGGTGAAAAATGTTAAGATTTGGAAAAATAATCAGATATTGAAAAAAAAATTCAAAATAGTGGAACAAAAAGATGAAAAATGTTAAGATTTGGAAAATAAATCAAATATTGAAAGGGATGGAGTTCGAACCCGGGACCTATTAATAAAAGAAGGCATACTTTTACCACCTCAACCACCTACTTTTTCTGTAAACATATGTATAATAGTATTATTTCTTTAAAATCAAGGGTGTGCAACTGCACACCCTAGACCATAGCTAGATCCGCCCTGGTTTCGGGCCGCACATTCTAAATGCTCCATGCATGTGACCGCTGGCGATGGCGGTGCGACAACCCCACCTCATCCTTCGATCCATCCAAGGCAACCCAGATGTACCTGTAGACATCGAAATTTTGAGATAAAACACCAATTAATAATCCAATAAATCGATTATTAAATTGGGTCTCACTCAAAGTCCATAATATATTTGGGCTTTACAAATGACCGGCCCATCCTACAAGTCAAGAAACCCTAGCTCGCGGCTATAAAAAGAGGGCTTTCGGTGCATGTAAAAATCAGACTCACACAGACACATATCGAGCTCTCAAGCTCAAGTCTCGAGCCTCCGCCTCGAATTCATAACATATTTGAATTCGAGGTGTTCGTGATAGGAAATCAGTCGATCGATTCAAGATCAAGCTTTTAAGCCCTTGAGTCAAATCTATCGAATTCATAACATATTTGAATTCGAGGTGTTCGTGATAGGAAATCATATGTTCGATTCAAGAACAAGCTTTTAAGCCCTTGAATCAAAATTAGAATATGAGAGAAGAATCAGGGGAATTCACGGAGATTGTAATCCGCTTTCGTCTGATAATAAATTTATTTGTTTCCTATATTTTTCTTGTCTTGTATTTTTCTTATATTTTGCAGACTCGAAAAATGGTGTGGTTTACAGTGCCCGTTCGCCAACCCCCACGGCGGGGCGACGATGAAGGAAACACGGTGCAGGTGCCGCGGCATTTTATGGAAAACGTGTACTAAACCCCCATGTGTTATAGAAAACATATACTAAACCCATCTGTTATTTTTATTGCGTAGAATCCCCTGTGTTTTATATTATCTTACATAAAATCCCCTCTTCCGTTAACAATTAACATCGTTAACTATTGTGGGTATTTATCTTTTTAGATTCATTGAACAAGCTTAAGCCTCTTCGGATGGAAGAATCATTTTCTAACCTACATTATGTTGGATGACCATCTCAACCAAAAGCTTAAGCTGTTAGTGAAATGTATCATTTAGTATTAATATCTCCAACACGCCCCCTCAAGTGCAGGCGAATTACATTTGAAGCCTTGCACTTGAAATATTTGAATTGGGTGGCGGTGGGATTCGAACTCAGGACCTTTTATTTGGCCTGGCTCTGATACCATGTTGGATGACCATCTCAACCAAAAGCTTAAGCTGTTAGTGAAATGTATCATTTAGTATTAATATCTCCAACACATTACACACTCAACATTAGAAGAAAGGTAATTATTTGACATTTTCTACACTTGGTGAAATTTCAATTAAAATTCACAATGCATATATGAACTTTCAACAGTACATAAAAGTTACATATCATTGGAGAACTATGTCTGTAATTATTAAGTTAACTAATTTGCAAAATTGATATACTTTATACTCATATTGAGTTTTATACCTGGGTATTTTCCCAATGTATAAATAGGGATTTGATCACCAATTATGCATTTTAATTCATTTATAGCTTCTTATGACAAGTTTCTCATTCAGTGGCATGCATGGGCGGAATTAGAATTTTTTTTATTGTGAAGTCGAAATTTTTTGAGGGGTGGACAATAATTGATGGGAGTTCAGGGGCAATACCTCTGATAGTTTTTAGAAGTATTTAAAGAAAAAAAAAAAAAAATAAGTATGTATTTATAAGTTTAATTAAACTAAGATACATTAAAACATAGAATATGATCAATAAAATTATTATCAAAACTCCTTAAAACTACAAACTACACTATATAGGTAGGTTAGCTGAATACATAAGGTTGCTGAAAAAAATAACGAAACCTTTAAATTAGATTGATATTTGATAAAATAAAAATATCATACAAATCAAATTAAAGACTTTTCTTTTTTTTTTTTTATATTTAATTTCTAATAACTGTGGGCTTTAACTATAATTAGGGTTTGATATTATGTAGTTTAACAAAGATTAGGGACTATGATTGGAAAAAAACAAAATAGATATAACTAATTATATTGAAATTAAAGTTCACAACATTGGTTTTTTATGTTATATTATTTTATTTATTACAAGCTTTTTAGAAAATGTTATATGAATTGCACCATCAAATGTTCTAAGAATTATATTGTCTTAAACAAGTTCAGATTGTTAGCATGAGATTTGAAGTGGTAACACTGATTTACTACAAACTTGAAGTAATTTGTAGTGATAATGCTAAGAATAAAAATGAAAATTTTGACTCCATGTAGACTTTTTTAGGAACTTTTAAATCAGAAACCTCCTAGCGAATTTATAATGTCTTCAAATATTTAATGTTTTACAGTTTGATGTTCATTAAGTATTTTGAATTTAATATTTATTGTAGGATAAATGTGTTGGCGCCAGATTTCCGAGTATTGAAGATCGAGGAAATCCGCCGAGTTTTGGAACTAAAAGATTGGCAAAGATTTGTTTTCCATGTTTATTTTGGAAATTATTAGAGTCCTATTTTATAATACTTCTATTAGGACTTAGATTTATTTCCATGTATTTTATTCTAGTTAGGTATCTTTTGTACTTATCTAGAATAGAAGTAGAAATCAACTAGGATTCTATTACCTAGTTAAATAGATTTCTTGAGGTTCAAGTTAGGTCTTAGGGCTTATTTTCGTGGCTATATAAGCCTCCAAGACATACAAGAACCGTGCGCATTATTTGGAAGAAAAACCACTTCATAGCGTCGAAGGTTTGCTAAAGGCGTTCTGCGGAGCAGGACTGTGCCATCGTTGCACTGTGTCATCGCTGTGTGTGCCAATATATACAGATCTGCTGTATAGATCTCAAGGGAGATCAGCCGCGTTTCTGAAGGGAGTTCAGGCCTGAAGGGAGTTCGAGGCACGCGGTGTGGAGCTGCTGTTGGAAGAGACACGGAGTTCAAGTTGTGTACAAGAACGGCATATTACATAAAGAGGGAGTCTTTAGTGTTTTTAATAAGTCCTATTAATGTACACTGTAAATCTGAACTAGTGAAATCGTGTTTGCAGGTCCACGTGGATGTAGGGCACATTTGTGTCTGAACCACATTAAATTCTTGTGTTTGTTTACTCGCTTTCAGTAGTTTATAACTGTGTTAACACAAGAATTGTGGTTGTAACTGCATACTGTTCCCACAACAACTGTTACAACTTCGGTTAACAGACTTTCATAGGCATTTAAATTCAACAATTGGCATCAAGAGCCGGTCACTAGATATACTTAGTGTCTGATTTTGGGAATTTGATTTATTTGCTTTACTTGTTGTAGGATGAGTATTCACAAGGAAGGCAGTTCAACTACACGACCCCCGTTGCTAGATGGAACGAACTATACATATTGGAAAACCAAGATGAAGATGTTCATCAAATCAATGGATGAAGATTCATGGCGTACAGTTCTAACAGGGTGGACGAGACCAGTGGCCAAAACCAGAGAAGGTTTTGAGTATGAAAAACACGAAGAAAACTGGAGCAAGAAAGAACAGGCAGTGGCAAATACCAATTCAAAGGCTTTAAATGCTATATTTAATGCGGTTGACACCAACCAATTTAAATTGATATCTGGTTGTGAATGTGCCAAAAGGGCATGGGATATTCTTCAAACTGCGTATGAAGGAACAGCCTCAGTAAGACTGTCAAAACTCCAGATGCTTGCCACTCGCTTCGAAGATCTCAGAATGAAAGAAGATGAGACTGTAGCTGACTTCAATTCGAAGTTATGCGACATTGCTAATGAAGCTCATGGCCTTGGAGAAACATATTCTGAAGAGAAACTGGTGCGCAAAGTTCTAAGATCTCTTCCAGATCGATTTGCATACAAGATAACTGCAATTGAAGAGGCTAATAATGTTGATGAACTCCATCTTGACGAGCTCATAGGAAACTTGCAAACATTTGAGAACAAGCTGAGTATGAGTAGAATGGACAAAGAAAGAAATTTAGCTCTGCAGTCAACCGATGTTCCAACTTCTGTTGTTCCGACTACTGTTGTTTCCTCTCCTGATGTACCAACAGTGTCTGCTGTTGAAGCAGAACTTATCAAATTAATGGCACGTATTGCTGAAAATTTTGATAAGATGGTCAGAGTAAATGAGAATCCCTCAAAGGCTGACACACGCCTCCAGAAAAGAAGAATTCAGTGTAAAGAATGTCAAGGATTTGGTCATACTCATTACGAGTGTACCAATAGACTAAAGAAGCGGGAAAAATCTGTTACTACTGCCAAGAGTGATGACATGAAAGACTCCAATGAGGAGGAAGACAAAAAGGATGGAAACCTTTTCTGTGGAACTAGCACGATTATTCAACCAATAGCTGAGGCTACAGTGCCTGTGCAGACATCATCCATCAGGTATGAACATTCTTTGTCTGATCACCTTGTCAGTCTAAACTCTTCTTTTAATACAGGTGAAACCAGCTCAGATGATGAAGAGGAGATTACTGCAGAAATGATTCAGCAACAACAAGATGAATTGCTCAAAACATGTCTTGCTGTAGATGAAATGAATAAGTCCTTGAAGACACAAGTTGCTGAGCTCGAGAAAGATAAAGAGGTATTTTTGTTCAAATTGAATGCTGCTACAAAAGATGTTGAGAAACTAAAACAACAGTTAAATTTAAAAAAATCTCAACCTCCTGCGAGTAAGAAAAAACATGTGTGTAAGTTTGACAAAAAGGTTGATCCTAAAAACACTTTTGTGAAGAAAACTGATTGTCCTAACAATTCGCATGTCTTAACAAACCAAAAGTTTTCTTGTAAAACTAATGGAAAAAAGTTTGTTCCAACTTGTCACTTCTGCCATAAATTGGGTCACATCAGACCAAAATGTTTTTTAAGATGGAAGTTGATAAATAAGAGTTTGTCACAACATTTACCCAATTCCGCTGCGTTGCAACATGTTCCTAAGATGGGACACTCTGATATAAAACAAAAATGGGTGAAAAAAGATGACATTAATTGCTTTTCCGCTGCAACTACTCTTAATACTTGTGCTAGTAACTTGTGGTACTGTTCTAAGTATATAACAGGTAATCCGAAGCACTTGAAGAACTATCAGAAATGTGCAAGTAGACATGCAACTCTTGGTGATGGAACTAAGAAACAGGTAAGAGGTAAAAGAACTATTAATCTTGGTAGAGATCTAGTTGAACAAAAGGTTGTGTCAATAGACTGTGTGTCAACAGATAATCAGTTTGCTGATTCTTTTACAAAACCTTTAGATTCCCCTCGATTTGATTCCTTGCGTAAATCGCTTGGAACTTGTTGTGTTCATAAATGAACAATGAAATGATAGTGTAACCATCCTTCTGTTATGTCCGGGTTACACTTGAAAGTTTAATAGGACATACTGAGTTACCACACATATCTTGTGGTAACAGCCTTTGTTGATCCTTGTTTTACTTTGAAAGGTTTGATTGTTTATTCTTGTTATCTGAATTTGGGTCGATAATTTTTGTGGATTAATTTTTTGTTCCTGCGAGGATTCTAGATAGAAGAGAGCTGCCACCCTCTATCGGGAGTGATCAATGCCTATGACCTCATTCATCTCAAAGATCATACCTCTATTGGGAGAATTATGCTACCGCATATGCATCCCTGACTTCTATCTAAAAGTTATGTGGATTCTTAAGGAGGTTGCCCTCCTAATGTTTGCTTGAACATCATATCAAAAAAAAAAGAGGAGGAGAAGAAAAATGGTTCGAATTTAAAAAAAAAAAAAAAAAAAAAAAAAAAAACAAAAAAAGGGAGGAGGAGAATAGTCCAAATTCAATAAAAAAAAAAAAAAAAAAAAAAAAAGGAGAGAAAAGTTGGGATGATATTCAAGCATATATTAGGAAATTCTCCTTGAAGTCCACGATCGAATTGCTGTGCTAATCGCATACGCATTCATAACCCTAAGAAAATTACATAAATTATGATTTCTTGAGTATGGTCATGAGGCTATAGGTATATCGTGCATCCAAGAGCTTGTTGATAGCATTTTATCTAGTTTCTTTCAATGTTCTTTTAATTAATCCTTGAAAAGAATCTTCCTATTTGGCTAACTTGGTCTACTTGATTTCCTTCATTATTCAAACTTGGTTCATGCTTGGGCTGATGCTCTTTATTTTTTCGAAATTTTTTTCCAGATTTATGAGGATTTTCAAATTAAGGGGATCTAGATATTTTGTATTTTTTGCGGCTTACCTTATTTGCTGACTGCGTGTCTTAACAGACCTTTGTGCTAACTAGGACTCTACGTCTATCTTTGGCACAGACTGATCAGAAAGGGGGAGTAGTAATAATAGACTCTGCAGTAACAACTTGCGTTGTGATTTCCTGCGCTTTGAATATTTTTATTTGATATGTCATGCGTTTAAGTTTATATTCTGACATTGCAGGAACATTTAGTTGGTTACGACATTTTTATGTCGAAACATTTAGTGTCCTAACAGTCAGTGTTACAGGGGGAGTATTTCTCTTCTGCAGGGGGAGTAGTTCTATTTTGCAGGGAGAGTTCTTGTTAAACATGGATTCTGACCAATCTATGCCAAAGGGGGAGATTGTTGGCGCCAGATTTCCGAGTATTGAAGATCGAGGAAATCCGCCGAGTTTTGGAACTAAAAGATTGGCAAAGATTTGTTTTCCATGTTTATTTTGGAAATTATTAGAGTCCTATTTTATAATACTTCTATTAGGACTTAGATTTATTTCCATGTATTTTATTCTAGTTAGGTATCTTTTGTACTTATCTAGAATAGAAGTAGAAATCAACTAGGATTCTATTACCTAGTTAAATAGATTTCTTGAGGTTCAAGTTAGGTCTTAGGGCTTATTTTCGTGGCTATATAAGCCTCCAAGACATACAAGAACCGTGCGCATTATTTGGAAGAAAAACCACTTCATAGCGTCGAAGGTTTGCTAAAGGCGTTCTGCGGAGCAGGACTGTGCCATCGTTGCACTGTGTCATCGCTGTGTGTGCCAATATATACAGATCTGCTGTATAGATCTCAAGGGAGATCAGCCGCGTTTCTGAAGGGAGTTCAGGCCTGAAGGGAGTTCGAGGCACGCGGTGTGGAGCTGCTGTTGGAAGAGACACGGAGTTCAAGTTGTGTACAAGAACGGCATATTACATAAAGAGGGAGTCTTTAGTGTTTTTAATAAGTCCTATTAATGTACACTGTAAATCTGAACTAGTGAAATCGTGTTTGCAGGTCCACGTGGATGTAGGGCACATTTGTGTCTGAACCACATTAAATTCTTGTGTTTGTTTACTCGCTTTCAGTAGTTTATAACTGTGTTAACACAAGAATTGTGGTTGTAACTGCATACTGTTCCCACAACAACTGTTACAACTTCGGTTAACAGACTTTCATAGGCATTTAAATTCAACAAAATGTACCGAAGGCAATGTATAAAGTAACAAAATAATAACTATCTAGACACGTGCAACGCACATGCATCTTCCTAGTTTAGATAAAAGGTATAAATGTGAAGAAGAAGAAGAAGAAGAAGAAGAAGAAGAAGACCACCAAGAGGAGGTAGAGGACGAGGAGGAAGAGGACAAAGAAGATGAAGAGGAAGAAGAGGAATATGACGAGGAGGAAGAGGACGAGGAATATGACGAAGAGGAAGAGGAAGAGGACGAAGAGCAAAAGGACGAGGAAGAAGCCGCTGTTGACTGCCGGTCTTTGGCATTAACTTCGTTTTTTTATTTATTTTTGAATTTTTAAATTTTTTTCTTAAAAAACTATTTTAATTAATATTACTGTCTTGGCTGCTAAATTACTGTCCCCAATAATTATTTAACTGTCGTAATTTAACTGTTAATTAACTTTTTTTTTTTTTGAAATTTTGTTTTTTCTTGAAAAAAATAATTTAATTAATATTATTGTCTTGGCTGCTAAATTGCTGTCTCCAACAGTATTTTAACTGTCTGAGACAGTAATATTATTGTATTAATTCATTTTATCGTCTTGGCATGCATTTTTACTGTCTTCGACTGTAATATATATTACTGTCTTCGACCGTAATATTACTGTCTCATGCAATATAATAATATTACTGTTTAGGACAGAGTAATATTACTGTTCGGGAAAATAATATTCATAATATTAATGTGATGTATTTGTTTAAATTCGGGGTCAATGTGTAATATTAAGAAAGTTAGAGTATAATGGATTGAATTGATAAAAAATATATTATGAAGGATATTTTAGACTAAAGACATGAAAATGGATTTATTTAAAAAACTGTTTTTTTTAGCCCAATGTGAATATAAGTCCATTGTCATCTCCCTTTCTGCCATATGCCCTAGAAAAATATGATTTGCTAAAATTCCACTAACTAAAATAAACATAGCAAGTGTTCTTGTTTCCATTTTTGCTATATCTCAAACATAATACCAACATCTACAGAATTACACATACACACAACACATACTGTAAAAGCTTCAAAGAGAGAGAAAAAAATGGTGGAGGAAGCGAGCAACAAGCAGGTTATACTAAAGGACTACGTAAAGGGTTTCCCTAAAGAATCGGATTTGATTCTGAAAACCTCCATTGTTAAACTGAAGATCCCAAACCAATGCTCCAACGACGCCGTTTTGGTCAAGAATCTCTACTTGTCTTGCGACCCTTACATGCGCGGCCGCATGGCGAAAACGGAGGGTAGCTACATTGACTCTTTTACCCCTGGTTCGGTTAGTATTTTCTGATTGGCTTTTTTTTAATTGGGGGGTTCAATTATGTTTCTTTATGTTCGAATGTGGTGTTTGTGCTCTGTGCTTCACCTGGTTGTACCTTGGTATGAGGAGATTCAGAGTAGTAGTATGTTTGTCTATGGGAAATTTACAGTTTTCGTCTCTCAAGTTTGCAACGATTTTACATTTGGTCCACTGTGTTCATAAAAAACACATTTTGATCCCTCTGTGCTTCAATAATTTGACACTTTTAGTCATTTCCGTTAATCTGTCAGCTACGACAGTGATAAGCAAACGTTTGATTCCGTACGGAAATTGACGGAGAGGACTAAAAAGTTGAATTTTTGAAACATGAGGAACCAAATGTGTTTTTTTGTGAACATGGTGGACCAAATTGGAAATGGTGCAAACTTGAGGGATGAAAATTGTATTTTTCCCTTTGTTCTATGCTACACCCATCAATGAATTATACTGGAAAAATTAAAGTTTTCACCCCTCAAGTTTTAGACTGATTACATACTTGGTCCCTCATATTTACATAAACTACATTTGGTCCCTTATGTTTCAAAAATTAATCACTTTTAGTCATTTCCGTCAACTTACCGTTGGTCCGTCAGTTAAGGCAGTGAGGGCACACATTCGATTCTGTTGTGTAATTTGTGCAAATTTAAAGGGTGAAAACTGTATTTTTCTCGAATTATATTTCATCGTATATATCCTAGTAAGAAGTACTGTGAGGTTTTAAATAACTATATACACAAATTTTATTATTATAATCAGACGATTACCGGATATGGAGTGGCGAAAATCGTGGATTCGTCTAATCCCGATTTGAAGAAAGGCGACTTGATTTGGGGCTTAACAGGCTGGGAGGAGTACAGCCTTATTAAACTAACACAGGGTTTATTCAAAATTCAGAATGCAGATCTGCCTCTCTCCTACTACACCGGAATTCTCGGTACGTAAATTGACATTTTTGCCCTGCTCCCGTTTCTTTTTTCTTTTGTTTTTGCATGCATGTATGTGATGGACTTTATAATATGATGTGTCATTGCTCCCATATATATAGGTATGCCTGGGCATACTGCTTATATTGGTTTTTATGAGATTTGTTCTCCGAAAAAGGGAGAATATGTCTTCGTTTCTGCTGCATCGGGAGCCGTTGGCCAACTCGTTGGCCAATTCGCCAAGTTGTTCGGGTGTTATGTTGTCGGCAGTGCTGGAAGCAAAGATAAGGTCTTTCAAATAAATAAAGATCACAAAATTCAAATTTTTATCCCATTATATTGCTCTTTGAATATATATATATATATATATATATATATATATATATATATATATATATATATATATATATATATATATATATATATATATATATATATATATATATATATATATATATATATATATATATATATATATATATATATATATATATATATATATATATATAATTTATTTTATTTTAATCAATTTTGTGTGAAGGTGGATCTTTTAAAGAATAAATTTGGGTTTGATGATGCATTCAACTACAAAGAAGAACCTAATTTAGATGCTGCTTTAAAGAGGTTAGTTTATTATTTCGTGTACGAAATCTGCAAGTTAGCAAAATAATTTTTTTTTTAATAAAACGAATGAACTAGCAACAGAAAATATATACGGGTGCACTAAGTAAAATTACACGTAAAACACAATGTGGCAACAACGTCTTCTTGGGTAAAGAAAATAATTTACGGCAAAATCAATTTCATCACAATTTCATCGCTAATAGGGACCAAAAAAACATACTGAAATGTTCAGAGTTTATGTTTTCATTTGCTTTTGCATGCATTTTGATTTTTCTCATTTCAAAATTTATGAAAATGTTAGGTATTTCCCGAACGGCATCGATATTTACTTTGAGAACGTGGGAGGAAAGATGTTCGACGCAGTGCTACTCAACATGAGAGTCAACGGCCGCATTGCCGTTTGTGGGATGATATCGCAGTACAACCTTGAAAATCCAGAAGAAGGTACTAGAAACTTGTTGTGCCTTATAACGAAGCGAATACGCATGGAGGGATTCTTGGTTTTCGATCACTACGGTCTCTATCCAAAGTTCTTGGAGATGGTGGTGCCGCTCGTTAAACAAGGGAAAATAACGTACGTTGAGGATGTAGCTCAAGGCCTTGAGAACGCACCAAATGCTCTCGTTGGGCTCTTCTCCGGCCGCAATGTAGGGAAGCAAGTTGTGGTTGTGGCTAGTGAGTAGCTTGTTTTGTTATGAAATTGTCATCAAGGACTTCCTTAATTTGGTTTTTAATTTTGTTTGTGTTGCTAAATGACATTGTCATCTTTGTTTTTCATTTCATCTTGTATTACTTTTTTACTATTGGAGATATGAATATTAAATAATACATTTCACCGATAATTAAAAAAAAAAAAATTTGACTACTCATATTCCAAGTGATAATTACACTTTTGGTCCTTATACTTACTACCTAAATTGATTTTCGTCCTCAAACATTGCCGCCACAATTAGATCCTCAAAAGGTTAAATAGCACTTAACACTCCTGTGGTTACAAACTTTTGCCAATGACCTCTCTGTGCTCGTAATATTAGCACATAATTACCTTGTGGTTGATGGGGGTAGCTTCCGTTAATTTTTCGCTCAAACTTAACCGCATGTGTCAAACTTCGAGGGGTCATCTACAAAAATGAAAGTACAAGAGGGTCATCTGCAAAAAAAATACTTTAACATTTGAAACTGACGGTTAAGTTTCACGGAAAAACTAACGGAAGCTATCCTCACCAAGAGGAGGTTATGTGTTCATATAAAAAGCATTAGGGGCCATCTGCCAAAGTTTGTAACCACAGATGGCTTAAGTCTTATTTACTCCCTCAAAATTACAACTTTTTGATAATTTTGGTTCGACAATCATATTTGGGTGTATACTCGGACGGAATCATCATGTGCGGCTTCACGTGATGTTCACTTGGCAATTAAAAAGAAAAAAAAAACAAAGAGAAAATCGTTGGGATATATGTACACGTAAGTTAAATTCCAATGATTTTTTTTTTATAAACTAATTGCAAATCGGTCGAAATTATTGTGCGTGCTTCTTCGTTAGTTACTTATACGAAAAGAGGACAAACATCTCGCACTATAACCTATTTGGTCATGGGTTCGAACCATCCAAATCCATAAAGGGGAATTGAGAACCAATAATTAAAGAAAGAGAGAAAAAAAAACACTAAAACCACTCATCTTAAACCTAGAAAGAGTTTATAGTGATGTTAGTGGGATTATTAAAGAAAAAAAAGTTATCGATGAACTGATATCGATCGATTAGCGACTGCGTGTAATGGGTGGGAATTCTTACTAGAAAATCGTTGGGATATATTACAAGGTAAAGTTTATTCACATATGAGGAACCTTTTCAACACGGAAAACGTGAACTTATTCCACTTTTTCCCTATCTAAAATCTTGAAAGATACTTTTGCTTTTCTTTTAAGGGCAAACTGCACATCACCCCCTAAGAATTTCTAATTTTCGCACTTTACCCCCTCAAAATTTTAAAAAGTGAATGTCACCCTTCGAATTGTTATTCTTGTTGCACATTGCCCCGATAGCAAAATTTTAATGGAATATTGATCGGCATTTGAGTATTTTTGTTGCACATTGCCCCTTTATATGTTACTTTTGTTGCACGTTACCCCTTAAAAAAACTATCTTTTTGCACATTGCCCCATTAAAATGTTATTTTCGTTGCAGAATATAATGCCCACCAAAATTGGTTTCTAGGGCAAAATGCAACCAAAATAATTTTTTTTTAAGGGGGATTATCCACTTTTTAAATTCTTAGGGGAGAAAGTGCGAAAATGGGAAATTTGTAGGGGTTTAATTGCATTTTGTCCTTCTTTTAATAAGAATTAAAATACACATGCCACCCTTAAAGTAATTACAACAACCCCCCCCTCTCTCTCTCTCTCTCTCTATATATATATATATATATACTAGTCATGGGCACCGCGCAAGGCGCGGTGGCAATACCCAGTAAATGTAGTAATTAAAAAAGAATACCAATGCATTTACACATAATCTAAATTAATCTTTGTGCAACAGAATCACTCAAACAAAACCTTGTTGTAAAAGTATCAGGAACATCTAGCGCAACAGCGGAAGCAAAAAATATTACAAGCGAAAATTACAACAATCAGCAAGGACGAAATTTCCAGCAATGCACAAAACTTAGGTGGGGAGGAACGCGGAAGACTGAATAAACAAATTGAAGAATCAGACGCGAAAGAAATATGTTATATAAGCGTGTCATAGGCACAGGCTGCAGACACAGATTCAGCCAGCTGAATGAAAAATAAATAAATTCTTCATCAAATCTTCACCTGAAAATCAGCAGCCTTCTGAAATGCAACAATCTTGTGCACTAAACCGAAAGCTGATAAGACCTACACATGAACTCCAATTTTAGCATATTACAGAGAAACCAAACTAAAAACGAGAAGGAAAGAAGGAAGCAAGATATATATAATTTCCAAAGGAAGTGAAGAAAGCTATCACCAATAGAAACCTGTCTAAGATTGGTAATAAACCAGCAAATGAGCCTAAATGGGAAAAATCCCTTCAAAACACATGGAATAGTTTAGGAAAAAGTGATATGCAATGTTTTATTAAGTTCCATATTTTAACTCCACCAGAAACACTCCTGTTATTCAAAACTGTAGAATAATTGGCCTCATTTATTCAGAGTCCAAAATATCAGACGTACTCAAATTGAATAAAGTACTCAAACAAGTTGCAGTCAATTAACAAAAAAGAATATAAAGAAAATTTGGTAAGGCTCATAAATCAGAACAACTCAAATTAAACAAGTAGTAAAAGAAGCTGTGATGGAGAAGATACATCCACAACCATGAACATACAAACATAATATCTCTACGACATAGGACATTTCTATATGCTGAAGAACTAAAACACCATCAGAAAAGAAAATGGAGAAGGGAAAATTAAGCATATAGTAACTTTCGACAAATCACAAAACGCGAGACTGGAATTTACTAAGTAAAAATAAATTTTCTAATTTGTAGTTTGGTATCTTAGTTGTCCTCATTGTTGTTAACCTTTCCTGTGAGTTCTTTCATTTTAAATAAAATTTCAAAAAAAAAAAAAAAATCGAAAATGGCCACAGTTGATCCTTTATCGGTTTGGCAACATTCGAAGTCGCATCAAGTCCTTCAAGCACCAAACATAACTCAATAAATAACATATACAAAACAAAATTACGCTTTTTTTCATCATAATACAACAAGTCCGAACACAATTCGATTAATTACCTGTCGATATTCAACAATTGTTGACCCAAACAGTATCGAGTGGGCCCGCCAGATTGATCTTGGCAAGACAGTTAACGTGCACGATAGTGTATCACTAAACATCGAAGTTCCTAAATAACCTCGTCTTGCCATCTTCGATCATGCCGCCTTCTTTAAATTTGCCGGGGAACACCAGAAGCAAGCTAGAAAGCCTAAACAATTGATAGCAGACGATCAAGACCAGACTCCAAAAAATCAAATAACCCATAAAAAATAATACGGTATGAATATCAGTGAAGAAAAAAAAAGATTACAGAGCAAACAAACGGTGGAGTTGCCTCCCCCTAAGAGAATATGTATATTACACGACAGCGGTGGAGAATCAAGGTCATTTAACCAACCTAAATTCGATGCCGACAAACTTCAATTTCGTTGCTCTTCTAGATCTTCCGCTACCACTCTTTTTGTTCGCCGCCGTCCTCCAAATCCAGAGGAATCTCAGATGAAAGAAACGCCGCAACGTCGCAGTGTTGGATTCTTTGCATATTAAGCAAGGCTAAAGTTATAAAAGTAATCAGGTTCATGATTAAATCTTTACACTTACATTCTCCTCAAATATAAAAATTCCAAAGAATCAAGAGATTTTCCAACAAATAACCCAATATTTGCACTTAATATATTGGGTCACCTTCGCAGAACAAAGGAAAGTGTTCAATTTATAAAAAAACTTGGAAGAACCATGCAATAAGAAATATTAAATGCGAACTCACATCAACGTCAAAAGCAGAAACTTCAGTAAGTGTTGCTACCGGCAGTTGAAGCTCGTCACTTTGTGTCTTGTGTCTTTCATAGTCCAGAAGAGACTAATGCATATAGAAGGACAAATTAGGGTTTTGACCTAAATGTAGCACCTAAAACACATTTCAAATTAAACGACAACGAAAAAAAATGTTAGCCTAAGAAAATGTTACCATCTCAACGTCGTACAAAATATCAACTTGTATGTTCTCACGCGAAATGAGATTGCAAAAAAGGAAAACTAAATTGAACCATTTTAACTTCGTATAATCAGAGTGAAACAGAGCAAAAGAAATACTCAACAATTAATATTGAAATTATGAAAAATTGAAAAAAAAATCATTGTGTCTGTAAACTAAATCCGGTAATGAAAACATGTTCGAATAAATCATTCCAGAATCAGGCTAATGACTAATCTATGTCTGGTACAGACTGATCATCCAAGAAACCCCCTCAACATACAAAACAGAAAAACAAAAATTGGTAAGGCCGACAAAAAACAAAAAGAAAAAAGGGCCATTATGTCCGAATACTTGAGAAGATGCCGTTTGGAGCAATAATTTAAGTACACTAATTGGTGGCAAGATAGAAACTATATTGAAATTTAGCAGGGGTAAATAAATTGTATAGCATATAGTCAATCCATTAGGCACAACTACTAACATAGCTAACATGTATTTTATCAGCAATAAACCAGCCAATATCTTGTGCCAATAGACAATTTCATCGATGACATTAATAATTTCTGATTAAGATAAGGTTGAACTCACCCGTCGAAGTTGTTCTTTTTACAAAAGTTTCTGAGGGCAACACACAAACTATTCACCCTCTTTGCACCTATGCTGGTAATTTAAACCCAAAAAGCTCAAAATCAGGAAATTTAATTGCCGAAATTGTCCTTGAGTATAAGAAATAATAGATTAAGAAAAGGACAAAGAAAAAGACATAAATTTCTTCAGGATAAAAAAAACATACACACAAAGAACGGAACAACAAAGACAATAAATTATTACCTGAAAGTGCTACGGCTGAAGTCGTGAAAATGAGCATCAACCTAGTTAAATCTAAAACATGTTGACCACGTAGATTGAAATTGATATCAAAATAAATTAATAAACACATTAGTAATAACGGAAAGGTAAAAAGAAAACAACATAGATAAAGAAAATCAAACTCACACGGCAAGCGCCAAATTGTTGAGAAGCTGCTCAAGATCCTCAAAGAAAAGGGAAACAGCTTCGAATATAACATCTGGGTAAGTATTCCAACATTACTCATGCATCTAAATGTCTAAAAGTGAAGCATCATATTATACTCTACGTATTCAAAGAGCATCAACATATTAATACTATCTTCTAAGGGGCTGCCTGAAAGTGCTGAGAGACAAAATGGACTTGAAAGGAAGTTGAGAATATATTATCCACATATATTAGTCTTATTCTTCAAAAACATCTAAACTTGTTCATCACAGACATCATTAGGAAAACAAGTGAAAAAAAAAACTTTTATGTTCAAACTGTAAGAACAAATTTAATTTGCATTCACACTCGGCTCATTTTTCGTCTTCTTCTGCTTCGTCATCTTCATAACCATCACTGTTCTTTTCTTGCATATAAATACATCATATATTATATTTAGAATGAGACAAATATAGAGCTATACATAGATTAACCATAGTTTATTTTCCCTATCAAATTATTTCCATTTAGGAAGTCAGAGAAACAACAAAAGTAACTCACGTGAGTCCCAGCAAACTGCAAAAGATTATCTTAAAAAAAAATTGAAAACTAACAATATTATCATGATATCAATTTTTAGTTTGTGAAAAACGAGCAAATCAAAGCATTAAAATTATAGGAAATAATACACCATTGAAGCAGACATGCATTTAGTAAGTAATAGAAGTTGCAATAATAAAATCCATTTACATAACTGCAAAATAAGTGCATTTACCTCATCATCTTCGTCATCATTCATTTCAAGTTCATCTTCATCAGCCTCCTAAAGCAAGGTAAATCAAAACGAAAAAATATAAATAAGTCGAATGGATAATACTTTATATTTAAAATTAGCAAAAAGAGAGCCAAGGAGCAGAAAACATACACTGTGAAAATATGTAAGATGATTTGTAGCTCTCCTCTCTCTCTCTCTCTGCCTTAGCTCGACTGCAAGCGTCGGTGGAGGTGACCGGAGGACCGACAGAAAGAGCAAAACAAGAGGGAAAAGTTTTATCGAACAAATCGGGGGCAAAAGAGCACAAAACCTGGCAAGTTGGTAGCCGAAAAGGGGTGGAGAAGAAGAGGAGGAAGATAATAGAACGAATGCCATGGAATAGAAACTGGGAGAATTGGAGAAAAAGGTTGTGCACCCAAAAATTACGAGCCCACAAGTCAGAGTAATCCAATTGCGGATGCGGATGAGATCGAAAGTGGAGAAGCCTGCAATTGGAGGAAAAAAAGGTGGGAACTGACATTGGTGGGAGGGGCGGTGGGCATCGAACGAAGCGGCGTCGGCGACGACGGTCATCGAACGAAGCGGCGGCTGCGTACGAGGCGGCGGTCAAAGTCAGGAATTGTAGGCCTGTGGATCACCCGTTGAAGCGGCGAAGAATTTTGAAAAAAAGAAAAAGGTAAAAGAAAGAAGCACAGAGGTCGATCGTGCATATTCCAAAAGAAAAGAGAAAAGAAAATAAAGACGCACGGTGATTGGTGGATTAGTACGAGACGACGCCGTTTCAGATTAAAAGGGGCAAAAAATAAAGCGTGGAAAATAGGGGGGCGGGATTTGGGGGCCATAGAGATATATATATACTTAATATATATATATATATATATATATATATATATATATTATACAGTGGCGGATCCACCTATGGTCTAGGGTGTGCAGTTGCACACCCTTGAGTTTGGACAAATAATATTGTTATAGATAATTCGACAAAGAAGGCTGTTGGTTGAGGTTGTAAAGGTTTTCTAAATCCACTAATAGGTCGCGGGTTCCACTCCCCACTCTCTCAAAATCTGATTTCTTTTTCAAATCTTAACATTTTTAACATTTTCACATTTTTGCTCTTTAAATATTTCCACAATCCACTATTTTTATAAAGAGTGACCCTAAAAAATGTAATATAATTTATTTTTCTCTAAAAGTTATTGTTTCCACTTTAAAAAAAAAAAAAAAACGACTCATTGAAATTATTGTCTTAAACAAGCATGTGTTTTACATGAATATTAATGAAGTGAATTATTGTACATCACTACAAGAAACAGATAAAGTGGCATTGTCTAGTGATCAGGGCCACTCAATACACTTTGTCTCTCATATATTTTATCTAATATTATACTTCTTGCAGGGATAATTACATTTTAGTCCCTCATACTGACATTATTTTCACTTTCAGTCCTCAATTTATCACATTGTTAACAAATACCATTCTAATATTAAAAACTTATAACGCATTTGGTCCCTCCGGCTGTTTCACCGTAAGTAACTAACTTTAAGTACCCCTATATTATTTTAAACTGTTGTGTTATAAAAATTACCCAATAAAATACTTCATACTGCATAGATCATAGTATTGGACCAATTATGCAATATCATTTTACCAATATCTATATTAGTCTAACTAAATTAAAATTATCAGGGTAAATAGTACTTAATCTTCTTGTGGTTACCGGCTTTGCATATGACGCCCTTGTCCTTGTAACATCAGCACATAAACCCCCTTGTGGTTGATGAGGTAGCTTCCGTTAGTTTTTTCGTGAAACTTAATCGCTTGTGTCAAACGTCAAAGCATTTTTTTTTGCAGACGAACCCTTGTGTTTTCATTTTCCCTTTCATATTTTCAGATGGCCCCTTGAAGTTTGACACACACGATTAAGTTAGACGGAAAAACTAACAGAAGCTACTCGATAAATCACAAGGGGGTTATATGCTGATATTACGAGCACAAGGGAGTCATCTGTAAGAGCTTGTAACCACAGGGGTTTAAGTGCTATCTACCCTAATTATTAAAATCAAACCCAATCTCTGATTTATTTATAATATATCTAAAATCGATTTTTATTTCAGCTACATTATAAAAAAAATAGTAATCCCAAAAGTTTGCAAATTGGACCCAACAAGAAAATTCATTAGAAAAGGGCAATTTAGAAAGAAAAAAAACTCAATCCTTTGATTGTTAGTTGTTGACGGTCAAATGTTAAGTGTATAGTTTTACACTTAATTTTATCTTTTAATTGGAATTTTTGGAGTATTTTATTGATAATTGGTGCTTAATTTTTTGATTTATTGTGTTTTAGGTATAAATTGAAGAATTGAATAAGTTATGGGTCAAAATTATAATTTAGAAGAAAAGGTGGACTAAATTGGAGAAGTCAAGTATCCTAGAAGGAAAGAGGCGGTAAGGAAACGTCCAAGAATTACAAGGAAACTGCCTTTTCTCCAATTAAAAAAATGATTTTTTTATTTTTCTTAGAGTTGCATGAAATTTCGCTTATTAATAATACTACATCATGTTCTTCTACATTTAGATACACCACGAAAATGGCGGCCTTATCAGCAGTTCCTTCCATGGAAGACCTAAAGATCAAGTTCCAAGAAAGCTCTCTTATCTTCCCATACAAAGAAACACCGAAAAAATCGATTTTCTTGTCCAACATCGATCAAATCTTGAACTACGATATCCCGACTGCCCATTTCTTCAAGGCAAACCCAGATTTCCCGCCAGAAATAATGGCCAAAAGGTTGAAAATTGCACTGGAGAAGGTGTTGGTGCCGTACGATTTTATGGCGGGAAGATTGAAACTAAACCGGGAATTGGGCCGGCTGGAGATAAACTGCAACGCGGCGGGGGCTGGCTTTGTGGTGGCCAAGTCCGATGTTTCTCTTGATGAGATTGGTGATGAGAACCTCGTTTGCCCGAACCTCGGATATCGACAGCTGGCTGTCCAGAGATTGGATAGCTTGCCACCTGAAGTTGACCAGCCACTCAGTGTTTTTCAGGTATAGAATTTTATATGAATATGAAAAAAATTGTGTGTGTATATACATGTGTTCCTACTTCACACACGTGTTATATATATATAATATATTAGATGGAAATTTACAGTTTTCAGTCAATATACGCTTAGTCCGTCAGTTACAGTAGTGATGGACACAAGTTTGATTCCCTTAGTTTTAACACAAAATTGACGGAAATGACTACAAGTGTTAAATTTTTTTAAATATGAGGGACAAGTGTGGTTTTTGTGAACACGAAGGATCAAATATGAAATTGGTGCAAACTTGAGGGATGAAAACTGTAGTTTTCCCTTATTAGTTGAATCTTATAGTTCAAGCACTATCTGCAGGTAACATCATTCAAGTGTGGTGGTTTTGCAATCGGCATGTCTACGAATCACATCTTATTCGACGGCCTAGGCGCCAAGGTATTCCTCCTAAACCTAGCTTCCCAATCTTTCGAAAACAAACCCTTAGCCATCGTACCCTACAACAACCGTCGGATTCTCACCGCTAGATCTCCACCGCACGTTTCCTTCCCACACCCAGAGTTCCTCAAATTCGACCTCCCCGTGGGCCCGGGGTCAACTCCCCCAAAGTTCGATTGCATCATTGAAGAACTCGATCTCAAAATCTTCAAACTCACCACAACTCAGATATCCCACTTAAAGGACAATATTACTAAGACGTCCAAAATTGACAGAATTAGCACCTTTGCGGTGGTGGCCGCCCTAATCTGGCGGTGCAAAGCCTTTTCCGATGATAAAAATAAGGTTTCGACTATGCTTAACGCTATCGACATTAGGCCAATAGTGAACCCCCCATTACCATATTCGTACTCGGCCAACGCAGTGCTTCCCTTGGGAGTTTCGGAAACTTGTGAAGAAATAAAAAAGGGGCCGTTTTCGAAGTTTGTGGAGATCATCACCAAAGGGGCTAAAGAGATGACGCACGAGTACATGAAATCGGCTTTCGATTGGTTGGAGCTGAATAGAGGGATTCCTCAGGGGGATTATTATAAGGTGAGCTCAGATATCAAATGGCTTAGATTAGGGTTTGATGAGGTGGAGTATGCATGGGGGAAGCCGATATACAGTTGTCCGGTGGTGAATCATCGGAAAAATATTTGTTGGGTTTTTCGGGATGCCGTTGATAATGGTGTTTGTGCAATGGTGGCTTTGCCTTCTCAAGAGATGGACATATTTGAGGCTGTTTTTCATGACTTCATTGCTTCAATATTGGTTCACTAGTGACGGACAAATTGCTGCATATATATATATATATATATATATATATATATATATATATATATATATATATATATATATATATATATATATTTGTTTGTGTGTGTGTAGTATTGTTCTTCTTTTTCATTTTGTTGTTGTGTGTTTAATTGAGCATTTAGCACCGACCATGCACCCCTGTGTAATCTATAATTGCAAAAAGTGTTCCCAAGTTAAAATTATTAGCAATAAAACCCCCATGTTGTGTTTTGTGAAACACGTTGCCCCTACCATTAAAATTATTTGTTGACTTACATGAAATAACAAAACTATCTTAATATAAATATTAAACAATATTACAATTTTAAATAAAAAGTGAAAAGAAGAAAACAAAAGTACATTTTAAAGGAAAGATAAGAACAAAAAAAAAACCATTTCATTCCCAGATCCAATTATCATCCACCCTCCGCCGCACTATCACCACCACATCCGCCTTCAACCTGCTCTCGATTTGGTGGGACGAAGAAGCTCCTAAATATGGGCAGAAAATGGTGCAGAAAAGCTCCAAACCAAACAAAATAATTAAATGGTTGAAGGCTTGAGAGGCTGAGGGTATGGAGGGAGGTGAGGCCGGAGGGGTGTTTGTCGGAAGGATGTTCAGTGTATTTCTGGAAAATAATTAAATTAGCCTCTGACTTAAGGAAGAAGAGGGCCTTTTAAAAATGGGAGGGACTGAATTGAAAAACAGAGGTGGTGGAGGAAATTGCCAGTTTTAAGGATGGGGAGGAAATGGAAGAGAGAATGAAAACCGTGACGGAGAGGACTAAAAAGTTGAATTTTTGAAACATGAGGGACCAAATGTGTTTTTTGTGAACACGGTGGACCAAATGTAAAATCGGTGCAAACTTGAGGGATGAAAATTGTATTCTTCCCTTTGTTTTATGCTACACCCATCAATGAATTGTACTGGAAAAATTAAAGTTTTTACCCCTCAAGTATTAGACTGATTACATATTTGGTCCCCTATATTAAGAAAAAATACATTTGGTCCCTCATGTTTCAAAAATTCAACATTTTTAGTCATTTCCGTCAACTTACCGTTGGTCCGTCAGTTAAGGCACTGAGGGTACACACTTGATTATGTTGTGAAATTTGTGAAAACTGTATTTTTCTCGAATTATATTTCATCGTATAGAATTATACTATATAGCTATATAGGGATGGACCTAGAATATTTTATAGGAGGGTGATTTTTTTTGTGAAAAGGTTGCATCAAAGGTAGGTAAATATGAATTATTTAAAAAACAATGGCTAAAATAAGTAAATAATTGTAAATATTTAATAAAGAATTTTGTTATAGCTGAGGTATGATTATACACAAATTTTATTATTATAATCAGACGATAACCGGATATGGAGTGGCGAAAATCGTGGATTCTTCTAATCCCGATTTCAAGAAAGGCGACTTGATTTGGGGCTTAACAGGCTGGGAGAAGTACAGCCTTATTAGATCAACACATGGTTTATTCAAAATTCAGAATGCAGATCTGCCTCTCTCCTACTACACCGGAATTCTTGGTACGTAAAATTGACGTTTTTGCCCTTCTCTCGTTTTTTTTTTCTCTGTTTTTTTTCATGCATGGGTTTGTTTATAATATGATTTGTAATTTCTCTCATATATAGGTATGCCTGGTCATACTGCTTATATTGGTTTTTATGAGATTTGTTCTCCGAAAAAGGGAGAATATGTGTTCGTTTCTGCTGCATCGGGAGCCGTTGGCCAACTCGTTGGCCAATTCGTCAAGTTGTTCGGGTGTTATGTTGTCGGCAGTGCTGGAAGCAAAGACAAGGTCTTTACAAATATATAAATTAAAGATCACAAAATTCAATTTTTTCTTTTGTTTTTTTTCCCGTTACATAGCTCTTTGAATATATTTCTTTTATATAATTCTATTTTTTTTTTTGGCATAAATTTTGTTTATGCCAAAAACAATCAAGAAAGTATTTTGCGACTAAAACAAGGAAAATATATTTTTCTTTAAAAAAAAGGAGTGAACTACAAGTAAAAACGCAACAAGCTAAGTCCTCTATCGGGTAATTTACAAGTCCAAAAAACATACTAGAAATTTTCAAAGTTTTTATTTTCATTTGCTTATGCATTTTCATCTCAAAATCTATGAAAAAACAAAACATATATAACCTAATTAATGAATTGAATATTTGTTAGGTATTTCCCGAACGGCATCGATATTTACTTTGAGAACGTGGGGGGAAAGATGCTCGACGCGGTGCTCCTCAACATGAGAGTCAACGGCCGCATTGCCGTCTGTGGGATGATATCGTAGTACAACCTTGAAGATCCAGACGAAGGTACTCAAAACTTGTTGTGCCTTGTAACGAAGCGAATACGCTTGGTTTTCGATTACTACAATCTCTATCCAAAGTTCTTGGAGATGGTGGTGTCGCTCGTTAAACAAGGAAAAATAATGTACGTTGAGGATGTAGCCCAAGGCCTTGAGAATGCACCAAACGCTCTCGTAGGGCTCTTCTCCGGCCGCAATGTCGGGAAGCAACTTGTGGTTGTGGCTCGCGAGTAGCTTGTTTTTTTGTGAATTGTCATCAAGGACTTCTTGAATTTTATTTTTTAATTTGTTTGTGTTGCTAAATGACATTGTCTCACTCCAAGACCTTTGTTTTTCTTTGTTTTTAATTTCATCCTGTATTTTTTTTTTGTTATTTTTTTGTTACTGTTGGAGATATAAATATTAAATGACACATGTCACCGATAATAAAAAAAATATTCACTGCTTAAGTCAAACTAAATAGTGTCTCGTGGTATTTAAAGAAGAAAAAACAATTTTGAGCGGGTCAAACAAAACTTATAACAGATAATTAAAAGCGATGATTACACATTTGATCGTTATACTTACCACCTAAAATGATTTTCGTCCTTAAACATTGCCGCCACAGATTAAATCCTCAAAAGTGTAAATAGCACTTAACCCTCCGGTGGTTACAAGCTTTTGCCAATGGCCCGTCTGTGTTCGTAATATCACCACATAACAACCTTATGGTTGATTGGGGTAGCTTCCGTTTATTTTCACCTTAAACTTAATCGTGTGTGACAAAGTTCAAGGGGTCATCTGCAAAAATGAAAGTACAAGGGGTCATCTGCAAAAAAGATACTTTGACGTTTAACATTGGCGATAAAAAAGATACTTTGACGTTTGACATTGGCGATTAAGTGTGTTAGGAACAGGTTCTTTCCAAAACAGCCACGGATCCGAGAAAACAATTTAGAACAACTGAAAGGAGGAAGAAATCAAAAATATTGAATAAGAACGGCTCAGTTCCCTTTTTCCAGTGTTCATACAGTCGATCCAAGGTCTGGTGGTAACACCAACTGAAAACAAGCACCAAGCAACATCCACTGATCCAAAACCCTAGATCTGACCCCCAAACCTCACTCTGAGTTGACTCACCAACACATGCACAGTCAACTCAGTGGATAACTCACCCTCTCCACTCAGCACAAACCCAGATTTATGCACTCAAAGTACCGAAACCCTCACAGAAGAGGATTAAGGCCAGGGAAATCACGGTTTGAATAAAAGGTGAATCACACTTGTCTCTCTCTCTCTCACCACAGTATAAATACACGGAGTTTCAACGGTCTTCAGCATTAAATGTGCTGCGACGGCAAGGACACCCATTGTCCGGCCAGACCTGCGACGGTATCGCCGGAAAACGACAATGGGTGACGAAACACTGTAGAGAGAGAAGGGGACAAGGTGAAGAGAGAGAAACGGCGCAACAGAAGAATGCTGCTAGGGTTGAGAAAGATTAGAAGTATGGGGCAAATGGAGGGCTCAGATTGAAGCCCTAAAATAAACGGTTCAGATCTTAGTTTGACTGGATCAGTGGGCTTTAGTTGCATTGGGCCCAATTTCACAAGTTGGGCTGTATTTGATTAAGTAATCGGCCCAGATCACAAACAGATCATTTCTATTGGGCTCAAAACTTAACAAATTCTCCACCTGAGACCAATAAAAGGATTATTATGAACACACTTAATGGACTGGGATCATCATTGCCGTAACTTTGAATCTTAAACACTAATCACACAGATTGTAGTAGAAGATTCAAAAGTATTTTTCCACGAAGGAGGAGATCACCAAGATACAAAAAATTATAAAATCACAGAGAAGTTAAAAGATGACAGAAGCTATCACAGAGAAAGCAAAAAAAAAGGCTTGCACACAGCAAGCAGACACACATGTCTGTTTCAATCATGTTTTTGAGACAATGTTCAAGATTCTCAAACATGATCTCATTTTTTCCACAGGTAGGCACTTAGTGCCCATGTCAGCAGGGTTTAATTCAGAAGGAATTTTCTCCAGGTCTATCTCACCTTTTCCCACCACTTTCCTGATAAAGTGGTATTTTATCTCAATGTGTTTTGTTCTGTCATGAAAAACAGGGTTCTTGCACAATTGTATACCTGATTGGCTGTCAGAGAAACCACAACTTTACCTTTCAAGAAACCAATTTCTGAGAGCAGCCCTTTCAACCAGAGGGATTCTTTTACAACCTCAGTAGCTGTAATGTATTCAGCCTCAGTGGTGGAAAGGGCTACAATATTTTGAAGTTGGGATTTCCAGCTAATACAAGAACCATACAAAGTAAACACATAGGATGTGGTGGATTTCCTATTATCTCTGTTGTTGGCATAATTAGAATCCACATAACCACATAAGACAATTCCTTTTTCACATTTAGAAAATTCAATCCCTGTTCTAACTGACCCTCTTAGATATCTCATTAACCAATTTACAGCCTCCCAATGAGGCATGCCAGGATTAGCCATGTATCTACTCAAACAGCTTACAGCATATGCAATATCAGGTCTAGAACTTACCATTAAATACATGATAGAACCAATTGCATTAGCATAAGGAACAGATTTCATGTCACACGTTTCAGGTTCAATCTTTGGGGACTGTTCCTTACTTAGCAAAAAATGAGCAGCTAAAGACACAGACACAGACTTGGCATTTTTCATGGCAAATTTATCTAAGATTTTTTCCACATAGGCAGATTGGTTCAGAAACAAAGAACAATCTTTTATGTTCCTAACTATGTCCATACCCAGAATTCTCTTTGAATCACCAAGAAATTTTCATGTCAAAATTTTCACTCAAACAATTTTTCACATGATCAATAGCTTTTAAACAAGGGCTGGCAATAAGCATGTCATCCACATAGATTAACAGGAACACGGGAAATTGACAATTATCTTTGAAGTACAAGCATGGATCAAATTCACTTCTTTTAAATTTCAAAGAGAGCATGCAAGAGTCAAATTTTTTGTTCCACTGTCTAGGGGACTGCTTAAGGCCATAAAGAGATTTCTTTAACAGACAAACATAATCAGGATTAACAGAATCAACAAAGCCTTCGGGTTGAGACATAAAAATTTGCTTATCAAGATTACCATGCAGAAAAGCTGTTTTAACATCCATTTGCTTAAGTTCCCAATCAAAGTGAGAAACTAGAGCAAGTAAAATTCTGACAGTGGTGAATTTCACAACAGGAGCAAAAATTTCAGTATAGTCAATACCCTCTCTTTGTGTAAAACCTTTAGCTACAAGCCTAGCTTTATACCTAACAGAATCAGATTCATGCTTAATTTCAAAGAGCCATTTACATTCAATCACAGAGCACTTAGCAGGTTTTGGGACAAGAGTCCAAGTATGATTGACATGCAAGGAGTTAATTTCCTCTTTCATAGCAGATAACCACATAGCAGATTCTGAAGATTTTAAAGCATCTTTGTAGCACTTAGGTTCATTACCATCTAAAGCATCAAATACATTGAACACATAAGATGCAAGCTGAAAATTGTCAAGATGATGAGGTTTCCTAATTTCTCTTCTAGGCCTATCCCTAGCAAGTTGATAATCATGCAAATCATCAATATCAGGCAAATCAGACTCAACATTTTGATCAAACACATTTTCAGGCACAGAGGATGAATCATCATCATCATTCTCAATTTCCTCATTTCCAAGAGGAGATTTCTCCACCTCAATTGGAGCAGAGGGAGGAACAATAAATGAAGGCACAGGCAAACAAGGATATTCATTCTCATTGAAAACAACATTTCTACTAATGATAGTTTTAAAACCATGTTCATTCTTCAGCCAACATCTATATCATTTTACCCCTTCAGGGTATCCAATAAAAACACATTTTATGGACCTAGGTTCTAATTTATCAGTTTTATGGTGAACAAAAGCAGAACAGCCAAAAACCCTCAAATTAGACAAATCAGCTGGTTTCCCAGTCCACATAGTTTCAGGCAAATTTCCAGACAAAGGCACAGATGCAGATCTGTTAATCACATAAGCAACTGTTAAGACAGCTTCACCCCAAAACACTTTTGGCAAACCAGATGCATGGAACATGGATCTAACCCTATCCATTAATGTCTTATTCATTCTTTCAGCTATGCCCTTCTGTTGGGGGGGTATATGCAACAGTCATATGTCTTCTAATGCCAAACTCAGTACACAAAGAATCCAATTCATGATTGCAATATTCAGTTCCATTATCAGTTCTAAGGGTTCTAAGTTTCTTGTTGGTTTTATTTTCAATAAAGGTTTTCCAAGATTTGAACTTATCAAAAACATCAGACTTTTGAGAAAATAAGAAAACAAACACTTTTCTTGAAAAATCATCAACAACAGACAAGAAATATCTGTTTCCACCAGGTGTGGAGACAGGTGCAGGACCCCAAACATCTGCATGAACATATTCAAGGATTTCTGTGCACTTAGAAGTATTAGGGAAAGGGGATTTGGGAAATTTCACTTTAGACTGTTTACCCATAACACATGAATCACACAAAGGCATATCAACAACAATGTCACCACTCAGATAGTTGTTTTTATGCAAAATTCCTAGTCCCTTACCACTGATGTGACCTAATCTTCTATGCCAAAGATCAGTCATGTCATGCTGAACAGAGTTAACATGGGAAACAGATAATGCAGATGCAACATACATATTGTGCATTCTAACAGCCTTAAAAGAAAACAAACCATCATGCATTATATTCATAACCCCATCACCCCAAGAACCCTTATACCCAGAATCCTCCAAGATAGCACAAGACATCAAATTACTGCTAAGTTTAGGAACATGTCTCACATTTTTCAAATTAAGCACAAAACCAGATTGAGATTTCAGACATACAGTTCCTATACCTAGCACATGTCTTTTACTACTATCAGCCATGGACACTGAGCCATTTTTCAATTCAACATAAGAAGAGAACATGCTTCTGTGAGGTGTCATATGATTTGAGCAAGCAGAATCCATTAACCAGTCATTATCAGTCAAAGATGCAGACACATAATTCATAAAATCAAGATACTCATCTGTAATCATAAACACATCACCCATGTTTTCAGCAACTTGGTTAGCCTGTTCATTATTAGACGTATTCTCTTTCTTAGGTTCAACACACCTATTAGAATAATGACCAGACTTACCACAGTTGTAACACTTCTTATGTTTAAGCTTATTCTTACTTCCTACTTTACCCTTATCAGGTTTTTGAAAATTTTGGTTACTGGAGGAAGAATCCTTGTTTGAAAACTTTTTTTTAGGCTTGTTTTTCACAAAGTTTACATCACCCAAAGATTTGTTGCTTTTGGTAGTTTTCAAATCAAGTTCCTTGCTTTTCAAACCATTTATCACAGTATCCAGAGTCACTTTGTCTCTGCCATACTTAATTGCAGATTTGACATCACTGTAAGAATCTGGAATAGCATTTAGAAGAACAATTGGGGTATATTCATCAATATTTTTATCCCCAGTTTAACTTTATATCTTGCACAAGTTTTGTAAAAACATCAATGTTAGAATCTAATTGGATTCTAATAAACAAGGGATGAGTAAAGACTTGTGCAACAAGTCCTATGTACCGTGAAACACAAAAGGGAAGTCTCCTTGTTTACTTAAAATTCTTTAATTTCTCATTAATTGTTTCTTTTATATAGGAAACTATTTTATTAATTAAAAAGAGTCTGTACATCAAGACTATCCAATAGTCCTTGTGCGTATGAATTTTTAAGAAGGAAAAGATTTCCATCATTATCTTTTATATTTTATTGTCATTAATTGGTTGTTTGTTTACATGGGAATTCCCATTAGATTAGGATGACAATATTTTAATAAGGCATGAGCTCTTATTCCATATCTTTTAAAAGAATTCCTTCTACGTCTCTAATTTGGTGAAACCTAATACAGGACTTTTCCCAGACTATAAAAGGAGGAGCATGAACGTAGTTTACTGCATCCTTTTTATCGAGAGAAGAGTTCAGAGAAAATATTTTTTCCTCTCGTTTTTATTGCTCCATCGTGATACGTGATTTTCGTAGAAAATATATCGGCTTCAAGACTTTGTGGTGAAGACACCAAGATTCAACGAGTATCACAAGTTTGCTTCTTCTATACAAAAAGAAGATCAGTTCATCGGGAGAGGGGCTTAAACAGATCTCGGGAGGAGATCGATCCGCCGACTGAGGGATTCAGCGTTGAAGGGAGTTCAACCGTGCGGAGCAAGGGACGTGCTGCGAATTGAAGATTTATAATTCAGCGTAGTATACAAGAACGGCGTCAACAAAGAGGGAGTCTTTGTATTTTGATTAAGTCCTACTATTGTATTCGTAAAACTAAAAATTAGTAAATTTTTTTTGCAGGTCCCCATGGATGTAGGGTACAATTGTATCCAAACCACATTAAATTTGTGTCTCGTTTATTTTTGTTTTTACAAACTGTTTCACGAACTGTTGCAACACTTCACGCAACAGTAACGAAAAACTGAATCTGACACAAATAATTTATATCTGCACGAAACAAATTCTAACAATTGGCATCAAGAGCCTGTCACTAGATACACTTAGTGAGATTTTGGGATTTATTTGATTTTTATTTTTTTGTGCAGATATGAATAATCATTTTGAAGGCGCATTCCTACCACCTCTCTTGGGTGAATTGAACTACTCTGATTGGAAAATAAGGATGAAGATGTTCATCAAATCTATTGATGAATGGGCATGGCGCGCGATTCTAACTGGTTGGACACCTCCTACCTCAATGAATGAGTCACACGAGATCATTCAAATGCCAAAAGAGAAGTGGAGTGATCAAGAAATATGAAAAGCAGATTATAATTCCATGGCAACCAATGCTATCTTGAGTTGTATCGATGACGACCAATTCAAACTGATATCAATGTGCAAATCAGCAAAGGAGGCATGGGATGTTATACAGAGACCTACGAAGGAACTACTCAGATAAGCGAGTGCAAAGAGACTGTCGCTGAAACTGTTGCAACAGTTGGACAGACAGTTCAGACAGAACAGAGGTATGATAAGTTGTACTCTATACCTGATAAAAGATTAACTCCGTTAAATCTTGCAGGTGATGATGGGGATTCAGAAAACAACAGCGATGATGACGAGGCAACCTTGAAAGAATTAATGACGTGCTACGAAAGGATGTACGAAAAATTTCTTAAGGTATGCGAGTCGAAAAATTCTTAGAAAAAGAGAAGCTTGTCCTAATTCAGGAAAAAAAAGTGTTGAAGGTAAGAATTTCTACTCTTGAACAAAATGCTATTTCTGCTAGTAGAGAAACAGATAGTTTGAAGGCTAAATTTGCTAAAACCCAAGATTTTGTGTCAAAATTAAATACAGGTAGGGTAAATTTGAATGAAATTTTGAGAACAAATTAGCCGAACTATGGCCATCTAGGTAGAGGGTGTAATAAACTATCTAATGATTCTTTGAAACAGAAAGAATGTCCAATAGGAAAAATCAATTTTGTTAAACAATCCACTGTTTCACAGACTTATGCGACTGTTGCATCAAATCAGTCATCTCAAAGAAAACGTTTTGTGCCTATTTGTCATTTTTTTCATGTTCCTGGTCATATACGACCCAGGTGTTTTAAGTACTTGAAAATGGTTAAAAGAATAATGGCCCTCTCACCACTTTCCGCTAAAATTGATCACACTTTTGTGTCGTCGCAAAAACCCAAGAGAAAGGTTGATTTAGTGAATAAAACTCAACAAAAAATCTGGGTAAAGAAGTCTGATCTTAATTATTTATCTGCCATTACTTCTTTAAAATCATGTGATGATAGTACTAACTGTTCCAACAGTTCTGGTGACAAAGCTAGTTTGGGGAATAAAAAACTTGGTTCTCTGAATTGTGATAATTTGTGTGCGAAAAATAAGTTTATGAATCCAATTCAGCATTCGAGAACTAAGCTTACTGATATTTGTCATTGTTTCATAAGGGGCTTGGTCGAAAAGGGGGTTGTCTCAATTGATTATGCTGCAACGGAGAATGAATTAGCTGATGCTTTTGCAAAAACCCTTGATGCACAGAAATTTGATTACTTGCGAAAATCGCTGGGAATTTATGTTGTTTAATCGGATGCAGTTGCATGAACTGTTGCAACAATCTGTGCTTCCAGACTTGCAACTTTTAGTGGTAGGACACTTCATATGTTTTTGCATCTCATATAGGACCTGCATTAAGCATACTGCATATGATTGAGACAAATGTGAATTTGATACTTCGTTTATTTCTAAATTTTGTGGGGGTAGAACTTCACCAATTCCCAAAATGATTAGTTAAAAGGCTCCAACTTATTTATTTCTCTGAATAGTCTTGTCATGGCTGGATGTTTTTATAGGGAAAAGCTGCCTCTTTTAATGAGTGAAAGCTACTCTTGAACTACTGTTACTAATATATATATCTACAACCATTTGGTCAGTGAATAGTTTGAAGCCTTTTTTAGTCGAGCCAGTAAATCACGTGGCCGAAAGCTCGCTACAAGGCTCAATTAGAAAGCCCAGGGGACTACACATTGCACGGCCAATATAAATTATATATATATGGTCAGTGAATAGTTCGAAGCCTAGTTGAGTCGAGCCATTAAACCACTTGACCGAACACTTACTACAAAGCTCAATTAGAAAGCCCAGGGGACTACACATTGCACGACCACCATAATCTCGTTCCTTTTAATTTCTCTATTTTTTCATGAGAAAAAGCTACCATTAGACGTGTGTGTACGCTACCTAATAAGAGCATCTTTGTGTTTGACTTGGGATTATTAAGTTTATTGGTTGCATTAGCAGTCGGATTTTTGGGGATTGCGCTTATCGTGAATGTGAAGATAAATCCCATATGTTTTGTTTGTCCATGCAGTATCATATTCACATATGTCTCTTCACTCATGTTTATTTCTCATGTTTACTTCTTGTCTTGCATTAGGAATTAAAAAAAAAATAATAAAAAAAAAAAAAAAAGACGAGATTTTTGTTTATGTGCCGGTTAAATTTAATTTTTTTGTTGCAGCCGGATCTATTGAACTTACTCCTCACATTTCCACGTCTCGTATGAAGTTTGGCAAAGTCTGTAGTCTTTGTTATTTAATGTTGGATTTGATATCATTATCCTTTGATTTTCGAATTGCAATTATCGTGTAGTATTGAGTTTATGCGTTTGTGATTTTGTGTGCACGTCATGTATGGTGATTCTTCTTACTTACTTTCAAAATTCTCTCTACGTTTGATCTTTTTGTTAAGTGTTTGAACAGCTTACTCGAATCATCAAGATCATTAGTCCATGTTGAGTTATCTATGCATGGTGATTGCCCAGAAAGGGGGAGAAAAGAACAGTAACGATGGCATGAACACAGGGGGAGTTCCGACAAATGTTGCGACAGTGCATCAGACAGTTGCTGGAACAGTGCAGGAATGCAGGGGAGTTCAGATAACTGTTGAGACAATGCATCATACAGTTGTTGGAATAGTGCAGAAATACAGGACAAATAAGGAGGAATTCATTGTAAAGGGCAGTTGATTCTGCTACTGCATATTTTTTTTTGTTCTTTGCTTAATTGAAGAACTGTACACTATATGCTGAACTGTTTGATAAACTGTTGCAACAGTTTATATGTGCAAATGTTATTCTGAATTTGCTAACCATTGTTCATGCAGGTATCATATATTTAGGGGGAGTAAATATTCTGACCAATCAATGCCAAAGGGGGAGAGTTTTAGAATCTCGGTGGAATTCGAAGTCCACAACACGAAGTGGAATTCTATGGAGATAAGTATTAATACGAGCATATTTTCCTCCTTAGTTATCTCATTAGATAATTTGAGAAGAAATAGTTTATCTCCGCATATTAACACATGAACGTGTGTATCCAAAATAAAAGGAATTTCACCTTTTCTAATATTGTGTTTATTGTCATTAATTGGTTTAGATATTCACAAGAGTATAAAAGGAGGAGCTAATGCTAACGTCATTTACAAGAGGAGTTGCCCAATGATCATCTACAGGGGGAGAAACACATGCATGGGAAGCTGACTCCATTGTGAACCACCTGCAGAAGCCACTACAGTGGGATCAGTTGCTGAAACTGTGGCACTTGCTATTGCAGCAGTTGATGCCACTCTTGTTGCTGGATGTTCCTTTAATGCTGAGGATGATCCTTAGTTTTATTGCTTCCGTCTATCATCTAATTGTTTCATTTTCAGGCAATTTACTCAGGGGGAGAAAATGTTAGAATCAATAAATGACAAAGGGGGAGATTGTTAGAATCTAATTGGATTCTAATAAACAAAGGATGAGTAAAGACTTGTGCAACAAGTCCTATGTACCGTGAAACACAAAAGGGAAGTCTCCTTGTTTACTTAAAATTCTTTAATTTGTCATTAATTGTTTCTTTTATATAGGAAACTATTTTATTAATTAAATAGAGTTTTTGTGCATCAAGACTATCCAATAGTCCTTGTGCGTATGAATTTTTAAGAAGGAAAAGATTTCCATCATTATCTTTTATATTTTATTGTCATTAATTGGTTGTTTGTTTACATGGAAATTCCCATTAGATTAGGATGACAATATTTTAATAAGGCATGGACTCTTATTCCATATCTTTTAAAAGAATTCCTTCTACGTCTCTAATTTGGTGAAACCTAATACAGGAGTTTTTCCAGACTATAAAAGGAGGAGCATGAACGTAGTTTACTGCATCCTTTTTATCGAGAGAAGAGTTCAGAGAAAATATTTTTTCCTCTCGTTTTTATTGCTCCATCGTGATACGTGATTTTCGTAGAAAATATATCGGCTTCAAGACTTTGTGGTGAAGACACCAAGATTCAACGAGTATCACAAGTTTGCTTCTTCTATACAAAAAGAAGATCGGTTCTTCAGGATAGGGGCTTAAACAGATCGCGGGAGGAGATTGATCCGCCGACTGAGGAATTCAGCGTTGAAGGGAGTTCAACCGAGCGGAGCAAGGGACGTGCTGCAAATTGAAGATTTATAATTCAGCGTAGTATACAAGAACGTCGTCAACAAAGAGGGAGTCTTTGTATTTTGATTAAGTCCTACTATTGTATTCGTAAAACTAAAAATTAGTAAATTTTATTTGCAGGTCCCCGTGGATGTAGGGTACAATTGTATCCGAACCATATTAAATTTGTGTCTCGTTTATTTCTGTTTTTACAAACTGTTTCACGAACTGTTGCAACACTTCACGCAACAGTAACGAAAAACTGAATCTGACACAAATAATTTATATCTGCACGAAATAAATTCTAACAATCAAGATTTTCATCTATATCTTTGTGCAAGTCGAGTTTAAATCTAAAAAACTTATCCAGTAAAAACATTTTTTAGGGTAAACAGGTTTCAGTATAAAGCTCTTCTAACTTATCCCATAATTCCTTAGCAGTGTCAAGTTTACCTATCTTTCTAATCACAGAGTCAGATAAGTTCAGAATAATCAGGGAATAAGCAAGTTCATCAAGATCATCTTTCATTTCCTTAGTAGTTTTATCATCATAAGTTTGAGTTGTGGCCCTAAAACATTTCTGTTGGACTAAAACACCTTTCATTTTCTGTTTCCATATAGCAAAGTCACCCTTGCCATCAAATGAAGCCACATGATAAGAGTTCATTTTCACGCAGAAGGAAACAAGGGAACAGAAACAAAATTAGAGGCACACTAGCACACAAGCTGCACACAGACAACAACAGAAAATAAAAGCAAACAAGCTGCACACAGACAATAACAGAAAGTAAAAGTCACACAAGCTGCACACAGACAACAACAGGAAGTAAAGGCCACACAGAGCTGCACACAGACAGCAACAGGAAAGGAAAAATAAACACACAAGATGATCCCAAGAGGCCCAACAGTGAGCCAATCGTTGCAGAAGGCAACTTAAGTAACCGGTTGAAGGCTGGGCTATCTCAGACTACCCCCCTTCCCCAGATTCCTGCGACACTAAGAGGTCCGGACAAGGGAAGTTGAGAGTGGCAGGTAGCCTGAGTTGGCCCAGATTTCAGAGAGCAGCGGAAATAAGTTCTGACCACACAAGGTCAACCACAGGATTTCCAGGATTTTACCCAGAAACAGAGTGAGTGAGTCACAGTAGTGTAATCCGTAGCACGAGTCTGCAAAGAACAAGTGCCCAACTGACGCTCTGGTACCACTGTTAAGAACAGGTTCTTTCCAAAACAACCATGGATCCGAGAAAACAATTAAGAACAACTCAAAGGAGGAAGAAATCAAAAATATTGAATAAGAACGGCTCAGTTCCCTTTTTCCAGTGTTCATACAGTCGATCCAAGGTCTGGTGGTAACACCAACTGAAAACAAGCACCAAGCAACAACCACTGATCCAAAACCCTAGATCTGACCCCCAAACCTCACTCTGAGTTGACTCACCAACACATGCACAGTCAACTTAGTGGATAGCTCACCCTCTCCACTCAGCACAAACCCAGATTTCTGCACTCAAAGTACCGAAACCCTCACAGAAGAGGATTAAGGCCAGGGAAATCACAGTTTGAATAAAAGGTGAATCACACTTGTCTCTCTCTCTCTCTCTCTCACCACAGTATAAATACACGGAGTTTCAACGGTCTTCAGCATTAAATGTGCTGCGACGGCAAGGACACCCATTGTCCGGCCAGACCTGCGACGGTATCGCCGGAAAACGACAATGGGTGACGAAACACTGTAGAGAGAGAAGGGGACAAGGTGAAGAGAGAGAAACGACGCAACAGAAGAATGCTGCTAGGGTTGAGAATGATTAGAAGTATGGGGCAAATGGAGGGCTCAGATTGAAGCCCTAAAATAAACGGTTCAGATCTTAGTTTGACTGGATCAGTGGGCTTTAGTTGCATTGGGCCCAATTTCACAAGTTGGGCTGTATTTGATTAAGTAATCGGCCCAGATCACAAATAGATCATTTCTATTAAGCTCAAAACTTAACAAATTCTCCACCTGAGACCAATAAAAGGATTATTATGAACACACTTAATGGATTGGGATCATCATTGCCGTAACTTTGAATCTTAAACACTAATCACACAGATTGTAGTAGAAGATTCAAAAGTATTTTTCCACGAAGGAGGAGATCACCAAGATACAGAAAATTATAAAATCACAGAGAAGTTAAAAGATAACAGAAGCTATCACAGAGAAAGCAAAAAAAAAGGCTTGCACACAGCAAGCAGACACACATGTCTGTTTCAATCATGTTTTTGAGACAATGTTCAAGATTCTCAAACATGATCTCATTTTTTCCACAGGTAGGCACTTAGTTCCCATGTCAGTAGGGTTGAATTCAGAAGGAATTTTCTCCAGGTCCATCTCACCTTTTCCCACCTCTTTCCTGATAAAGTGGTATTTTATCTCAATGTGTTTTGTTGTGTCATGAAAAACAGGGTTCTTGCATAATTGTATACCTGATTGGCTGTCAGAAAAAACCACAACTTTACCTTTCAAGAAACCAATTTCTGAGAGCAGCCCTTTCAACCAGAGGGATTCTTTTACAACCTCAGTAGGTGCAATGTATTCAGCCTCAGTGGTGGAAAGGGCTACAATATTTTGAAGCTGGGATTTCCAGCTAATACAAGAACCACACAAAGTAAACACATAGGATGTGGTGGATTTCCTATTATCTCTGTTGTTGGCATAATTAGAATCCACATAACCACATAAGACAATTCCTTTTTCACATTTAGTAAATTCAATCCCTATTCTAACTGACCCTCTTAGATATCTCATTAACCACTTTACAGCCTCCCAATGAGGCATGCCAGGATTAGCCATGTATCTACTCAAACAGCTTACAGCATATGCAATATCAGGTCTAGAACTTACCATTAAATACATGATAGAACCAATTGCATTAGCATAAGGAACAGATTTCATGTCACACATTTCAGGTTCAGTCTTTGGGGACTGTTCCTTACTTAGCAAAAAATGAGCAGCTAAAGACACAGACACAGAGTTGGCATTTTTCATGGCGAATTTATCTAAGATTTTTTCCACATAGGCAGATTGGTTCAGAAACAAAGAACAATCTTTTATGTTCCTAACTATGTCCATACCCAGAATTCTCTTTGAATCACCAAGAAATTTTCATGTCAAAATTTTCACTCAAACAATATTTCACATGATCAATAGCTTTTAAACAAGGGCTGGCAATAAGCATGTCATCCACATAGATTAACAGGAACACAGGAAATTGGCAATTATCTTTGAAGTACAAGCATGGATCAAATTCACTTCTTTTAAATTTCAAAGAGAGCATGCAAGAGTCAAATTTTTTGTTCCACTGTCTAGGGGACTGCTTAAGGCCATAAAGAGATTTCTTTAACAGACAAACATAATCAGGATTAACAGAATCAACAAAGCCTTCGGGTTGAGACATAAAAATTTGCTTATCAAGATCACCATGCAGAAAAGCTGTTTTAACATCCATTTGCTTAAGTTCCCAATCAAAGTGAGAAACTAGAGCAAGTAAAATTCTGACAGTGGTGAATTTCACAACAGGAGCAAAAATTTCAGTATAGTCAATACCCTCTCTTTGTGTAAAACCTTTAGCTACAAGCCTAGCTTTATACCTAACAGAATCAGATTCATGCTTAATTTCAAAGAGCCATTTACATTCAATCACAGAGCACTTAGCAGGTTTTGGGACAAGAGTCCAAGTATGATTGACATGCAAGGAGTTAATTTACTCTTTCATAGCAGATAACCACATAGCAGATTCTGAAGATTTTAAAGCATCTTTGTAGCACTTAGGTTCATTACCATCTAAAGCATCAAATACATTGAACACGTAAGATGCAAGCTGAAAATTGTCAAGATGATGAGGTTTCCTAATTTCTCTTCTAGGCCTATCCCTAGAAAGTTGATAATCATGCAAATCATCAATATCAGGCAAATCAGACTCAACATTTTGATCAAACACATTTTCAGGCACAGAGGATGAATCATCATCATCATTCTCAATTTCCTCATTTCCAAGAGGAGATTTCTCCATCTCAATTGGAGCAGAGGGAGGAACAATAAATTATTGTACATCAGTACGAGAAACAGATAAAGTGGCACTGTCTAATCAGGGCCAGCTCAATACCCTTTGTCTCACTCTATACTTTAAATTCATGCCCTTTCATATACTTTTATCTATTATTCTACTCTCTTTTTTAGGGATAATTACATTTTAGTCCCTCATACTGACATTATTTTCACTTTATGTCCTCTATTTGCCACATTGTTAACAAATACCATTCTAATATTAAAAATTAGCAAAAGTCACCCAATTAAATACTTCAGACTGCAGTATAGGACCAATATCATTTTACCCGTTGACTGATAGTGTGAAGACATAAATACCTCGGGGGTGTCTTTTTCAACTAGAAAAATATATACTTTTGCAAGAACATGAACTTAAGAGTAACAATTAATATTCTTAAAATACAAAAAGAAAATAATAAATACTTAATTTTTTTGAATACATATATGATTATATATTAGTCTAACTATATTAAAATTATTAGGGTAAATAGCACTTAATCTCCTTGTGGTTACAGGCTTTTGCATATATGACCCCCTTGTTCTTGTAATATCAGCACATAACACCCTTGTGGTTCATGGGGTAGCTTTCGTTGACTTGATAGAGTAACCAACGTAAAGATGGTATGGTTGCGGCTAAACCTTAGGGGTAATTTAGTCTTTTTCAGTTTTCTATTCGAAGGGGTTATGTGCTAATTTCATACCATAAGGGGGTTATGTGCTAATTTCATACCATAAGGGGGTCATGTGCTAAATGTCAAAACCACAAGGGGGTTATGTGCCTAATTTCATACCATAAGGGGGTCATGTGCAAAATGTCAAAATCACAAGGGGTTATGTACTTAATTTCACACCATAAGGGGGTCATGTGCAAAACGTCCAAACCACAAGGGGGTTAAGTGCTATTTACCCAAAAAAATAATTAGAAAAGGCCAACTTAGAAAGAAAAAAAAACTCAAATTCAGCCCTAATTCATCCGTTGATTGTTAGTTGTTGACGGTCAAACAGACGGAGGGACGAAACGTGTCATAAGTCGGTGACAGGAGTATTTTTATACCAGGTGAAGGTAATATCAAGTGAGTTTTTACGGTTGATCTAATGTGGGTGTGTGTGTGTGTTTGTGTGTATATGAATGGTAAAGATCTATTCAGAGCATTTCGTCCGGTGTAGCACCGTATAAAATGTAATTTCACTCATATTTTTTTTATGAGCGTAGTGTAATTTGTTTATTTGTGGGAATATTATATTGACGTCGATATCTGTAGTCTCGTTCATTTCTAATGTAAAACACCACTTGCAGGGGCGGATCCAGACCAAAATGTGTTCGGGCGGACCCTGTATAGAAGAAGATTTAATTTTTCGGTCGGGGACAAAAGCACACGTTAATAAATATTAGGGTAAGTTTCATTTTCCTCCATTGTACTTTGCATCGATATCATTTTACTCTCTTCTACTCTCGATTGCATCAATTTGCCTCCCCCGTACTCGAAAATTTGTCTCAATGTGGCCCTCGCCGTTAGTTTTCGGACTTTTGACCTTAACACCGTTTGATTTAAGTGTGAAATACAAAAATGTCACCCCTCCCAGTTTATATAATTATTAAAAGAAAATTTTAAAAGAAAAAGAAAGAAAAAAGTAAATTGTGGTTCTCGTCGTTGACTATACATGCTTTCTCGTTGTCTTGAATTTTATTTAGTTATTTTTTCTTAATAATTATTTAAACTGGGAGGGGTGGCGTTTTTATAATTTCAGAAGTTCAACTAAAGGTGTTAAGGTCAAATGTCTGACAACTAACAGCAAGGGCAACATTGAGACAATTTTTCAGGTGCAGGGAGGCAAATCGATACAATCAAGAGTAGAAGGGGGTAAAGTGATACCAAACCAAAGTACAAGGGGGAAAGTGAAATTTAACTTAAATATCATGTCAAAAAGTAATTAAAACAAATATTTTTTTTATTTTTCTTGGAGTGGCGGGTGACCAGTTGCATGAAATTTCGCTTATTAATAAGACATCATGTTCTTCTACATTTAGATACAAAAAATTGAAGTGACCAAATGGCGGCCTTATCAGCAGTTCCTTCCATGGAAGACCTAAAGATCAAGTTCCAAGAAAGCTCTCTTATCTTCCCATACAAAGAAACACCGAAAAAATCGATTTTCTTGTCCAACATCGATCAAATCTTGAACTACGATATCCCGACAGCCCATTTCTTCAAGGCAAACCCAGCTTTCCCGCCGGAAATCATGTGTAATGCTTAACTGCTAAAAAAAGTCTATGAATTAAAAAAAAAAATTAGCAAAAACCCCCTTATATAATATTTTTATTAGCTCACTGAACCGACCTATTGTGATTTTACTCATTGACCAAAGATGAAAAGACAAATATACCCTTCAATTAACAACATAAAATTAGAATTATCATATAATAGAGGCCTAATTGCAATTTTACTAAACTTCTGAAAACTTAAATTTAGGGGACTGAATTGTAATATACCCAAAATCATCAACCACTAACCGTCTGAATAATTTGAGTAAATTGCAAAAACTATCCATGTGTAATGCTCAACTCCTAAAAAAAGTCCATGAATTAAAAACGAGTAAACTACAAAAAGTACCCCTGTGTTATCTCTAAATAGCGAAAACCCCCCTATGATAAATAAACTAGCAAAAACCCCCCTGTAAAATTATTTAAATAGCACACTCGACCCATTTCTCATTTGAGTGTTGACTTCATATAAAAAGACACAAATACCCTCGGGATTTTGCAATTAATAAATTCTTATGTTTTTTAAATATTTTAATTATTTTATTTTTGTTATATCATAATATAAAGGTACAATGGGGTCTTTAATTTATTTTTATTTTTATTATCACATAATTTTTGTATATATTTTAAATTATCGCTACATCAAAAGAAAACTTTAATTCCATTATTATTTATTTAAAAAAATCTATACTTAATTTGATTAACAAATTTTTAATTATTTTCTAATTTAATTATTTACTATTTTTTAACAATATTTTAATTTCTAAACAATCAAATTAAAAGGAAAATATATATACATATAAATACATTTTTAGGGTCAATTTCGTCATTTCACGTCCAAAAACCAACTACCAGTCGCGCAACCCGCGAGTGAGCCACACTTAATTCAACCGGGGTTTTTTTTTTCCTTTGACTAAATTTCACAGGGGTTTTTTTGCTAGTTTATTTATCACAGGGGGGGTTTTGCTATTTGGAGATTACACATGGGTACTTTTTGCAGTTTACTTAATTAAAAACTTATTTAGCAAAAACCCCTTATATAATACTTTTATTAGCTCACTCAACCTATTGTGATTTTACTGATTGACCAAAGATGAAAAGACAAATATACCCTTCAATTAATAACATAAACATAGAACTATCATATAATAGAGGTCTAGTTGCAATCTTACTAAACTTTTGAAACTTAAATTTAGGGGACTGAATTGTAATATACCCAGTATCATCAACCACTAACCATCTGAAACTCCCCAAAATCTGCCGCCAACCTTCTTCACGAAATCCACCGCCACCGCTGCTGAAAATACATATCTCCACCCAAACGCCACCCTCACCTCCTTCGACTCCGCCATTGAGCTTCAAACCCATCTCCCTTGTTTGAATCCACGCGAAGTTCCTTTGTCTTCCGGCGCGTCTCAGACGGCCTTTTCCAAGGGGCGGTGTTGAGTTGAGAGGGTGAGGGAGAAAGAAGATGATCAGGATTTTAGATTTTGAAAATTGCTATTTGGTCCTTTGAATTTGAATTATTTATAATTACATCAAATTTAACATACATTTATGTATAAAAGGGTGTTTATGTCATTTTATCCCATAATTTACAAAAAGAACCGCACAACCCACGCGTGAGTACCACGAGCATCTCTAAGGGACTTTTTCGCCTTTGACTTTTAATCGGGGGGTTTTTATTTGCTAATTTTTATAAAACACGAACTTTTTTAGCAATCTTCATGCGTTTTCGATGAATATGAAAATTTGTGTGTGTGTGTGTGTGTGTGTGTGTGTGTGTGTGTGTGTGTATGTGTGCTCCTTCTTCATACACTTGTTGTATAATATATTAGTTGAATCTTATAGTTCAAGCACTATTTGCAGGTAACATCATTCAAGTGTGGTGGTTTTGCAATCGGCATGTCTACGAATCACATCTTATTCGACGGCCTAGGCGCCAAAGTATTCCTCCTAAACCTAGCTTCCCAATCTTTAGAAAACAAACCCTTAGCCATCGTACCCTACAATGACCGCCGGATTCTTGCCGCTAGATCTCCACCGCACGTTTCCTTCCCACACCCAGAGTTCCTCAAATTCGACCTCCCCGTGGGCCCGGGGTCAACTCCCCCAAAGTTCGACTGCATCATAGAAGAAATCGATTTCAAAATCTTCAAACTCACCACAACTCACATATCCCACTTAAAGGACAATATTACTAAGACCTCCAAAATTGACAGAATTAGCACCCTTGCTGTGGTGGCCGCCCTAATATGGCGGTGCAAAGCCTTTTTCGATGATAAAAATAGGGTTTCGACTTTGCTCAGCGTTATCGACATTAGGCCAAGAGTGAACCCCCCATTACCATATTCGTACTCGGCCAATGCAGTGCTCCCCTTGGGCGTTTCGGAAACTTGTGAAGAGATAAAAAACGGGCCGTTTTCGAAGCTTGTGGAAATCATCACCGAAGGAGCTAAGGAGATGACGCACGAGTCCGTGAAATCGGCTTTCGATTGGTTGGAGTTGAATAGAGGGATTCCTCATGGGGATTACATGGTGAGCTCATGGCTTAGATTAGGGTTTGATGAGGTGGAGTATGCATGGGGGAAGCCGATGTATAGTTGTCCGGTGGTGAATCATCGGAAAGATATTTGTTGGGTTTTTCGAGATGCCGTTGATAATGGTGTTTGTGCAATGGTGGCTTTGCCTTCTCAAGAGATGGACATATTTGAGGGTGTTTTCCACGACTTTTTTGCTTCAATATTGGTTCACTAATGATCGGACAATATATATATATATATATATATATATATATATATATATATATATATATATATATGTGTGTGTGTGTGTGTGTGTGTGTGTGCGCGCTCAGTATTGTTCTTCTTAGCTTTGTGATTTTATTGTTGTGCGTTTAATTGAGCATTTAGCACCGACCACTCCTATGTAATCTCTAATTGCAAAAAAAAAGTTTCCATGTTGTGTTTTGTGAAACATGCTGCCCCTTACATTAAAACTATTTGTTGACTTACTTGAAATGACAAAACTATCCTAATAAATATTAAACAATATTGCAATTTAAAATAAATAATGACAAAAAGAAAAAAAATTAAATTTTAAAAGAAAAGATAAGAAAAAAAATTATAGGAAGAATAGGAGAAAGAGAGAAATAATAATACGTAATAGAAACCTCCGTTATGTTATGAATTGATTTACATGGAATATATATAGAGAAATATTGAAAGGTATAGAGTTTAACTAGGTAACTAAATCCTAACTAATCTATACTAGCATTTTTTTCCCGTGCGATGCACGGGATATTATTTCAAAAATGAAAAAAATAATCAATTTAATACATAATAAGAAAATATAGTACACTACTGTTACCCCCTTAGTTGGTGATATCGGTAATGACTCGAGTGTGGCCGAGTCATGTCCGAGAATGGGTGTCAAGCAAGGGTTGGCACAAGACAGCCACACAATCGGCCAATGAATGGTCGAGTGTCGGGCAAGCATTCAGGGTGTTTGTCCGAGAAAAGCAAGGATCGGCTTGATCCAAGTGGGAATGGTGCTCGAAAGTACTAGTGGCTGGCACGGGCATTGCTCGGCAGCAAATGCGGACAAGCGTGGGCAGTAATCGGTATGTGGCCGATAACTTGGGCAATCGAACGTTCGAAGGAAATCGACCACGACTTGACACGTGTGGGCAAGTTGGCAAGTCAAGAAAGGCACAGCTCGATGTGCGGGCGTGCTAATGACCGTGTGGGCAAAGAACTGGCAAGTAATCGGTAAAGGCAAGCAAACGTGCGGAAAAGGCAAGGCAGATAGGCTGGCTAGCAACCGGCCGGGCTGTTTGGGCCGTTTGGCGCGCGCGGGCGCGCCCGATCAAGATGGGCTTCGAAAATCAGCCTTGTGGGAAGATTTGAGGGAAGTCACGGAGCAATTGCTCCTTATTACTTGTAATAGTTGGCCAAGTGTCATGTAATAGTGCTGCCATGTGTCCTTAGGTAATTTTATGTGAAAACTACCTTTTCCTTGTATTTATTTGGCGATGAGTGCACAAATCCGACCCATCTAGCATTAGAGAGTTCAGAATGCAATTGTGGGCATTCTGAGTGAGGATTTTGTGTGTGCACCTTAGTCTCCTTTGTATTCTTTGTGGGAAATTAATATAAAGGTTGGGCATTGCCCGTAAACGTGCTTGTGTGTTTGTTTTCCGCTGCATACTCTTGTGTTCGTTTACGTGGCTTAAAAAGACTTGTGTTTGTGTGCGTTTGTGCAAAGAGAATCGAGAGGAAGGCTGACTGATTTGGTGGGCAAATCAGGCCGCACGGGCGAAAATTTCTTGAGTAAAGAAACCCCTGTGACAGTTGGTATCAGAGCCCGGTTCAAGGGTTCTGAACGTGTTGCTGTTCGGCATGGCTGAAGATTTTGGATCTTCGACAAATCCAAATCCTACTCGTGTGATGATGCTAGATATGGAATCAAGACTGCAAGGTCTTGAAGCCCTGGTTAGGCCGCCCCTAGATCCAACGGATCCACCGATCTTACAAAAGCTCGCTGATGGGAAGCGAGAAATCGATCGTTTGTCAAGATCGTTGGACGATCTGCCCCAATTCGTGGAGAGCAGATTCACGTCCGTTGCCGAGGAGATGGGACTCCTCATTGATGCCATTGAGACGAATCTTGAGGGAATGCTTACGGGTTTGATGGTGTTGAAAAGGGTTGTTCGAAATGAAGGATCAAGTTCTGAGTGCAGAATGTCGGGATCCAAAGTTCGTGTGCTGGAACCGACTGCGTTTGGTGGTGTGCGCAGCGCCAAAGAAGTCGAAAACTTCGAGTGGGATATGGAGAATTACTTCGAGGCAGCCAAGGTTCCGGACCGTGAGAAAGTGACCATTACAAGTATGTATCTCGTGGGTGATGCAAAGTTGTGGTGGCGTGCTCGTTTGTTGGACGATGCAAGTGCCAACCGAGTGAAGATCGAAACTTGGGAGGTGCTGAAACGGGAATTGAAAGAACAATTCCTTCCTTGCAACGTGGGCTGGATTGCAATGGAATCCCTTAGGCAATTGAAGCACAAGGGAACCGTGAGGGAGTATGTCAAGGATTTCAGTTCTCTGCTCCTTGACATACGTGATATGTCCGATGAAGATAAGTTGTTCAACTTCATGGCTGGATTGCAGCCATGGGCCCAAACCGAGTTGCGGAGGCAAGGCGTGAAGGATCTGCCAAGTGCCATCTCGGCAGTGGATCGACTTGTCGATTACAAGGTGATGGGGGCCGATGATTCCGATAAGCAAGGCTCGAAGAAGGAGAAGTCCAAGGGAAAGAAGTTCGGTGGCAAGGGTGGCCGAAATTGGAAGCAGAAAGAGAGCGGTGATGGCGAGGGATCCCCGGCGCATGCCAAAACCGGTGGACAACCCGTCGTCAACAAACAAAACCGTGGATGTTTTCTATGTGATGGCAACCACCGGATGAGGGACTGTCCTAAGAGTGCGGGAGTCGGATAGTGAGGAAGATTCGGACGAGACGAGGCGTGCGAATCCGATTCAGTTGTTGAGTGCTTTGGTCGGGGACAAGGCACTCAACGGCACCAAGGGCTTGATGTACGCTACGGTGCTGATCAACGGCAAGGAAGTGAAGGCAATGGTTGATTCGGGAGCAACTCACAACTTCGTTGCCGATAGAGAAGTCAAGAAACTGGGCTTGACTCTCTCAAACATGCAAGTCAAGTTAAGGCGGTACATTCAGAGGCGGGGCCGTTGAAAGGCAGAACCGATGTCGATCTAGTGATCGGTTCTTGCAAAGGGCAGTGCGGATTGACTGACGTACCACTAGATGATTTCGATGTGATATTGGGGCAAGAGTTCCTACTTGCTGCCAAGGCTGCGGTGATACCATTTCTCAGAGGGCTAATGATTATGGACGAAGAGTGTCCATGCTTCGTTGAATGCTCATACGTAACGAAAGCAAAGGCGGGAAAGAAACCGGTGGCAATGTTGGTTGCGGTGCAATTGGAGGCAGAATCGAACGACGAGGAGTCATCGAGCCTAATTGCAGCCGTTCGAAATAAGACGGTGAATTCTCGGGCTGGTTTGCTTGTACGTGCATTGCCGAGAAATGAGACGAGGGCCGAAGGAAAGTTAAGGTATTCATTTGGGCTTATGAATGGGCATTGTGGCCTTACTTTTGTTCTAAGTTGCTGCCGTGTGTGGCATGATTTGCGGGTTCGAAATGTGGTATTTTCTGAATTTATGTGGCATGTTGGATTTTTGTTGGGCTGGTTTCCGTGGTGGATGAAATGGAAGCCGTGTTTTGGTGATTTCTATGGGTTGGAGGTCTCCTTTCTCGATTGGTGTGTTAGTCGAGATAAAATGCTAGTTGTGCAAAAAACTAGCATTTTCACTTGTGGTTTGGTGCTCCTGATTGAAAGTGATTGGCGTTCATTTTTCCGAGGGCTGAAAGAATTTGTGGGAAGTTCGTGGGATCAGACTTGGAATTCGGGTTTCGATGTGGTGCTATTGATCAATCACAATCGAAGACGGTGGCAAGACAAGCGGAAACGAGGGAAAGCTGAAGCCGATGGTTTCCGTTCGACGAGGGCGTCGAACACCGTTGGTGGAGGAGGTCTGTTACCCCCTTAGTCGGTGATATCGGTAATGACTCGAGTGTGGCCGAGTCATGACCGAGAATGGGTGTCAAGCAAGGGTTGGCATAAGACAGCCACACAATCGGCCAATGAGTGGTCGAGTGTCGGGCAAGCATTCGGGGTGTTTGTCCGAGAAAAGCAAGGATCGGCTTGATTCAAGTGGGAACGGTGCTCGAAAGTACTAGTGGTTGGCACGGGCATTGCTCGGTAGCAAATGCGGACAAGCGTGGGAAGTAATCGGTATGTGGCCGATAACTTGGGCAAACAAACGTTCGAAGGAAATCGACCACGACTTGACAAGTGTGGGCAAGTTGGCAAGTCAAGCAAGGCACAACTCGATGTGCGGGCGTGCTAATGACCGTGTGGGCAAAGAACTGGCAAGTAATCGGTAAAGGCAAGCAAACGTGCGGAAAAGGCAAGGCAGATGGGCTGCCTAGCAACCGGCCGACCTGTTTGGGCCGTTTGGCGCGCGCGGGCGCGCCCGATCAAGATGGGCTTCGAAAATCAGCCTTGTGGGCGGATTTGAGGGAAGTTACGGAGCGGTTGAGGCCTGGAAAGCATGAAAAACTGCTCCTTATTACTTGTAATAGTTGGCCAAGTGTCATGTAATAGTGCTGCCATGTGTCCTTAGGTAGTTTTATGTGAAAACTACCTTTTCCTTGTATTTATTTGGCGATGAGTGCACAAATCCGACCCATCTAGCATTAGAGAGTTCAGATTGCAATTGTGGGCATTCTGAGTGAGGATTTTGTGTGTGCACCTTAGTCTCCTTTGTATTCTTTGTGGGAAATTAATATAAAGGTTGGGCATTGCCCGTAAACGTGCTTGTGTGTTTGTTTTCCGCTGCATACTCTTGTGTTCGTTTACGTGGCTTAAAAAGAGTTGTGTTTGTGTGCGTTTGTGCGAAGGGAATCGAGAGGAAGGCTGACTGATTTGGTGGGCAAATCAGGCCGCACGGGCGAAAATTTCTTGAGTAAAGAAACCCCTGTGACAACTACCATAGTAAATTTAATAATGATAGTATTATTTATATTTTATATAACATTAGTTTTTTTATATCTTACATATTAAGATTTATAATCCAAATTCAATTTCTATTTTTATTGATGAAAAATAAGTGATTGATGATTGCTAAAAATTATGATTAGAAAATTAGTAGAGAAAAAAATATTAGAAATAAATAATTACCAAAGTATCATTAGGGTAGAATTCTTCACAACTTAGTTTTAATTTTGATAATTATTAAAAATTATACTTAGAAATTAGTAGAAAAAAAAATATTAAAAATAAATAATTACAGAAATACAATTAGGGTTTTCTAGGGTTGCCCAGCGTTTCTTTCTTTTATATATAAGATAACTGAATCTGCAGTCGAAACATGACGAACGTGAAGACTGGACAATATCACTTGCTAACATACTCCCGCAGTCGGAACGAATAAACTCCAAAAGTGAAGATTGGACAGAAATCGCGAAACACAACGCTAGAGAATTCCTCTATTAAAATATCTGCCCAATTGAAAAAAAAATAAAAAAAAAAATAATGACGGGAGAAAGAAAAATAGGCAATTTTTTTTATTTGTTTTTGTATGAATCGAGAGAGATTGAGAGAAGATATGAGAGTGGGAAGAAGAATAATTAAAAGAAGGATGGAGATAAAAAGGAGAGAAAGGAGATTAACCGACTAATAATAATAAGAAGAAGAAGAAGAAGAAGAAGAAGAAGAAGAAGAAGAAGAAGAAGAAGAAGAAGAAGAAGAAGAAGAAGAAGAAGAAGAAGAAGAAGAAGAAGAAGAAGAAGAAGAAGAAGAAGAAGAAGAAGAAGAAGAAGAACAAGAAGAAGAAGAAGAAGAAGAAGAAGAAGAAGAAGAAGAAGAAGAAGAAGAAGAAGAAGAAGAAGAAGAAGAAGAAGAAGAAGAACAAGAATAAGAAGAAGAAGAAGAAGAAGAAGACGAAGAAGAAGAAGAAGAAGAAGAAGAAGAAGAAGAAGAAGAAGAAGAAGAAGAAGAAGAAGAACAAGAAGAAGAAGACGACCAAGAAGACGAAGAAGAAGAAGAAGAAGAAGAAGAAGAAGAAGAAGAAGAAGAAGAAGAAGAAGAAGAAGAAGAAGAAGACCAAGAAGAAGAACAATACGAAGACGAAGAAGAAGAAGACGAAGAAGATGATGAT
>NW_012195024.1:100068-164731 GCF_000504015.1 Erythranthe guttata
GTGGTGTTCATGAAAAAGATAGAAAAAGAACGATATTAAGAGTACCACCACCAGGGAGGGAGAAAATTGGGTGGTCACCGCCATGGAGAAGAAAGGCGGCTAGGTTTTCACCACCATGGAGACGTCATGGAGAAGAAAGGCGGCTAGGTTAAAAAACCTGGTGTTCTGATACCATATAGGAAGAATAGGAGAAAGAGAGAAATAATAATACGTAATAGAAACCCCCGTTATGTTATGGGTTGATTTACATGGAATATATATAGAGAAATATTGAAAGATAATAGAGTTTAACTAGGTAACTAAATCATGACTAATCTAGATAACTGAATCATAATAGAATCCTAATATTATAAGAGTTCTTATAATATAGTATACTCTAATAAAAACAATTTCAGTCCCAAATCCAATTATCATCCACCCTCCGCCGCACCATCACCACCACATCTGCCTTCAACCTGCTCTCGATTTGGTGGGACGAAAAAAATCAAAAATATTGGTGGAAAATGGTGCAGAAAAGCTCCAAACCAAACCGAATTTCGTAAGAGAAAATGTTGGAGTGGTGGGGCGGAAGGGGGTATGCATAGTTGAAGGCTTGAAGCGGAGGCTGAGGGTATGGAGGGAGGTGGGGCCGGAGAGAGTGTTAGCCGGAAGGAGAGCGACGACTCGGCTATGTTCATTGTATTTCTGGAAAAATTTCAAATTAGTCCCTGGCTTAAGGAAGAAGATGGCCTTTTTGAAAATGGGAGGGACTGAATTCAAAAATAAATCATAAAATTATACCATATATTTCAAAAAACAATCAAAACATTTGTAACTAAAATCAGATCCGAAATTGGAATTTTCGGTAATTTTATATACAATTTCAAACCCGTGCCAACAAAATGGAAAAATCGTAAATTGTAAAAAAAAAAAAAAAAAAACAATTCTAAATTCAGATATTTTCGAATCGGAATCGGTGGAATTCCAAAATTCCATTCCGACACCCCTAACCCCATTACATTTTTTACTTTTCTTTATTCTTTATTTTATTTTATGAGATGTATATATGATGATGTTTTTTTTTTGTCGTCATATGCTGATGATTTTAACATTATTAAAATATGCTATTGAAATGTTGTTTATGTTAATTATAAATGTATTAAGATTGTTCATGCTAGTTTATCATCAAATCAAGTTAATTAACTGTTGAATCTTTTAATATATTAAATGTTAAAATAATTAACAAGGAGCACCCAATTAATTTGCAGAACTAAATATTATCCTTTTATCTTTTCTTTTCTTGTTGAATAAAATTTATTTGTTATTTAAAATATATATTAAACATTGTATATTACTGTACATTTTGGTATAGAACTTTATACATAATATCCAAACTAATATAGTTTTAGAGTTAATTAAGGATTATTTAATTTAAACTTAATAATTTATTTATATCTTGAATTTTTTGATTATATACATAAGAGTTTAAGAGAAACAAGATCATCCTAACCATTAACGTGGACAAGAACCCATACGAAGATTATATTAGTGGGTAAATAAAATTTTATTGAATTTTTTCCCAATATTTTATTTGATATTTCATATTACACCATAACTAGCAACTTATTTTATATAAAATTAATCATATATAATTTTATTTATTTATAAAGAAATTAACAATGTGCAATTTTAGTCAATTAAATCTTAAATATTGTAAATTATTGAGTAGAGTAGTAAGAATGACGTGCATTGCACGTGGTACTAACTAGTTTATTTAAAATTTACGAATTCATTTTATAACAATTTAATTGATCCTGTCCACTTGGTATTTTGATCCTATTCACAATTATCTTATTGAGTAAATTACAGTTACCCCTCTGAGGTAAGGTCAAATTACCAAAAACACCTTTTGTTTCGGTAATTATAATCACCCATCAACTACGAATCTTCTTATATGTCTACTCTTGCGGTGTCAAATTTAATGGAATCTTCTAAATTATGTGGAATATTCTTAAGTTTGTACCTGTTTCATTCCATTCGAGCTTTACATTTTGAAACTAGATGATCATAGATCATATTATGTATCTCTTGGCATTTAAATATCAGAATGTGGTGCATAATAAAATGCATATTGCATAAATCGAGTACACACTAGAGAATATTTCATGAATCTAGAAGATTATGTCGAATTTGACACCATAAGGATAGACGTGTAAGAAGATTCATAGTCGAGGGGATGCTAGTACCCAAACATAAGTGATTTTTATGAACAATAACTAAAATATAAATAATACCTAAAATATAAACACAAAGCATACCTTATATCAATGAATTGGATTCTTGAATTTTGAATGAATCCTTCAATCTCTTACCAAATGTTATGTAGATCTTTAAATTTCTCTCCAATGATATATCGAAGGAAATATTATTGTCTTCCTTCGGAGACCATGAAGATCTTTATACAGGAGCTCTTTTTTTGTTTATTATTTCTTTCTCCCATATCATTAATAGAAGGTTGGCTACAATTACAACCGAAATAGAAACCGAGAGTTTTGTGGATCAAAAATGCCGAATCTCGCTGAATAATCATTTGTCAACTTTTGGGCGTAAGTTCCTTGACTTGGACAGAACATTTAGTACATGTTGCTATTCTTGGATCCAGTGGGGTGTACGTTCGGTGGAATAATTTCTTAGATGTATTACCGCATCCCCAAGGCTTAGATCCACTTTTTTATAGGGAAATTCTATGTTACATCCGGTTATTAACACCGGGTAATTAGTTAATCGTAAATTTACACATAATCACACGAACTCATGTATATGTGTGCTTAGTAGGTAGTTATTTAACATCATCTGTTGTTAACATCATCATAAGTTATGACACATATGCAAGTTAATCGTAAATCTACACATAAGTATACTTATTTCAAAATTTACTTAAGGGTGGTGTGCATAATCGTTGTAAAAATAGAAATTGATGATTGTGAGTTTAAGTTAAAAATAAATGAGTATCGGCGAAAGTTGAGGATATTTGCCAATACTTAAAAAAATAACTTGAAGCGGTTAATCCAGAAGTTATAAGTATTTACAAATCAACTTTAACTTTTAGCTTATTTTTATGAAATATCCGTGTAAGAATAATTTTGATAAAAGGTATAAATGTGAAGATCGAGGACGAGGAAGAAGAAGACGAAGAAGACGAAGAGCAAGAGGAGGAAGAGGACGAGGAGGAAGAGGACGAGGAAGATGAAGAGGAAGAGGACGAGGAGGAAAAGTACGAAGAAGAGGTAGATGACGAAGAGGAGGAGGAAGAGGACGAGGAGGAAGATGAGGAAGAAAATGAAGACGAGGAAGACAAGGAAGAAGAGGAGGACGAGGACGAGAAGTACGAGGACGAAGAAGAAGAGGAGGACGGAGTAGAAGAAGAATCTTCCTCTTCGTCTTCGTCTTCTTCTTCTTCGTCCTCGTCCCCCTCTTCATCCTCTTCCTCCTCTTCTAATGGATTAGGTGTTAATCTAGCAATTAGAACCATAATTTAAGATGTATTAGTGTTGATACACTAACTTCTCTATGGTTGGTTAAAGTTGATTTTTAATAATCCCAACTTCTAGAAATAAATAATTATTTTAAATTTAACTCACGTTCACTAACTTAATTCAACTCCAACCTAAACATTTAAAATTTTGACATCCACCTCCTAAGAACTATGATTGTTTGCAACCACACCCTCAAATAATAAATTCAAGTTTTTGCATCCACCTTCTTAGACACAAATTTGCAACTCCATCCCTCCATCTATCTGTCCGATTACCTTTTTGCGAAAAATATATAACTTTCTAATTATTAATAAGAAAATTTAGTTTTTCCTGGCATTATGTAGGTGTGAAAAGTAAAAGGGTCAAATAAGAAATCAATGTATAGTAAAACAAAAATTAAAGTTAATGTGTTAAATGGCTATGAAGAAGTAAAATATAGATACCATAGAACCTCGATAAATTAATAACCTTGCATAAATAATAATTTCTTCCGGTCCCGACTCGATGTAAACATACTAAATTATTAGTTAGATAATTTAATATTTTGTTAAATTAATAGGATTTTGCTAATTCCGACTGTATTAATCTATAGAGGTTTGACTGTACGATCATCTTTAATGATAAACTCAATCTCTAACACTTAGAGTGCACATAGGATATTCTGAGATTTTTGTTTGAGAATCATCTCCAATGCAAATCTCAAAAAAAAAAAAAAAAAACAAATCTCCAAATGACGTCGTGGCACTTGTGAATTTAGAGATACTTAAGATGACACTCTAAAATTGAAGTGTCGTCTTGAGGACCTATAAAGTGTCAACTCATTATTTATCACAATTTTTCTTTTATTTTCTAAGAAAATATTTTGAGTCTTGAGTATTGTATCGGAGAAGATTTTGCAGTAGAATCTAAATCCTGCCAAATAGGATACAGAAAATTTTCAAATTCACATTTGGTACTTGACATCTAGGATTTTCTGAGTTTCTTCTGAGTTTAGCATCAAAGATTCTGTAACATAATTAATATTTAAGCAATTATGTTTCTTTATGTTCGAATGTGGTGTTTGTACTCTGTGATTCACCTGGTTGTACCTTGGTATGGGGAGGATTCAGAGAAGTATGTTTGGTCTATGGGAGATTTACAGTTTCATCCCTCAAGTTTGCAACGATTTTATATTTGGTCCACCGTGTTTATAAAAAACACATTTGATCCCTCTGTGTTTCAATAATTTGACACTTTTAGTCATTTTTGTCGATTCACCGTTAGTCCGTCTGCTACGGCAGTGATAAGCACACGTTTGATTCCGCACGGAAAATTGACGGAGATGACTAAAAAGTTGAATTTTTGAAACATGAGGGACCAAATGTGTTTTTTGTGAACATGGTGGACCAAATGTGAAATTGGTGCAAACTTGAGGGATGAAAATTGTATTCTTCCCTTTGTTTTATGCTACACCCATCAATGAATTGTACTGGAAAAATTAAAGTTTTCACCCCTCAAGTATTAGACTGATTACATATTTGGTCCCCTATATTAAGAAAAAATACATTTGGTCCCTTATGTTTCAAAAATTCAACATTCTTAGTCATTTCCGTCAGCTTACCGTTGGTCTGTCAGTTAAGGCAGTGAGGGTACACACTTGATTATGTTGTGAAATTTGTGCAAACTTAAAGGGTGATAACTGTATTTTTCTCGAATTATATATCCTAGTAAGAAGTACTGTGAGGTATAAATAACTGTAAACACAAATTTTATTAATACTTAGACGATTACTGGATATGGAGTGGCGAAAATCGTGGATTCTTCTAATCCCGATTTCAAGAAAGGCGACTTGATTTGGGGCTTAACAGGCTGGGAGGAGTACAGCCTTATTAAATCAACACAGGGTTTATTCAAAATTCAGAATGCAGATCTGCCTCTCTCTTACTACACCGGAATTCTCGGTACGTAAGACGTTTTTGCCCTTCTCTCGTTTTTTTTTTCTTTTTTGCATGCATGTATGTGATGGACTTTATAATATGATGTGTAGGTATGCCTGGTCATACTGCTTATATTGGTTTTTATGAGATTTGTTCTCCGGAAAAGGGAGAATATGTGTTCGTTTCTGCTGCATCGGGAGCCGTCGGCCAACTCGTTGGCCAATTTGCCAAGTTGTTGGGGTGTTATGTTGTCGGCAGTGCCGGAAGCAAAGATAAGGCCTTTAAAAATATATAAAGATCACAAAATTCAATTTTGTTTTTGTTTTTTTTTTTTTCCCATTATATTTGCTTTGTAAATATATATGTATAACTTTTTTTTAAATTAATTTTGTTTGAAGGTGGATCTTTTGAAGAATAAATTTGGGTTTGATGATGCATTGAACTACAAAGAAGAACGTAATTTAGATGCAGCTTTAAAGAGGTGAGTTTATTATTTCGTGCACGAAATCTGCAAGTTAGCAAAATTAATATTTTATTTTTCATTTATAACGAAGAAATAAGCAAGAAAGTATTTTGCAACTAAAACGCAGCAAGCTAAGTCCTCTATGAAAAATACTAGAAATTTTCAAAGTTTTTATTTTCATTTGCTTCTGCATTTTCATTTTTCTCATTACAAAATCTATGAAAAAACAAAACATACATAACCTAATTAATGAATTGAATATTTGTTAGGTATTTCCCCAATGGCATTGATATTTACTTAGAGAACGTGGGAGGAAGGATGCTCGACGCGGTGCTCCTCAACATGAGAGTCAACGGCCGCATTGCCGTTTGTGGAATGATATCACAGTACAACCTTGAACATCCAGACGAAGGTACTCGAAACTTGTTGTGCCTTGTAACGAAGCGAATACGCATGGAGGGATTCTTGGTTTTCGATTACTACAATCTCTATCCAAAATTCTTGGAGATGGTGGTCGTCCCGCTCGTTAAACAAGGGAAAATAACGTACGTTGAGGATGTAGCCAAAGGCCTTGAGAATGCACCAAATGCTCTCGTAGGGCTCTTCTCCGGCTGCAATGTCGGGAAGCAAGTTGTGGTTGTGGCTAGTGAGTAGCTTGTTTTTTTTATGAAATTGTCATCAAGGACTTCTTTAATTTGGTTTTTAATTTTGTGTGTTGCTAAATGACATTGTCTCACTCCAAGACCTCTGTTTTTCTTTGTTTTTAATTTCATCTTGTACTTTTTTGTTACTATTGGAGAAATGAATATTAAATGATACATTTCACTGATAATAAAATAAAGAACAAAATGCACTTCACCCCCTACAAATTTCCCATTTTCGCACTTCCCCCTAAGAATTCAAAAACTAGATAATACCCCTTCAAAATATTGGTTTGGTTGCACTTTGCTCCAAAAGCCAATTTTTGGTGGGGCATTGTGCAACAAAAATAACATTTTAAAGGGGCAATGGGCAAAAAGATAATGTTTTAAAGGGGTAACGTGCAACAAAAATAACATATAGAGGGGGCAATGTGCAACAAAAATACCCAAATACTGATGAATAATCCACGAATTTTTGCTGTCGGAGCAATGTGCAACAAGAATAACATTTTTAAGAGGGACATTCACTTTTAAAAATTTTGAGGGAGTAAAGTGCAAAAATTATAAATTTATAGGGGGTCATGTGCAATTTGCCGTAAAAAAAATTCATCGCTAAAGACAAAATAAATAGTGTTTCGGGGTATTAAACAAAACTTATAACAGATCAAAGCAAATCATAATCTTACTCTGACTACTCTTTTGTTAATGACTCATATATGCTTGTAATATCAGCACATAACCACCTTCTGGTTGATGAGGTAGCTTCCGTTTAATTTCTCCTCAAACTTAACCATGTGTGTCAAATTTCAAGGGGACATCTGCAAAAAAATACTTTAACGTTTGATACTGGTGGTTAAGTTTCACGGAAAAACTAATGGAAGCATCCAAATCCACAAAGGGGAATTGACAACCAATAAATATATTTTTTTTAAAGAGAGCGAGGGAAAAAAACACTAAAACCACTCATCTTAAACATAGAAAAAGTTTATAGTGATGTTAGTGCGATTAACAAAAAAACAAAAGTTATCGATCAATCGGTATCGACCGATTAGCGCCTGCATGTAACATGTGGGAATTCTTACGTTTACTAGAAGCCTATCTTAAACCTAGGAACCTTTTCAACATGGTCGGGATTGTTAGCTCAAAGAAAACGTGAAAAACTTAATTTGCACTTATTCCACTTTTTCCCTATCTAAAATCTTGAAAGATACTTTTTTTTTTCTTCTTTTAATACGAAAATACACATGCCACCCTTAAAGGAAGTACATCAATATATATATATATATATATATATATATATATATATATATATATATATATATATATATATATATATATATATATATATATATATATATATATATATATATATATATATATATATATATATATATATATATATATATATATATATATATATATATAGGGCAAATTACCAAAACCCCCCTGAGGTAAGCCTAAATAACGAAAATCCCCCCCACGTTCTCGTAATTACGAAAACCCCCCTGAGGTATGCAGGCATCTTACAAATCGCTCTAACGGTGTTAAACTCGACAGAATCTTTTTGATTCTCTCGAATATTCCTCCGATAATACCAATTTTGCCCTTGTACACGAAATTACCCTTAGGGGGTAATTGTAAGCATTTTATTTAATGAGGGGTCATAAATATATACTCTTCATGAAATCATCTTTCTTTTACAGTCCCAGTAGTTTAAATGACTGGGTAATTTCTTCGGCTTCTGGAGCTGATCGGCCGGCCGGCAAAATCTACGCGTGTTTTTGGACCGAGATTCGGTGTAGTGCCAATTCCTCCAAATTCGTCGGTTTAGACCTGTCGATGAAGAATCTCGGCGGCTCGTTATCCGGGAAGCAGTTCGGTTTGTTTTCCGATCTCGTCGATCTTAATCTGAGTCATAACTCGTTTTCCGGCCAGCTTCCCGCCGGTGTTTTCAACCTCACTAACCTGGAATCGTTGGACATCAGTAGGAACAATTTCTCCGGGTTCATTCACCTCGCCGGAAATTTCCTCGGCGGCGCAATACCGCCGGAGCTGGGGAATCTGAGATTTCTCACACACATGGAGATCGGCTACAACTCCTACGAGGGCGAAATCCCTTGGCAATTCGGTAATATGAGCGACCTCCAGTACCTCGATATCGCCGACGCAAATATCTCCGGCCAAATCCCTAACCAACTCAGCAACCTCACGAAACTCGAATCGCTCTTCCTCTTCAAGAACCAACTCACCGGAAAACTCCCGCCGGAGCTCAGCAAAATCTCCACCCTCAAAAGCTTAGATTTCTCACTATATTTAACGGGCGTAAATTTTTGGGCATTGAGGTCTGATCAAAGGCCATAACACTAATAATTTCTTTTTCAGCTTTTTTCTTTTATTTTCACATATTTAACAGAAGGATATAATAGACATTTCACGTTTTCGGTTAAAAAAATTTGGTCAACCGTTAGTCAAGGGGGGTTTTCGTAATTACGAGAACGTGGGGGGGATTTTCGTTATTTAGGCTTACCTCAGGGGGGTTTTGGTAATTTGCCCTATATATATATGAGAGTGTAGATTTACCCAGTGCACATATATGGTTGACTGTAGATTCCTTCGGTAAAAGAAAAAAAAATGTTTCCACCTCAACAAGAAAGCGACCCACACTTTAAAAAAGAAAACGACTCATTGAAATTATTGTCTTAAAACAAGCATGTGTTTTACATGAATATTAATGAAGAGAAACAGATAAAGTGGCACTCTCTACTCTCTAGTTATCAGGGCCAGCTCAATACACTCTGTCTCACTCTATACGTTAAATTCAGTCCCTTTCGTATACTTTTATTTAATATTCTACCTTTTTTTAGGGATAATTACATTTTAGTCCCTCACACTGACATTATTTTCACTTTCAGTCCTCTATTTGCCACATTGTTAATAAATACCATTCTAATATTAAAAACTTATGACGCATTTGGTCCCTCCGCCTGTTTGACCGTAGGTAACTAACTTTAAGTACCCTATGTCATCAAAATTAGCAAATGTCACCCAATTAAATACTTCTGCATAGTATTGGTGACGGTCAAATGTTAAGTGTATATTTTTACATTTAATTATATCTTTTAATTGGAACTTTTGATGTATTTTATTGATAATTGGTGCTTAATATTTTGATTTATTGTGTTTTAGGCACAAATTGAAGGATTGAATAAATTATGGGTCAAAACTACAATTTAGAAGAAAAGGTGGACTACATTGGAGAAGTCAAACACCCGAGAAGGAAAGACTGCGCAGTAAAGAAACTTTCAGAAGTTACAAGGAAACTGCATTTTCCCCAATTTTTCCCACCTTACAAAAAGCCATCTCAAGCACACAATTGGGGCATTTTTTTTTTCTTACGCAAATTCAAGGCAAAGAAGATCAACGAAGACTCAATCATAGTTTTTCTTATTTAATTTATTTATTTATTTTATTTTCTTTATCATAAGAATCACGAGTAACTAAGTCTTTAGTTTATAGGGTTTTAGTTGAACCCTGTGTGGGATTTGTGAACCCAATACCATGATTTTATGCAAGTATTAATTTAGATTATTCTTCTACTTGATTTATTAAGTGAATTAACTTGATCACTTTATGTGGTTTACTGTTATTGTTGAACGCATGAATCGGAAGATCGGTTTAACAATTAGAACTGTGGTAGAAGAGCCTTTGTTGTGTTATCATAGGAATATAGTTAACCTCTTAGGTAGCCATTATTGAGATTTGTGCTTAATGCTTTGTTCTTGATTGAATTGCGTAGGAATACAGTAATTTAGTGTTGAGTAATAGAATCATAATACACGCGGAATAGGGTTATGATTAATTTAGCATCTCAGGTTAGTAATTCGAATTATTTGCTTGCATAATTGAGGAATCAATAATCACATAGTGGGAAGATAAAATGCTAGGCTCGCTAACTTTGATAATCTTCGTCTTTATTTATTTTTCTTGATATTTAATTTGCTTTTAATTTTTTAGTTTAATTTAGTTAATCATCTTTAATTAGACTGTGTAGGCTGAGCGAACATAGTTGTGAGAATCTAGCGCTTACGATTAGACAGTAGAATATTCCTCGTGGGATCGATATCTGGACTTAATTGTCCACTATATTACTTGTACGATACGTGCACTTGCGTTTAGGTATTCCAAGCAACATCAAACAGACGGAGGGACGAAATATGTCATAAGTCGGTGATAGGAGTGTTTTTATACCCGGTCAAGGTAATATCAAGTGAGTTTTTACGTTGATCTAATATGGGTGTGTGTGTGTGTGTGTTTGTGTGTATATGAATAATACAAATCTATTCGGAGTATTTTGCTCGGTGCAGAACCGTATAAACTGTAATTTCACTCATATTTTTTATGAGCGTAGTGTATTTTGTTTATTTGTGGTAAGATTATATTGACGTTGATTTATGTAGTCTCGTTCTTTTCAAATGTAAAACACCACTTGCAGGGGCGGATCCGGACCAATATTTGTTCGGGCGGACGTACATATAGAGGTAGATTCAATTTTTTGGGGTTCGGGGCAAAAAACACACGTTAATAAATATTAGGGTAAATTATACTTTCCCCCATTGTACTTTTCTTCGATATTACTTTGCTCGATTCTACTCTCGGTTGCATCGATTTGCCCCTTGTTCTTGAAAATTTGTCTCAATGTGGTCCTCGCCGTTAGATTTCAGACCTTTGACTTTAACACCGTTTGACTAAGTCTGAAAATTACAAAAAAAACCACCCCTCCGAGTTTTAAATAATTATTAAAAAAAAAGTAAATTGTGGTAAAACAAATGATTTTTTTTTTCTTGGAGTGGCGGGGGACCAGTTGCATGAAATTTCGCTTATTAATAAGACATCATGTTCTTCTACATTTAGATACAAAAAATTGAAGTGACCAAATGGCGGCCTTATCAGCAGTTCCTTCCATGGAAGACCTAAAGATCAAGTTCCAAGAAAGCTCTCTTATCTTCCCATACAAAGAAACACCGAAAAAATCGATTTTCTTGTCCAACATCGATCAAATCTTGAACTACGATATCCCGACTGCCCATTTCTTCAAGGCAAACCCAGATTTCCCGCCAGAAATAATGGCCAAAAGGTTGAAAATTGCACTGGAGAAGGTGTTGGTGCCGTACGATTTTATGGCGGGAAGATTGAAACTAAACCGGGAATTGGGCCGGCTGGAGATAAACTGCAACGCGGCGGGGGCTGGCTTTGTGGTGGCCAAGTCCGATGTTTCTCTTGATGAGATTGGTGATGAGAACCTCGTTTGCCCGAACCTCGGATATCGACAGCTGGCTGTCCAGAGATTGGATAGCTTGCCACCTGAAGTTGACCAGCCACTCTGTGTTTTTCAGGTATAGAATTTTCATGCATTTTAATTGTGTGTTATATAATACATTAGTTGGTAATTTACAGTTTTCATCACTCAAGTTTGCACTAGTTTTACATTTGGTTATTTGAGTCAATTTACCCTCAGTCCATCATCAGTTACAGTAGTGATGGACACAAGTTTGATTCCGTTAGTTTTAACAGAAAATTGACGGAAATGAGTAAAAGTGTTGAATTTTTTAAATATGAGGGACCAAATATGAAACTAATGCAAACTTGAGGGACGAAAACTTTAATTTTCCCTATATTACTCGATTCTTATAGTTCAAGCACTATTTGCAGGTAACATCATTCAAGTGTGGTGGTTTTGCAATTGGCATGTCTACGAATCACATCTTATTCGACGGCCTAGGCGCCAAAGTATTCCTCCTAAACCTAGCTTCCCAATCTTTCGAAAACAAACCCTTAGCCATTGTACCCTACAACGACCGTCGGATTCTCTGCGCTAGATCTCCACCGCACGTTTCCTACCCACACCGCGAGTTCCTCAAATTCGACCTCCCCGTGGGCCTAGGGTCAACTCCCCCAAATTTTGATTGCATCATAGAAGAACTCGATTTCAAAATCGTCAAACTCACCACAACTCAGATATCCAACTTAAAGGACAATATTACTAAGACGTCCAAAATTGACAAAATTAGCACCTTTGCGGTGGTGGCCGCCCTCATCTGGCGGTGCAAAGCCTTTTCCGATGATAAAAATAAGGTTTCGACTCTGCTTAACGCTATCGACATTAGGCCAATAGTGAACCCCCCATTACCATATTCGTACTCGGCCAACGCAGTGCTTCCCTTGGGAGTTTCAGAAACTTGTGAAGAAATAAAAAACGGGCCGTTTTCGAAGCTCGTGGAGATCATCACCGAAGGGGCTAAAGAGATGACGCACGAGTACGTGAAATCGGCTTTCGATTGGTTGGAGCTGAATAGAGGGATTCCTCATGGGGATTATTTTAAGGTGAGCTCATGGCTTAGATTAGGGTTTGATGAGGTGGAGTATGCATGGGGGAAGCCGATATACAGTTGTCCGGTGGTGAATCATCGAAAAGATATTTGTTGGGTTTTTCGAGATGCCGTTGATGGTGGTGTTTCTGCAATGGTGGCTTTGCCTTCTCAAGAGATGGACATATTTGAGGCTGTTTTTCATGACTTCATTGCTTCAATATTGGTTCACTTGTGACGGACAAATTGCTGCATATATATATATATATATATATATATATATATATATATATATATATATATATATATATATATTTGTTTGTGTGTATAGTATTGTTCTTCTTTTTCATTTTATTGTTGTGTGTTTAATTGAGCATTAGCACTGACCATGCACCCCTTTGTAATCTCGAATTGTAAAACATGTTCTCAAGTTAAAATTATTAGCAATAAAACCCCCAATGTTGTGTTTTGTGAAACACGCTGCCCCTTTACATTAAAATTATTTGTTGACTTACGTGAAATGACAAAACTATCCTAATAAATATTACAATTTTAAATAAAAAATGAAAAAAAGAAAACAAAACAAAGTTACATTTTAAAGGAAAGATAAGAAAAAAAAAATCATTTTCATTCCCAAATCCAATTATCATCCACCCTCCGCCGCACCATCACCACCACATCCGCCTTCAACTTGTTGGTTTTGACTAACTTTTATAGGGGGTCTTTGTTAATTGTTTTAACACATATACTTTTGTAACAATTAGAGATTACACAAGGGTGGTTAGTGTTAAAAGACTGTGTTTAATTTGTTTTGGAATTTCATGAAACGTATTCCATTTTGGATCTATGAAGAAGTACCAATTTTAACCTTATTAGTAATTGTAATAAAAATATTTAATTCCATGAGGGGTACTTAATTGCAATATATTATGTAGAATGAAATATATATGATCGTTTTGTTCTAAAGTTATAAGACTGATATTGGAAAGGAGGAGCATGTGAGAAAAAAAAAACATAAAATTACAAATTCAATTATAAAGTTCACTTTTTGGACGAACCTGTAACAATAAAGTGAAATTTGGGCTGGTTAAAAAATTTAGTTACATAAGGGGTCTAAAGGTGTTCTTTCAGCGTTCTCACGTGCAAAACTCCAAATTAACACCAAAATCAAATGGTAGACCATAATTGTTAAAAAAAAAATAGTTAATTCAAGAATTAAAATCGTAACAAGAATAATATAAGGACTAAAATCAATTTTGGAGTATTATATAGGAACCAAAAGTGTAATTATCTCCAATATAGTCCTTACACATTTTTCTGTTAAGAACTCTAATCAACGGTTAGTCAGAGAGGGGTTTTGGTAATTATGAATTCGTGAGGGGGATTTTGGTAGTTTGACCTTGGTAATAAGATGGTCTTTGAAAGTTTGAAGAATCCGTCTACTCCTTGCAGATTTCGACAACAAAAGCCAATGGTCGGCAAACAAATGGTGAATCTTCGCAAACTCCGATGGATAATGTATTTTAAATTATAATTAGGGAATACAAAATAAAAATTTGACGTCAATTCCGATTTCGTTTTCTACCAATAGTCCAAAACTTTATTCAAGTTTAATTACATGCCTATGGTTTTGGTAAATTTCTCCGAGTTGCAATCTCTAAACTTAGAATTTGGTAATTTCGTAATTTGGCAAAAAGTTGTAAGTTTGAGAACTAAATTTGTGGAAGAAAATGTTCGGGGCCAATAATTGTTTTGGATTGTAAGTATAAGGACCAAACATATAATTATTTTGCTAAATAGTTAAGAGCAAATTTAGCACACTAATTAATATTGCAGCAACTTGATTTTTATTAGGCACAAACATAACACAACACCAAATATGAATTTCGGAATTACATTGAAAAAAGTGTGCATGTGGTCGAGATAAATAATTGTGTAACTAGACATATATACTTCTCTCGTTAAGCACATGCTTTCTCAAACCAGGGATGTGAACTTCTTGAAAATACTTTCTCCACTCTATTTTTGTTACATCCAGGTCAAAGTTAATCTGCTCTTCCTTCGACATTTCGTACAACAACTTCTGAGTATTGCCGGCATGGAATCTATCTCGGGAAGAAAAAAAAACACGAAAGGAAAAGGAAAAATATAGTTAAATGATTATTTTGATTGAACATATTAATTAAGCTCTTTGTGTGATGTGCATTTTCATGTTCGATTTCGTCTTTCTTAGCTCTCTCCCTAAGCTATCTATGTGTTGTGAATTACAATTACTAATGTAGTGTTAAGCTCTCAGTCTAAGCTCTCTCTACGTAAATTTTATGTTCGAGTGTATTCATGTATTGCTTAGCTAGTCATCTTTCTATTTGTTGTTGCGTGCGTGTGTTCATCTATTGTTAATTAGGTGGTGTTTGCAAAAAACAATTGAAAAGTGATTCTGAGTTTTGTGTGGCTCAGAATCGCTTTAGAAGTGTTTGTAGTACTAACTTTTGTTTCTACTTCTCTTAAAATAAGTTGCATGCTTTAGGCTGAACTATGAAAAGCACTGGAGCAACTTCTCGTAAATAAATTGACTAAAGTTGATTTTTCATGGAGTGTGCAAACACCCAAAACTTTCAGAATTAAGTACTTATCACTAACGATACTCATGGTCGTAACCACCGAATTCATTTTTTTTAAGCTTCTGCAAATACTACCTAAGTCGTCAGTCTAAGTTCTCGATGTATTGTTAAGTGGATATGTTCGTGTATTAATGGTCAGAAGGGTTAAATTGTTCGATTAACGGATTTTTAATTAGATCAAAAATATAAAACATGAGTTCAACATTTAATTTTAAGATAGAGATATAATACATACCTTGCTTTGAAGAGCCCCACGAATTCATACATCTTGCACAAGTTCTCGGCATACATGATCTTTGCTCTGCATTGCGTTTGCGCCTTCTTAGTTGCTACCACATTTCCTCCTCCAACACGTCGAGATATTTCTTCTCGTGTATATTTCGAGAAATCATTGAAATTATCGAAATATTTAATTTTTTCAATATCATCATAGTAGTTCACCCTAATTAAACTTTCCGATTCTACCAAAGGTTCCGAACTGAAATATTCGTAAAGATACTCGAAAAATTCCGAGTATCGTAAAGGGTTCGTGACACTAGATGACATGTGGTAAACATTCAACTCCGGCTTTTGAATATAACCGTGCTTTGCTATCGCTGCAATTGTTCCATTTACGACAATATCCAACGGAATCTGGGAACAAATAGTAGTCAAAGACAGTGAACAATTATCCATAATTATTCAGAAGAAACGAATTATGTACTCAAAATAGGATTTTTCGATATATCATATTAAATAATTTTGAAGGAGAAAATTACAGTTTTCATCCCTCGAGTTTGCACTAATTTCACATTTTGGTTATTTTCGTCAATTTATCGTTACTCCATCCGTTAATAAAGTGATGGGCACATGCTTGATTCCGTTAGTGACAACGGAAAATTAACAGAAATAACTAAACATGTTGAATTTTTGAAACATGACTACATGAGGGACCAAATGTGTTTTTTGTGAAAATGAGGGACCAAATGTGTAATCAGTGCAAACTTGAGGGACAAAGTTGCACTTTTCCCAATTTTGAAGTAAATTACCAAATGTAAATTTATTTCAAACTTGAAGTTCTTATTTTCGTAAAATAAAACGATCAGTAAGTTGCAAAAACTGTTTATTAAAGTGAATTTATTATTACTATTCATTTCTAAAAGTATGAAAAAATGGTAAATCATATATATATATATATAGAGAGAGAGATTTAGAATAATATTTTCAAACATGATATATTGTTTATGTAAACTTACAACATCCATGGGGGAATCAGGCTTGCCTAGAAAGGCTGGAAGCTGTCCTCTTCCGTATGAAACAATTACGGGATCGAACATCCTACAAACGCGACAACCAACATTATTAATTCGTTTCCGCGATAATTTGAAATAATTAAATATTTTTTTAAATAAATAAATATATATATATTCTTTTCACCTATTTCCTTGAATCCAGCCAGGGATAGGTTCTTTGTAGCAACTTTCTATGACAGTTGGCCTAATGATGACGACCGGTATATCCCCTCTCGTTTCATTAATTACCATTTCTGCCATCGCCTTTGTCAAGTGGTACGTATTATACCATCCGTACAAATTTGCTCTGTTAAAATAACATCAAAATTCACATAAGTTTATATATTTTTTTTTATTAATTTTTTTTTCGATTTACGTACAGACTTTTAAATGAAGACGGTCACATTTTTTTACCACGTGTGTACATTTTACTTTTTTGTCGTAATTTTGGCCCATTAGTTTCCATAGAATGTATAAGCAACAATAATAAATAATCCAACTGATAACTAACATCTACTGTTAGAGTAGAGGTCTAGTGTTCAAATTCTGTCAATTCAGTACTAGCTATTTTTTTCCAATTTCTAATAGAGTTTGAATTTTAGATAGAAAAAATAAAAAATAAGATAACCTTTCCATTCCAAGCTTTTTCATATCTTTGGTCATATCATAGTTTGAAGAAGCTGTTCTTGAACTCAACGCCACCATGTTTACTTCGTCGGCTATATTCAGACGAGGAAATTGAGATGTTTCGCATATGTCGTTTCTTCTATTCTCCCCCATAATCAATGGCTTTTCTAATATTATCCCTTCTTTCTCTCCGTTGACATATGCTATAATAACATTGCATTTAATAAATTAGGGATAAACGAAAAGAGTTAATTTCATAATTCGTCATTTTTGATATGTACTTACCGGTTGAAATATGGACAAGGAGCTCAAGGTTCTTGCACGTCTTAGCAAAACTCATCAAGTGTTGAAGGCTACTGACATTAGCTTCGAGCAAAACATCGTACCTGCGTGAAATTTTAGATAGTCTTGAAAGTGAGGTCACATTATTTTAAAATGTCAATGTTTGAATTTGATCGATTTTGATGGGAAATAAGAAGAGAGAATAAACTTAACCTTTCGTTTAAGGTTGTAATGGCGGCGGATTGTATAATCACATTGACATTTTCAATGATTGCATGAGCAGAATCGGAGTCCATTCCGAGGTTTGGCTCACAAATATTTCCAGCAACTGGTATCAGAGTCTCCCTTATAAATGCTTGGTAATAATTTCCATGTTTTTCTTCTAGAGATCGGAATAACTCGGAGTTTACAAGCTAACAAAAAAGCAAAAAGATTTGCATTAATATAAGGGTTAAATACACTTTGCACCCCTGAATTATAGTCTATGTAACACTTACCCTCTTAAAGTATCATTTATAACACTTACCCCCTCAACATCAATTATTTTATATATTAAAATTTAAAACATAATATACATAACAATCTAATAATTATTGGATAATATAAAATTGAAAAGTAACTAAAATTAAATTATTAGAAAATAATTAAAAACTAATATATTTCTATAATAATGAATGGAAATATATTTTAAGAAATTAATGAACTGAAATAAATTTAACTACTTAAGATTACTATATAAGTTATGTATTGATTTCTTAAAATTTATCGATATGAACATATTCGATTAATTGGTCCTACAACAATTAAATGTTATTTATTAAATAAGTACCTAACGCAAGATAATATCTTCAAATTTTACCATTTTTCAACAAATATTTTTAGTTGTATAATTTAATTATTATTTTAGTTATTATTTTCAATACAAGAGAAAATCTTAAGGTATTAAAATATAACATGCAAATTAAATTGTGCTTAAGACCTAAGGGGTAAGTGCTACAGAGAGTATACTTTACAGGTGTAAACTGTATTTAACCCAAATTTTTAATTAAAAACCTAATCATGCAATGCAAAACATACTTCTTTGGCTATTCTATCAACGGCTCCTTCTTGATCGTCCGCTTTCACGAGTACGTAAATCTTACCCACCGGTGTCGACCTTAATATCTTCTCCACGAGAACTACACAATTTTATGTAATATTTATTTAGAAGAAAAAAAAATGAATGAATATAAACTATAATTTCCACAAAAAAAATAAGTGAATTATATATGTACTTTTCATGAAATATATATATATATATATATATATATATATATATATATATATATATATATATATATATATATATATATATATATATATATATATATATATATATATATATATATATATACCTTTTCCAAGAAGGCCAGTTCCACCAGTAATAAAAATGTTTTTTCTTTGAAAAAACTGAAGTATGCCTATACCCTTGCCAGAATCTATTAATCCTAGTGGTGCTTCCAAATTACTTGAGTTGGCTAAGTTGCCATTGTTAATAGCTGCTTTTGTAATATTAATATTATTTTTATTATTAACTAAGAATTGAACCCTGGATTTCTCATGACAAGAAAAGTTGTTAAGTTCCCTAACTCTTACTAAGCAACATAGTTTGCTTAATTAAAGAAAATGGTTTTGTGTGTGTGTGTGTGTGTGTGTGTGTGTGTGTGTGTGTGTGTGTGTGAGAGAGAGAGAGAGAGAGAGAGAGAGAGAGAGAGAGAGAGAGAGAGAGAGAGAGAGAGAGAGAGAGAGAGAGAGAGAGAGAGAGAGAGAGAGTTTGGTAATTTTTAATGTGATATTATGATCCAAATAGAGGTCTATTTATAGGAAAAAAAATGGTATTTAGAGATTCCATGAAGTTAGGTGGTTACACGGATTTGTAGTCCCAAATCCAGATGAAATACACCATGTGGTTTTGCACTTTACATTTCAAAATAATAGTGCGCGCACCCATATTCATGTGTGCTTAGTCGGTTGAAAGAATTCAATGCTGCCGAATTCATATAAATTAAGATATGCAATACAAAATCAGAGATTTACACATATAATTTGATATAAGCTTGTGTATTATGCAGCGGAAATTACCAACACAAGCCTTTAAATCATTATCCATCAGTGTATATATATATATATATTCAAAGAATACACTAAGAAAAGTAAATATCTTTCTTCTTATGAAAATTATTTCTTCGTACAAAAATTCCTATTATTGAAGGCAATTTATAGCAGAAATCTAGTAGTACAGACTAGTATTCAATGAAATTGAATACAAACAGACTCAATTCTATAATAAGACAATAACAAACATAAATAAAGTATTATTGAAGATGTTCCAACAGCCAAAATTTTTTTCTCCCAACTCTCTTCAGAAAATTGGTAGTTAATTAATAGGCATAGTGGGTATACCAATCTGAATTTTGGATCTTTATTCCTTTTAAAATACCTAGGCATTATTTATTTTGGCAGATAAGACAAATGTTCAGTTAAAAATTATGTTCACACATTCACACATAATTACAAATTTACAACTCTGTTGACTTAATTAAATTAATAGTAGACCAATATCGCAAGATGACCAAATATTCCGTTAAAAATAGCTGTTCACACTTACAATATTTGTTTAATAAAATTACCAAGTCAGATTAACTTATTAATTAATGGATTAATTTGTTAAGGGGTAATGGCAAATAGGCCCATGACAAGGGCACTTAATTAAAAGAGGGACATCCAATTTTTTTGTCTTTCAAATAAATTCAGTCCATTAATACTTATTTGCAAATAAGGAAAATCTTTTTATATATACCAAAATTACCCCCAGTTCATTATAACCCAATTTAACTCCAACTTCATGATTTACACCCCAATTTAGCCCAATTTCATCAATTAACCAATTTTAACCCTAATTTCAATTTTGACCCCAATTTTGACCCGCCACCACCGGAGACCGCCCGGTCGCCGGCGTTGGCCGGCGTTGACTTTTTTTTTTTTTTTGTTTTTTCTTAAAAAAATATTTTAATTAATTTTACTGTCTTGGCTGCTAAATTACTGTCTCCGGCAGCTATTTAACTGTCGGAGACAGTAATTTAACTGTTAATTGACTCTTTTTTTTTTCTTCAAAAATATTTGAATTAATATTACTGTATTCGTTGCTAAATTACTGTCTCCAGCAGTTATTTAACTGTCGGAGACAGTAATTTAACTGTTAATTGACTTTTTTATTCTTAAAAAAAATATTATTAATTAATATTACTGTATTCGTTGCTAAATTACTGTCTCCGGCAGTTATTTAACTGTCGGAGACGGTAATTTAACTGTTAATTGACTTTTTTTTCCTTAAAAAAAAATATTTTAATTAATATTCCTGCCTTGGATGTTAAATTATTGTCTCCAACAGTAATTTAACTGTCTTTGACAATAATATTAATAATATTACTGTTCGAAAAAATAATATTCATAATATTACTGTCCCAAACAGTAATATTACTGTCTGAGACAGTAATTTAGTAGCCAAGACAGTAATATTAATTACAATATTTTTTTTCTAAGAAAAACAATTCAAAAAAAAAAAAGTCAACGCCGGAGACCGGCAGTCAACGGTGGTTGATCGGCCGGAAAAAAATTTCAGAAAAAAAAACAATTTCAAAAAAAAAAAAAGAAAAAAAAAAGTCAACGTCGGAGACCGGCGGTCAACGCCGGAATCTGGCCGGAAAAAAAAACATTTCAGAAAAAAAATTATTTTCTGAAAAAAAAAGTTTTGGGGGTTAATGTGATATATTTGTTTAAATCCGGGGTCAATGTGTAATATTAAGGAAGTTAGAACATAATGGGTGGAATTGTTAAGAATTATATTATTGAGGGTATTTTAGACTAAAGACATGGGGATGGGCTTAATTGAGAGACTGTTTTTTTTTGTGGACTAAAATGCATTTAAGTCCCATGTGATGGGCCTTTTTGCCATTTGAACATTTGTTAAAAGTCCTCCTACCGTAAATTTTAGTCCGAATGGAGACAAGATATTTATGGTTATCAAATACTTCCTCTGTTACGTAATAATTGTCTATTTTTTAAAAAAATTTTGTTCCATATTATCTGTCACTTTAGATTTCCAATACTGCATTAAATGTATTTTTCCTATTTTAACCTTATTAATGAAATTATATTTATTATTGTTCTCTTATAAATCATTAAATAATAAATGTTGTTTTAGCCATTTTTATATGATTTTACTAAAATCAAGATATATTTATTGAGTTTCTTAATTTTTGTGAAAAGTGAAAAATGACAATTATTTAGGAACGAAGGGAGTAGTAAAACTCTCCGGATTTACTGTTCAAAGTAAGAAAATAGTATCTAGTGTTTATATGGACGATAGTACCCTCCATTAAACTATTGAAAGTTGAAAGACACCCCCTATCACAAAAACTTGACATTGTGATAACATTAAGTGGAACTAATAAATTATAGGGTAAATTACAAACACCCTGAGGTATGGATAAATTACAAAAATCCCCTTCTTGTTAGGATAATTTCATCTACTCCCTCAATTATGATTTTTTCTTACACCTCCACCTTTATGGTGCAAAATTCAACATAATCAGATCCCGTGAAATGTGCTCTAGCTTGTACTCGTTTTGTGTAGAAATACAGTTTTCGATGCACCACAAACTGATATATACAAGCTAAAAATCACATATTATGATCATCTTGCTTCATAATGTAGAGTTTGAATGGGATAAAATGGGTACAAAAGTGATAATATTCCATATAATCTCGAAGATTCTACTACTAAATTTGAGGAGTTGAGGGGGTGTTTGTAATTTACCATAAATTATATATATATATATATATATATATATATATATCAACTTAGCGAAACTCGTTAAGGATAGAGATAAACAACGTAGATTATTGAAAAATGTAATGATTGTGAAAATTTTTTAAATTCTTGAAATAGATAAAATTAATTTGATAAAAGAACTCAATGTCTAACTAATTACAATTGATCTAAGACATATCATTCACATCAATTGCAAGATAAGTGTAAAGAATTCCAACAAATACTTAAAAGTGTGTAAGATAGTATAGTTATGGTTATTCAAATTATTGAACTGTGTATATATTTTCAATACCATTTTATTGTCTAAAAATGGAACATCATAAACGGATTCTTCTCTCGCCTATAATCAGACCTAGGGTTGTCCGCGGGTTGGGTTAGTTGATTATCGGCAATTAAACCAACACAACTCAACTAACCGACAATGGTAAATATTGAAAACTATTATCGACCCAACTTAAATGGGTTAGATGTTGGTTGACATCCAACTTTGTAGGTCGATTGGTGGGTTGGTTGATTGGTCATCCACATTTCAAAAAAAAAATCATTTTTTTGAATATTTTATTAAAACAATATTATATTATTCAATTAATAATTAGTTCAACAATATTTAATAAAAAAATCAAAATATTAAGTTATATATGTTGCAATTAAACATAAATAGTTCAACAATATTATAATAAATTTAAATATTTTATATCATGTGTCTTAAGATCAAAATAGCTACACAACATATTGAAATTTTATGTGTTCTTCAATTAGCATGAACTGAACAAGAATTCAATACTTCAGAATAGTAAATGTCCATAAATTAGGTTCATGTGTTTTGAGTTTAGTCAATATTAGATAAGTAATAAAATTAAGAAACAATAAATAAAATTGGTTGGCAAATATTACCCGACCAAACAACTTTTTAGCATATTATAAACTATTATTGAGATCCAACTTGAACGAATTGGTTGGTAGTCGATTATTCGTAAAAAAAGTATGAATAAAAAATGAGTTAGTTGGTTGGGAAACCAACCCATGGACAACCCTAATAAGATTCGCCCTTGAGTAGTTGAGTATTATACATGCAAGGTCATATTTATTAGCGCGCTCTCATTTAAATCACCACTTGCATGAATAAAGTCAAAATTCAATCACGAATTTATGCAACCTCTTTCACACGGACTTATCACCTAATACATTTTCTTTTTCTCCAATATTTTATGTTATTTTGTTAGCAAAAACAAAGACCTCTTCATAATTCAATTTTTTTTTAGCACTCAACACCCGACAGTGGTACTAATTAATTACTAAAAAATATTAAATGATATATGGTGGTAATTTTGCATATAAAATAACATAAGGTAGTGTTTCTGCAATTCAATATAATACAGGGGTACTAATTGCAATAAACAAAATTGGGATATAAATAAGTGAACTCTATAAATATTAATCAGTTATTTCAGAACAAGATTGAGTATAGTATAATTTCAAACTATATATTTACACATGGCCGCCTTATCAGCAGTTCCTTCCATGGAAGACCTAAAGGTCAAGTTCCAAGAAAGCTCTCTTATCTTCCCATACAAAGAAACACCGAAAAAATCGATTTTCTTGTCCAACATCGATCAAATCTTGAACTACGATATCCCGACTGCCCATTTCTTCAAGGCAAACCCAGCTTTCCCGCCAGAAATAGTGGCCAAAAGGTTCAAATTTGCATTGGAGAAGGTGTTGGTTCCGTATGATTTTATGGCGGGAAGACTAAAACTAAACCGGGAATTGGGCCGGCTGGAGATAGACTGCAACGCGGCGGGGGCTGGATTTGTGGTGGCTAAGTCCGATGTTTCTCTTGATGAGATTGGTGAGAACCTCGTTTATCCGAACCTCGGATATCGACAGCTGGCTGTCCAGAGATTGGATAGCTTGCCACCTGAAGTTGACCAGCCACTCTGTGTTTTTCAGGTAGATTTTTATATGCATATGTTTCTCTCCCTCTAGATCCTACATCTGGTTAAATACATTTTATATTGTAAACTGTAGATTTATACATAAATAACTACTCACTAAGCACACATACACATGTGTGTGTGTGTTATTAATTTATTATGTGTAGACCAATGGTGTAAAACTACATAGTGCATTTCACCAGATGTAGGTTCTACCAAAATCCTCTCTCTCTCTCTCTCTCTCTCTCTCTCTCTCTCTCTCTCTCTCTCTCTCTCTCTCTCTATATATATATATATATATATATATATATATATATATATATATATATGTATATATATGAAAAATTGTGTTTTCTTTAATTTGTATATATGAAGGTTTTTTAGATTATATATTTTTTTACGGTTTAAAACCGTAGATGTACATATAATAACACACACCTATGTGTATGTGTGTTTAGTGGGTATGTAGTTATTTATATAGATCTACGGTTTAAAACACAATGAATTTTGCTAGGTGTAGAATCTCATAAGTCTGGCTGAGTGCTGACTAGGAATAAACCGTATGATTATGATAAATAATATGGGGGAGAAAATGGATGATTAAAGGTTTTGTAGAACTACTTCTAATGAATTACACCATGTAATTTTTAACCCTCGATGTACATATAATAATACACACAGTCGTGTGTATGTGTGTTTAGTGGATAGTTATATATGTAGATCTACGGTTTAAAACCACATGGTGTATTTCACCGCAGGTCCTCATTAGCCGATGATTAAATTAAACTTATTTAACTTAGATATATTCGTTTGGATCTTATACGTTTCTAATAAAACTTGCAGATTACCTCATTCAAGTGTGGTGGATTTGCAATTGGCATGTCTACGAATCACATCTTATTCGACGGGATAGGTGCCAAGGTATTCATCGAAAACCTAGCTTCACAGTCTTTTGAAAACAAACCCTTAGCTAGTGTACCCTACATCGACCGTCGGATTCTCGCCGCTAGATCTCCACCTCACGTGTCCTTCCCACACCCCGAGTTCCTTAAGCTCGACCTCCCTGTGGGCCCGGGGTCAAACCCCCCTGTGTTCGATTGCAGTGTAGAAAAACTAGACTTCAAAATCTTCAAACTCACCACAACTCAAATATCCCAAATAAAGGACAATATTTCTAAGAGCTCCAAAATTGCCAAAATTAGCACCTTTGCAGTGGTGGCGGCCCTCATCTGGCGGTGCAAAGCCTTTTCCGGCAATATCGAGTATAATAAAGATAGGGTTTCGACTTTGCTCAATGTTATCGACATTAGGCCAAGGGTGAACCCCCAATTGCCATCTTCGTACTCGGCCAATGCAGTGCTTCCCTTGGGAGTTTCGGAAACTTGTGAAGAGATAAAAAACGGGCCCTTTTCGAAACTTGTCGAGATTATCACCGAAGGGGCTAAAGAGATAACGCACGAGTATGTGAAATCGGCTTTCGATTTGTTGGAGTTGAATAGAGGGATTCCTCATGGGGATTATATGGTGAGCTCATGGCTTAGATTAGGGTTTGATGAGGTGGAGTATGCATGGGGGAAGCCGATGTACAGTTGTCCGGTGGTGAATCATCGGAAGGATATTTGTTGGGTTTTTCGAGACGCCGTTGATGGTGGTGTGGGTGCAATGGTGGCTTTGCCTGCTCATGAGATGGACATATTTGAGGCTGCTTTTCATGACTTCTTTGCTTCAATATAATATTTGTTTGAGTTTGGAAATTTATCAATAATGAATAATTTGATGTGTGCATGCAAATATGTAATATTGTTCTTTGTGTAGTTTATTGTTGTGCGTTTAATTGGTTTTGATTGTTCATCCAAAGTGTTTCATTTTGCATATATGTATATTTTAAGTTGTGTAATATATATGTACAGTGGCGAATCTAAGAATTTTTTACATGATGAATTTAAATTTTCAGGGGTTCAATTCAGGGGTTCAAGAGCAGCTTCCATTAAACAATTGAGGATTTTTTTGTTCAATAATGTAGGACAAATTAAACCATAAAAATAGGAAAGGTGAAAAAGAAAAGAAATTTGTTTCCGACTTTTTTGTACTAATTTAGTTTTTTGGGTGGGCTAAATAAAAATATAGGTAATATATAGTGTTAGAATTTATTTTGTGCAAATATTAATTATTTTTGTCAGATTCGGTTTTTCGTTACGGTTGCGTAAAGTGTTGTAACAATTCGTAAAACAGTTTGTAACAACATAAATAAACAAGACACAAATTTAATGTGGTTCGGATTCAACAAGATTTTGTGTTGTCAGGGCGGCTATGGGAACGGCAATGGGTGCGGGTTTGTCGAGTCTGAGACTTCAAACCGACCCGGTTGGGGCGAATTTGGTAAGTTAAACGGTTCTTGGTCGGGTAATGAGTTTTAGTTCCTAGAACCGAATGATTTTGGATCGGGTTACGAGTTTTATTGAACCGACTTAGAACCAACCCGTATAAATATATTATATTTTGTAGAAGTTGATAAATATAATTAATTAATTAAGTTTATTACTCACTTTAAATTACTTCCAAAATATTGCATTTTAATTTTGAGATTCTTTTTGTTAAAATATACAAGCTTTTAAATTATTTCCAAAATATTGCATTTTTAATTTTGAGATTCTTTTAGTTAAAATATACAAGTACAAATATTATGAAAGTTAAAAAATGTTAAACTTTTTGTTTGATGTTAACGGGTCTAGCTAGCAGGTTTAGTGGGTTAGAACCGTTTAATTCTGGTATAGGTCGAAGCGAGTCTGGGTTTAAGCTAAAACGGGTTGGGCGGGTCTGAGTTTTATATATTTTTCGTGGATCGGATCTCGGGTTTAGACAAACCCGCTCCAGAACCGACCCATTGTCATCCCTAACAGGATCCTGATCCAACTAGTTGACTAAAAAAAAAAGAGTAAGAATTAACTAATCGTGTTTGGACTATTAATTTCGTAGAGCCCAAATTTGTTGTGTACATTACTTTGAAATCCAAACTAATAACTAATAAATCTACGATATGAAATTATTATTTGAAAACTTGTCTCAGAATTCAGATATCAACATATAAAGCAAAACGGCTAATAAATCTTGTTTAATTATGCCGAGGTGATACAAATGAAATCACATGAATCAAGATTCATTAATTAAGTTATGATTTCGTTGGTATATAAACGGTGCCATATTGATATGAATTTATATGTATGACTAATTTGGAATAGAATTCCAAGAAAATATAAACTTTGACTAATTATTTAAAATATATATATATATATATATATATATATATATATATATATATATATATATATATATATATATATTTATTAATAAGTGAAATTAATTATCAAATTAACTGGTCATCAATATTTAAAATTCTCTAGACATGAGTTAGACAGTATATAAATTCAAACCCTAGTTTCATTTTTTGTCTCTCCACCTTTGAATAACACTAGAAAAACATCATGTCTAAGGTTGTCCCATTTTCTTGCAAATTATTTCTCGTCGCTATCGCAGTAAAACTATGTACTTCGACAGCTTACAACGTTGTCGATTTTGGGGCACGAGGAGATGGAAAAACGGACTCAACGTCGTCCTTCCTTAAAGCTTGGAACGCAGCATGCAACTCGGTTGTACCAACTGCTGTAATAATTGTCCCAAGAGGAACATTCTTGGTGAAATCGATATCTTTTACGGGTCCATGCAAGAGCAATATGAAGCTCTTAATACACGGAACTTTAATTGCTCCAAATGACTATCGATTTCTTGGCTCTAACGAGTTTTGGATTATGTTTTATAGAATCAACGGGCTTTCGATCTTTGGTGGTGCTATTGATGCTAAGGGATCTAGCTTGTGGTCTTGTAAGAGTGGAGGAAACAATTGTCCGTACGGAGCAAGGGTACGTTGGTCATTTCACATTTTACATTTATCATATTTCCTTTTGTCGAAAAATACCCTTTTTCCTTTTTTTAATTAATTATTGAATGCGATGATTTGCAGTCGATTTCGTTCCAATCGTGCAACAATGTGCTAGTTAGTGGATTGAAATCTTTCAACAGCCAAAGAGTTCATATTTCGATCAACGGGTGTTGGAATATGTTTTTACAAAAAATGAAAATTGTTGCACCAAGTCGAAGCCCTAACACGGATGGAATCCACATTGAATCGTCGACGGGTATTACAATTAGCAACAGCAATATTGGGACAGGAGACGACTGTATATCTGTCGGGCCGGGCTCCATGAAATTGCGGATGGATAAAATTTCATGTGGGCCCGGACATGGCATCAGGTACTTTGAGAAATTAAATTTGAAACGGGCCAAGCCCAAATAATTTTTGAATTTCGACGATTATGGTCTGCAATTTCTGACCTTTAAATATTTTTTTGGTTCCGATTTCTAATACTTTAAATGATTTAGGAAGCTTTAGGATATCAAAATGGGTGATTTTGATCATTCAAAAATCCAATTTTATAATATTTTTTCTTCGTTCTGATTTTCAAATTCACGATTCGACTATGTCGAGAAAAAAATTTGGATCTGAAAAAAAAATTGTTTTCTAATTTGATTGACAGCATTGGAAGTCTAGGTCGAAATACAAGGGAGCACGGAGTGCAAGATGTGAACGTCACGAATTCAATCTTCGTAAAGACAGAAAACGGCGTTAGGGTGAAGTCATGGCCGAGGGCAAGTGACGGATATGCGAAGAATCTTTTATTCAAGAATCTCGTCATGAAAAACGTCTCGAATCCCATAATCATTGATCAAGACTATTGCCCTCATCAGAGTTGTTCTCCTAAGGTACATTTACGACACTAGCGCCGAATTTAATATTTATCCGAGGGTTGTTCGAAGTTGAATGAAAAAAAATATTATAAGTAACATATTATATATGGAAAAAATACAGTTTTCACGCCTCACCGGTTTTACATTTGGTCCCAAATGTTTGCAAAATACACATTTGGTCCCTCGTGCTTTAATAATTTAGTAGTTTTAGTCATTTCCGTCAATTTACCGTTAGTTTGTCAGGTAAGGAAGGGATGGGCACACCCTCGATTTAGTTAGTTTTAACGGAAAATTGACGGAAAAAACTAAAACTGTTGAATTTTTGAAACATGAGTGACCAAATGTGTTTGTTGTGAACATGAGAGACGAAATGTGAAATCGGTGCAAACGTGAGAGACCAAAACTATATAGGGAAAAATACAGTTTTTGTCCCTCAAGTTTGCACTGATTTCACATTTGGTCCCCATGTTTACAAAAAACACATTAGGTCCCTAATGTTTTAAAAATTCAACATTTTTAGTCATTTCCGTCAATTTCCTGTTAAAACTAACAGAATCAAGCGTGTACCCATCATTGTCTTAACTAACGGAGTAACGGTAAATTGACGGAAAGGACAAAATGTTAAATTATTGGAACATGAGGGACCAAATGTGAAATCGGTGCAAACTTGAGGGATGAAAACTGTAATTCCCCATATCCCCCCCCCCCACACACACACACACCCACACAAAAATATATATATATGGGGGGGGGGGGGTATATATATATGAAGTTTATATTTGAATATTCCACTGCCTGGAGAATTCAGGGGGGACGGGGAGCCCAGGGAGATTCGAAAGCATAAGAGGAACATCGGGGGCGCAGAAAGGGGGAACATTGGGTTGGGGTTCGACGAATCCTTGTCGGGGAAAAAAACTAAAGAACATTGATCTCCCTTACATAAACCATTTGAAGAAGCCCACCCTCTCGGATTGGGAAAACCCCCGAGGTTTTTGTGCTGGTTTTGTCTTCCCAAAAGGTTGTTTGTAGATTTAATTTCCGAGATCATGTAGTGCTATTTTTGCTCGTATATTGGAGGGCATTTTTGAAGTTGTTGAGAAAATTGTAATAATACATATATATTTTTAATGCATTTTTGGTTTATAAGTAAAAAGTAAACTTCGTTGATCCATTCAAAAAGTCTTGTAGTCCACTCTAGTTATATTTTGAAAAAAATTGAAAAATATTGAGAGAAAATGTAGTGTGAATGAAAATTTAATAAATAAAAGTTAAATAAGAAAAACAATTTTTATTTGTAGATATATAGTAGAACTCAACCTGTGACATATTAAACAAAAATGCAATGTTGTCAGAACCGAACCGGCCATGGAACCGGACGATCATTTGGGTCACGGTTTTATAGGGTCGAACCGGATCAATCGGGTTTTTGATTTTTTTAATATATTATTATTATTTTATTAATTTTAATATTTTAAAAATATTATTTTCTTTACATTTTTAATCTTCCACCTATTATTTTCAATTTTATCAATCTCACACCACTTTTTACTATATATTTTTCCATTCTTTATTCTTCTAATGCGGCAATTCACCACCGCTATTCGATCACCCATGACCGAATCCGGCAATTCTTCGACCACTCATGACTAGATCCGGCCACCCATCACTAAGTCCCGTGTAGATTCACTCAAATCTAGTCATAAATAACCAACTTAGCGGTGATTTGAGATGTTTTGGCCGAAAACCGGGTTTTTTGACTGACTCGCCGGTTCTCGGGTTTTACTCGGTCGAACCGGATTTCGGTCATTTGACCCCGATTTTCATTTTTTTCCGGGTTTAGAGGTCAGATCGGACTGCTTCGAAGCCAGGTCAAGGTTGAACCGGTCCGACCGGCCGGTTCGGTCCGGTTCTAACAACATTGCAAAAATGTACCTACTTACCACTTGAACCACGTACAACTTTATCTTGTCAACATTTCGCATATTCTAACATAATATATTGGATCAGTATATAAGGAATATTTTTTTTTAAAATCAAGGGTGCGCAGTTGCACACCCTAGAATTATAGTGGATCCGCCACTGCCTATAAGACTATAATGGTGGGCTACTATCTGAAGACGCCCAGAGAAGACGTCAAAAAATGCATAAAATAGCTTTTTTCGTGGATTTTTCTCTCTAAAAAGCTCTGTTTTCGATGGGCAAATATTTTTCTTGGATTTCACGGGTTGTTGATGTGTTTTTTGCAGAAGAATAATGAGCTTGAATCTTAGCTCCAAACCGAACCAAATTTCGTCGGAATGGTGGGGCGAAGCGGAGGCTGAGGATATGGAGGGAGCAGGGCCGTTCCTGAGATTTTGGGGGCCCTAGGCGAGATTTGAAGACGGATAAAAAATGGGGCCCCTTCTACAATCTACAATAAAACTTATTTTTTTCTAAAAGGTGATAAACTCTATTTTAACTCAATTTTGTAAGGTACATAGCCAATGGCAAGGCTAAAAATTTGTGATATAGTAGGGTTAAAGTTTACGGGGGTTCGGGGGCAGCGCCCCCGATTTTTTTAAGAATAATTTGCATGAAATTGCACTAAAACAAGTGAATATATATAAAAGTAAATAACTAATACATTACAAATTTAATAATTAGGGGCCCCTCATGATTAGAGGAATTCTAGAAACAAGTAAGAATCGTTGATACATAGCTATTTATGAATTAAAATTCTCAATAATTATATATATAATATATTTTTTTTCAATAAATGTTCATATATAAAGGGTATAAAAAAATTCGGGGGCCCTAAATTTTTGAAAAAATCCGGGGGCCCTAGGCGACCGCCTACTTCGCCTCCCCTCAGAACCGGCCCTGGGAGGGAGGTGAGGCCGGAGAGAGTGTTCACCGGAAGGAGAGCGGCAGTCAACTATATTCAGTTTTTGGAAAATTACAAATTAGTCCCTGACTTAAGGAAGAAGAGGGCCTTTCTGAAACTTCAAGGGACTGAACTGAAAAAATTGAAAACTTTATTTGGGGCTTATTTTTTAAATTTATAATTTAAAGGGTATTTTGGTCTTTTCACGTAAAAAAATCGAACCCCAGTCTCACATTTGGCGACTATATCACACGACCAACTCGTAGAGACCTTAATATCGTTGACTATGTAAAACAGGGGATATATGCTAATTGTTTTAACATAGGGACTTTCTTAGCCATTAGAAATTACACAGAAGTTCCAGATACTAAGCTCATATTTCTAATTCCTTTTTGAAGTGTTCCATTCAAAAAGTCTTGTAATGCACTGTTCTGTCGGTTCTAGACATTTTATTTATCGCAGTAGTTAAATATAAAGGTAAATTACGATCACCACTGAGTTAAAAGATTGAATTACGAAAAAAATCAACGTAACTTATTTTACACACACTTTTTTATTTAATAATAATTTTCTTTTTCTTTGTTGGTTTATAGAAGCTGCAGATATTCATTGTAAACTTTCTCCAGCATGTCCACTTCACTGGGTATTAATGAATCCGAGGGGCGGAGCATCGGCAGAATATAACCACCGCCGAGATCAAATTCCTCCTCCTCTCCGTCGCCACCAAAAACCCCAAACAGCTGCGGCAACTCCTCCACCGGCGGCACATATGAGAACCCAGGCGAAACTCTTGTCGGCTTCGGCATATACACCTTACTCTTAGGAGGATTATTACTTTCATTTTTACTTTGAGCACTCAACTCTATTAATTTCTCGTTATTGCCGATTTTATCCTCGTCAACCTTTACTATATTCTTCTTCTTCTTCCTCTTCGGTTTCTTTTTCTTCTTGCCTTTGGCGGCGGTGGCGGTAGATTTCTTTGTTTTTGGAGATTCGGGAGAATCTTTGTTGTTCTTGAGTTTCTTGAGAAGGTATGTGTTCCAGTGGTTCTTGATCTCGTTGTCGGTTCGACCCGGCAATCTGCCGGCGATCAGAGACCATCGATTTCCCAAAATCCCGTGGAGCCGTACGATCAAATCCTCTTCATCTTCGCTTATATTCCCCCTTTTTAGTCCCGGCCGAAGATAATTCATCCACCTCAGTCGACAACTCTTCCCGCATCTCAACAGACCTATTCAGTGGCGGAACCAAGATTTTATGTATGGGGGCCAAATATATACATATATCCGAGACTCTTGTAATGAAGGGTCTTGCAACCAATCATATAAGTGAATATGGTAAACCTACACTCTTGTATATTAATAGCTTGCAGATCATACGAGATGTGTATACTACAGTACACTAGGCTAGCTAACTATGTGTGACAAACTCTACCTAAAAACCGTTGACAAGACAAGCTTCTACGTAGATTTCGGAAGTTTGTAATGGATTACATTAATATCAATGTGGTACGTTAATTTCACAGTAATTTTAACTACAATTCCTTAGTCATTTTCGATAAATTTATAGTGGTTTTCGATGGATATGTAGTGGATTTTTCAAAAAAAGTTAAACATTATCGATTTAAAACTAAAATTAAAAAAAAATAATGAATAACCAATTTTTGTTATAAATTAAAATAAGGAAAACCATTAAAAAATCAAAAAGAATTGGAAAAACAGAAAATGAAATGGCGTAAGACGCAGAGAATTAGGGGAATTTGATATATATAAAAAATAAAAATTAATTGATTTTCCATAACAATATAATATGTTCAATTTCATTAAATAGAGGCATTTTGGATAATTCGAGTTAATTGGGTTTATGACTAATATCATGAAGACGAAATTCAATATATGAAGGGGTTTTGTCAAATAGCTTATATTTTTAATCCATCATTTTTATTAATTGTAAATTATTAAAAAAAAAAATTAAAAAATTATCAATTTCGAATACTGGATTCGCCACTGCATACGTATGTATCGAATATCATATATAATAATGTACTCACATATTATACATGTATATGTGTATGTATATGTGTGTGCAGCTAGGTGAAAGCTACCCTTGAATTAAGTATAAGGAAAAAAAACACTAATTGCAATAAATAAAATTACCAGCTTTGTTGGGGAGAAATCTCCATTGGCCTTCACCATGTAGTTGAATGTAAGTGGTGAGCAGAGTGTCTTCTTCAGCAGACCAAGGACCTCTATTCAGTCCAACTTTTGAGCAACAAGGTGATCTTCCCATTAATTATTGCTATCTGTTTTTTTTTTTTTTTTTTTTATTGACGAAGGTTTAATTAATTTCCAATTTTGGACTCAAATATAAATATACAAAAGCAGCTACCACACACTATTATATTGTTCTCTCTCTCTCTCTCTCTCTCTCTCTCTCTCTCTCTCTCTCTCTCTCTCTCTCTCTCTCTCTCTCTCTCTCTCTCTCTCTCTCTCTCTCACACACACACACACACACACACACACGCAAAACACGCCTTAGCAGAGCTCATTTAATGCACATCAATAAATAAATAAATATTATTTGGTAACAAAAGGATAATTTGTTAGATATTTTTTGAAGTCACTTAGCTCTGTTGTTTATGATATTATTACCATACTACTGTTTTAGTTATATATCTTAATTGGCTAACTACTTTGTAAAAAAGTTTTAAAGGGGTATTTTGGACCCATACAATAAGTATTGGGTTTAAGTTTCATAATTTTTGGAATTTTGGTTTGAGAGAAATGAATTTTTTCATAGTTAAAGTGTCGAAACTGTCGGGATTTCTTAAAATTGCAAATTACTTGAATTAAAGGGTCCTTTGTGAGCATGGTTTAAACGTAGGCCCTGTTTGGTTGGCAAGATAAGATTAGCCAAGATAAGATTAAATATCTGATTAGACCTAATTATTTTATTAGAGCTTGAAACGTACAACCAAAAAAAACACTCACTAGAAGGCAAGATAATCCAAGATAAGGCAAGATAAACCGTGATTATATAATTTTGCGGGTCGAGCCGGTAATTTATTTGGGACACAAAACATCTACCTAAGTCTAACTATTTAGTTAATCATGACTTATCTTGACAGCCAAACGGAGCCTTAGGGTATTATGTTACATCGATGAACCATTCTTAGAGTAGTTGATGAGTAATATATATAAGGGTAAATTACAACCACCACTGAGGTATGGTCAAATTACGAAAAAACATATTTTGTTTGGATAATTACATCGACCTTCAACTATGAATGTTCTTAGTCGTAACTACAATCACTCCCCTGAAACATTCGTTAGGAACCCTAACATAAGAATGCATTGGATAAGTTATTATGTTACGGTTCTAACGAACTATTAGTTTCAGACAGTGGTGGAGACAACATAGAGCTCGGGGGCGGCGTGGCTCTCGTAACATTTTTTAAATCCTTATTGTTTTATATAAGATTTATAAATTTTCGTCTATGGTAGCATTAACGGCCCCGCGAGATATAAATATAATGCATATCGGTCCACATGATACGAAATCTTGACTTTAGTGACTTTTTCAGGGATGTAACTGTAATTACGAATATCACAAAAACCTTAAAGTTATTTTAACATAAACTGTCGAGACATGCACATGTAGGATGGGAAGGGAGGGGCCTCGACCCCGCGGTGGCACGGGGTAATGTCATTATCACCCTTACATCTTTGCAACTTGTCAACTGTTTTTTTCTGCACGTGCTCAATCATTAGTCATTACACTATTTTAAGTCCCGACCAATCAACCAATCTCCACCGTCCAATTTCTTTTTATTTCCTCTTTTGGTTTATGATCAAATCAAACCAATTTTGTGTGTGTCATTTCACATCTCTGTTAGTTGGAAATTGGAACGATCCCAATACAAATCCAAAACCAAGATCTCAAACAAACAAATTTCTTATCTGACTGTATACAATCCAAACAAACAATAACGATCATACACTCAAAAACCCTAGCAAATTCTAGAAGATAATGGTATTTTTTTTTCTAATTTAAATAAATACCACATATTGGACTTCAAGCATAATATATATTATAGTAATATGTACAACTATATTTGTTAAAAATAACATTTATACATTTTAGAATTACTCAAAAAAAAAAAAAAAAGGAATTATATGCATTAGAACTACATGTGATTACAATATTTTCGGTTTCAAATATTTAGCATTTAGTGCCTTTTAAGATATATTAGAGCAACTCCAACGGAGTTATTAAATGGGTTATCAAATCCCTTAACCTCCATTTGACTCTCCAATTTTAGAAACTCTCTCCTCCAATGGTTTAGTAAAATAGGGTTCTATTTTGATAACTCATCCTTCGGGGAGTAAAAATACATCCCAAATAAATAGTTATCAAATATTCTCCTACAAAATAGGAGCACGTGCAAAAAGAAAAGGGTGTAAATTTAGACCGGATGGTCTGTTTTAATAAGAAAATCGGATGCCATAGGATGATTGACACGTGGATAATTTCAATTAAAATATAATTAGTATTCTAATAATTGAAAAAAAAAAGGAAAAAAGAAAACCTCAGCAGGAAAAAAGAAAACCCCAGCAGAACCCATAACCCCTCTAACCCTAATTATAATAGCGTAATTTATTTAGAGTTGGACTTAAAAGTGCCACGTGTCAAAAAATTAGTGGAATCCGATTTATATTAAATATCGGCTCATCCGATCAGAATTTAATCTCAAAAGAAAAACCTCAACATAATTGAGTTTTCTTTTTTTTACGTAAAAATCTCAACAGAATAAAATTAAATTCTCTACATCTTCAACAAATCCACTGGAAAAAAACTCTCAACAGAATAAAATTAAATTTTCTACGTTTTAAACATATTTTTTTTTCTTTCTCTAGAGCTTCAACAAAGTTCCACGGAAAAAAAATAATTTCTATTTATATATAACTTTTTTTTCTATTGAAAAGGTAAAACTTTCATTAATACTGATTTTGAAGATAGTTTACCAGAAAAATCGGTTTGTATGATTATTTAAAATGGATTAAAAATTAAATAATATATAAATAATCATAAATTTGTTTGATAATTGTTTTTTGATATTTGTGGTTGGAGTTCACTAGTTATATAGAGATATCAAAGTATAATCCTGGTTATCAAATGAGTATTTGATAACCCCATTTGATAACAATGGGTTGGAGTTGCTCTTATATTTTGATATACAAATTAAAACCGTTGATTTTCTAGAAGGACGATGTAAATGGGCCACACCCTCTACGGCCCCTAATGGTGGCGATGTAAATGGGTCACTGCTTCAATCGTAGTCTTTTGTCTACCATATCGCCTAACATGGCCTTTAGGGCCGCTTTTGTTAAATGCATGCACGACGGGCACCTCAGAACCGGTGGGGTTTGTTGTCCTCGGCCTTTGGGGGTGGAGATGGATAGGGTGGAATCACTCCCTCTCGGGTGGAGGAGGTCTGCTGGGACCTCCTACCCCAGGATCGGACGGCGGATTACTAACGCTTGATTATCTCATTTCGTAACACGTGCGTAGGTAGATGTTTCCACAGACAACGCCAAAATGAAATGATGATACTTCAGTACACTCACAAATCTTCAAACTCAAATAAACTGGGAAAGCGAGATATCCTGCTAGATATCCAAGAATGCGGGGTTACAGTCAGAATGCCATGCAATAGTTTATGTGCATAGTAGAATTCTTCGCTCCAACCTACAAAACCGAGACAAACACTCGGTGACTCGCTGGGGTTGGCCCGGCGATTAACCTCCGATGATCAAGTCAACCGGGATATTTTTCGTAGAATAGAAAGCTCTCTAAATTGTCAAGGAAATAAAATTTACATCAAATGGATAGTAAACTCTAATATTTCATGGGCTTAGTTTAGGCTTTTGACTCCAATAATCCATGAAAAAATAAATTTAAGTCTAATTGACCAAATTAATCATACATGGATTATTTAAGTAAATAATCCATGTATAATGAACTTAGGCCTTATTGGTTAAATATATTTGGATATATGATTTATTAATTTTAAAAATCCATGTAATAATTGTAATTAGATTTCACGAGTCGAATTAATTATATATTAAAGCATATAAGGGATAATATGTATAGGATATGTAACAACCACCTTCCAAGGTAAAGTGTAATTACAAAAATACCCATTTTCTTTGATAAATTACATCCAACCCCCTGTAGTTTATAAATGTCTTACATCCACCACCTACAACAGGGTGTTCATGTATGAAATCTATATATTGCAAGGGCATAGATATAATTATGAAAAGTGAGGATTTTTTTTCCCTTCATAAATAGACCTTACGTCATGGATGAGTGTAATTTACCCATATTTTAACATGTTATTCAATACAATGAGTTGGATTGACTCTTTCTAGATCCAATGTTGATGATCAATAGCCATTGTTAGAAATACATTTTAGATATATTGAGAAAAATTATACCTAAAATTAAAGTAACATGTTCATCTCAATTTTTTTTCCAACCCAATTGGAAGCTCTACTTACCATATATTTATTAATCAACAAAAGTAACATGTTTTTACTTAAACCAATCATTTCTTGTACTTACTACTTTGACATTCCTCTCACTAATTATTTCCCGGGAAAAAAAGAAAAAAAAGAACAAAATAGCTGCAAAATCAGCCAGTATCCCGCCTAATAATCCTCCGTGATAAATCCACGTGTCACATGGCTTTCTCAGCCAATTTAATTTCGTAGACTTGAAAAAAAAAATCTGTTTGACTATTAAGGGGAAAAATATCGTTTTAATACCGTACTTTAGTACAAATTATTGATCCCATGCACTTGCCCACTATCAGGGGCGGAACCAGGATTAGAATGTAGGGGGGGCTAACTAAAATTTCGGGGTTCGGGGCAACGCCCCGAAAAAAATTTTAGGTTCACAAGACATTGAAAAAATAGGTTTATACTGCGAAAAAAATTACGACACATATCTATAATATAATATATATCTATAATTTATATAAAATTATGGAGAATAAAAAAAAAAAGTAAGGGTTAAGAAACATATTTACAAAATCTTTGGGGGGGCCAAAAGTAATATTCAAAATATATTAGATCAAAATAGCTAAAAAAATTTTTTTTTTTTTCTTGGGGGGGGGCAACAGCCCCCCCCCTTGCCCCTTAGAAGATCCGCCAGTGCCCACTATTATGGCATATTTCCATGTAAATAATTTTTTTTTAATTGACTTCATTTTTCTATGAATTATTGATCTTGCATGCATTTTAAGTTGAAAATTACTATTATTAAATGATCAATAATTTACATTGGTTAGTGGATTAATAGCATTTTGCCATCTATATTTTGTCAGTTTATGCACTTTGTCACTTTAACAACAAAAATTTGCACGAATACACTCAAACCCGTTAGTTTGACTCACTTAACCACCTATGGTGAATAATCGAATATTCATATATAAATCCCAGCGCACGCGCGAAGCCATAACTAATTACATTGGTTTTTCCATCTTTTCACTTGATAATATCATATGGAGTGAAATTGACAGTTCCAAGGACTCATAGGACTCATATATAAGTTCTAAAAACGAAAAATAAAAACATTCAAAGTGTTTGCCCCCGATAATTAAATATTTGTTTCACCATTAATCATTCACAAATCAAGGCTAATAATAAGAGTAAATTTGTTGAGAAAGTTTGCAATAAACGCAACATTAAAAATCTAAAGTGACAAATAGTACTTCAAAGCTATGACAGAAAAAAAGGTCGAGTTAAATACACTTTACAGGCATGACGACCTAGTTAGGGTTCTCACATCAAATACACATCAATCCCTGACGTTAACATCACACTAACACCGTCGAGTAAAAGTTATTAATTAACATACAAATTGCCCTTCGATTACATGGATAAGTTGAAGTGTACAAAATTTCAAAAATACTTGTCAAGAATCCTAGATGTAGAAGAGCGACTTCATTTTAGATGTTTAATTGTATATGTATATGTATGTGTGATATGTATATGTATGCGTGTGTGTGTATATATATATACTCCCTCCATTTCATAACATATCTGTCACTTTTAAAAAAAAAATTGTTCCATATTATCTGCCACTTTAAACTTCCACCACTTCTTTAATTACTTAATTTCCAATTTATATTCTTATTAACTCTTTTAAGCACTTCTTTTAAACTAATTTATCTCTCTTATTAATTATAAAACAATGTCATTTTAGTCTAAAAATATATATTTTACTCTAAAATCAAGACGCATTTAATGAAATTCTTAATTTTTATGTGAAACTAAAAAACTACGATTAAAACGGAACAGATGTAATATTATATTGCAAATATCCCTAAAGCTCACATGATTAATGTTTAACCCAAAATTCCCATATACCAATGTATAGCTTATCACATGACGCCGTACATATCATAACACGATGCCATAGTGGCCCACGTTTCTCTTAATTAAATTAATATTATTTATAACCGTTGAAATTTTCAAACTCCCATATAAATACTACCCCAACTGTCACTTTTTTCATCACAATTCATAACAACGTCCATTTTCATCTCTTTCTTCAATAAAAAAATTAATTAAATAGAGAGAGAGAGAGAGAGATATGATTTCTCTATGGTCCATTTTATTCCTTCATTTCATCTTATTATTACCACTATTTGTCAATATTGCAGAAGGTGCATTGACATTCAACGTGATCAAATTCGGCGCAAAGCCGGACGGAACGACCGATTCGACTCGGCCTTTCCTTAGTGCTTGGGCATCCGCGTGCGCCTCGACGGTGTCTTCGTCGATTTACGTGCCGAAAGGGCGTTACTTGATTAGGTTCACAGAGTTCAGAGGTCCATGTAAGAGTGCGATTAGGGTTCAAATAGACGGCACCCTTGTAGCTCCAATTGACTATAATGCCCTTGGCAACTCCGGCTATTGGATACTGTTTATTCAAGTGAACCGGCTTAGTGTGGTTGGAGGATCTATTGACGCTAAGGGGGCCGGTTTATGGGCATGCAAGAAGTCCGGCCAGAATTGCCCGGTCGGAGCAAGGGTAAGTTCGTCATTTTAGGTTACATTTTTGGTTTATTATCTAAAATAAATAAACCTAGCTAGCTAATAAAATAGTACAAAGTCAATTAAATATGGAATTAATCCAATGTTTTTTCAACGCTTTGCAACTTCAAGTGAACATTGAAGAAATTAACTAAAATTTGGTATTTTGAACTACCCTTGTTTAATTTGGTTGCCATAGCTTTCACAAATGTCAACTACTTGCTTTTATTCCAAGAAAATACTTAATTTTAATTGTGAATATTATATTACTTATTGATAAATATTATTAAATATTATGTGATGTAGTAAACATATATTTTTATTATTGTTATACTATATATATATGTTATTACACCTTAATTTAATTCTAATTAAAAATATTTTCAATTTGCAGTCTATAACATTTAATTGGGTTAACGACGGTGAAATTAGCGGGTTAACCTCGATTAATAGCCAGCTAATGCACATTGTGATTAATAGCTGCAAGAATGTGAAGGTGAGTAATGTGAGGATCATAGCTCCAGACCTAAGCCCTAATACGGATGGGATTCATGTTCGATCTTCGATTGGGGTTACTATCACTAATAGCAACATTAAAACAGGCGATGACTGTATTTCAATCGGGCCCGGGACTAGAAATTTGTGGATGGAGAAAATACTATGTGGCCCGGGACATGGTGTCAGGTAATAACTTATATAATCTTTCCCTCGTCCTGATCGAATTTTGCTATTTAAAATGTTAATTATTAAATAGTTTTTAGTAAATTCGTAATAATTTATATGCGTCTGTTGTTTTTTTTCTTATATACAATATTGATGTAGGGATGGGAATTTTAACGCATCGGATCGGAATTAGCACTTGAAAAAAATTCAGATTTTCTCCAGAAGTGAAAAACTATACCATTCCAAAAAAAAATCAGAAATCAGAACGAAAATTGGAATTAAAAAATTTGATACAAAATTTAAAATTTCGGGATCAAAATCGGTGAAATTTGGAAATTTTCGAATTTTAATCACCTGAAATATAAAGTGCATACGAATATTGATAGCATAAGTGTAATATTCATAAATAAAATTGGAATTTTGTAATTAATTTCAAATTTTAAAATTGAATCGAAAATCAGAATCTCATCTATATTCCGATAATTCCGATCCAAAAATTTGGAAAAATCAAAAATCAAAATTTTGGAATTCAGAATAAAAAAATTTGTTCCAAATTTAAAATTTTTGGATCGGAATCGATGGAAATCAGAAACTACGTTCCAATTTCCACCCTTAAAACAAACGGAAAAAAAGGGCGTCATTTGTTCTTATATAAACGAGTTCAAAAACTATTTCGCGTTATAAAGTTTAAAAATATTGTATTTTTTAGTTAATAGTTAAATGAAAATATATTTTTATCACAACATATAACTTACATTTATTTCATTTTAATTTTTCAGCATAGGGAGTTTGGGTCGAGATTTTAACGAAAACGGAGTCGAAAATGTGACATTGGTAAACTCGATTTTTACCGGGTCGGACAATGGGCTTCGGATAAAAACATGGGCCCGGCCCAGTAACGGGTTTGTCCGAAACATTAGTTATCGAAACATCGTTATGAAGAATGTGGAGAACCCAATTATTATAGACCAAAACTACTGCCCCAACAACATTGGTTGTCCTCTCCAGGTATTATTCAAATAAAACTAACTAAATTATTTTATAGTTTTATAAATTACAATTTTTTTTTTTATTTCAACGTCACAATTTTTTTGAACTCAAATAAATTCATATGGTTTATATTTTTTCGTACAAAATGTATAATAAATTAATAATAAAAAAATGCTATCAAAATTATTTATTTTAGGGACACGTGAATTATGCATTACTTCTTTTAGAATCAAATAAATTAAATTGGATTATTTAAAAAAAAAATTGCGTAATTTATTAATTAGTTAGTAAGATGTTCAGTTCGATCTATGATTAAAAAAAATGTTTAACTGTGGTATTAAATGCGATTTCTCAACAATAATTAATTATATATAATCTTAATTTATAGTATTTAAGGGATAAAATTGTTTTTTTTTCTTTCCCTATTAGATATATTTGATTTTCTATTTTAAATTTAATTATATATTATTTATTTATTTATTTTAATTATGATAGGGTTCTGGAATAAAGATAAGCCAAGTGACATACCAAAATATCCAAGGAACATCAGCAACACAAGTTGCTATGGCTTTTGATTGTAGCCATACTAATCCATGTGCAGGCATCAAATTAAAGGATATTAAACTTACTTATATGAACACGAAAAAGGCGCAATCTTTCTGCAAAAACATCGGCGGAACTTTTGGTGGTGTTATCGTGCCCGATAATTGTTTGTAACAATTCGAGAAATTAATTAGCGGGAAAAGAAGAAAAAAAAATTGTGTTCATTTTTTCCTCTCGATAGGATGAGGTATGGTTAAAACGCAATTTAATTTACGCAGTTTAGAAGTAGTTTTCGCTTTAATTTAGTTGATTTCACCAAGTGAAGATCAACTCCTAAGTGGATGGACATAATATTGTTGGATGTAACATTTGTAATATTATTACATTCAATGGAGGAGTTAGTATCTTTTGGTAAAAAGATTTTGGATCCATTATTGTACAATCGTGTTGACAACAAATAAATGTGTTATTAATCAAGTATATGAATATTCATTTATCACATACACACTAGTAGAAAAATATTTCTTTTTTACCACGGATCTTTTTGCTGTATTAAAAAGTTGTTACAAGGGTACACTAATTTTACTACAGTGACAATATAGGGTTGTAGTAAATGCTAAGATTTACCGTAACAAAAATGTACTTGCTACGGTCGTTTACTGTAGCAATTTTTTTATCACGTTCGTATTCGATATGGAGAAAATTTGTAGTAAATTCGTAGCATGTTGTTTTTTACCAGGAATATGGTATCTTAACAGGGGCAGACCCAAGGTATGTCTTAGGAGGCCCGCTCCTATAGGAAAATTTTCTTTTACCTGTTTTTTATTATTTTTTAATATTTTGTGTTATTTATCTATTAATTTATATACTTTAGCCTCCTAAAATTCAAATTTTATATCCTTTTAGCCCATAAAAACATTTTAGCCCCCACCGGAAACCCTTTGGGTCCGCCTCTGGTATCTTACGACGTATTTCGGTATTTGTGTGGTAGTAAAAAGCATTATCTACTAGTGATGGTTTTAACTTTTTATTAATAAAATCCAAATTTCTTGTAGAGTTTAGTTTGAGATCCAAATAACTTTCATAAAAAGATTAGATGTATGATAAATCCTGTTTGATTATGTTGACCGATGGGAAATTAGATGTTACACCTGATTATAAGGTATATTTGAACTATATATCTACAGATAATCACGCACACACTCAAGTGTATGTGTGTTTAGTGAATAGTTATTAATCAAATTTATAGTTCAGATTCACCCAAGATAAATAATCAGGTATAACATCTAACCCCCGAGCGATAACACAACCAGAACACAAAAGAACCCAATATTATATATTAAATTGGAAAATTATGCAAAAGTCCCTTACAAATGACACAAATTTCTAAAACTTCAACTAAATAATTGTTTTTCCTTAAAAGGTCATTATTTAATAGATTTAGTTTTTTTTTTTTGAGAGAAGGAATTGTATTAGGCTAGATAAGCCAAATGAGGAGGGAGAGAAAGACCCTCAGTCGTGGCGAGGTCCATGGATACAGCAAGACCATGAGCTAGCTTATTACAAGAGCGAGGAACAAAGGAAAAACGACAGGAAAAAAAAGATAAAGCTAGAGTACAAATGTCTTCTAAATAAGCACCGTAAGGACATAACAAAAAGTCTTCACCTTGGAGTGCCGTAATAATTTGACGACAGTCCCCTTCGATAATAATTGACGGCCAACCTTTTGCATGGGCAAGCTGGATTGCGAAAAGAGCAGCGTGAGCTTCTCCCTCGACTGGTTGAACATGGCCTGGAAACGTTGCGACGCTCCACCAGAGTGTAGCTCCATCGGAATTTCGAGCCACCGTGGCGACCTTGTAGTGCGGCTGGGATGGTGGGAATGCAGCGTCGAAATTAACTTTCACTATTCCTTCTGGCGGCGGGGTCCACTGAACTTGTGGAGCGGGGCTCTTGGTGATAGTTGGCTCTAAGCATGCCGACCTGTACATGCTGAGATAATCCTCGCTCCAATTCCGTAGCTCCCATCCTCGGATACCCATATCTCCATTTGCTTCCCTATTCCGCGAGTCCCACGCTTTCCAGCATATTACCATGGCGAGGCAGAGCAAGTTCTTCGAAAGATGCTTCCTCATCTTATCGAGCCAGCCAAGGAAAGAGACCGGTTCAGTTGTTGTGTCAATATTGAATGGTTCGCTTTGCCAAACCTTTGGAAGATCTCTACAACCGATCAAGGCATGCACCGTAGTCTCTGTTCGGGTTCCACACAAGTTGCAGAACGGGTCTGAGGTAATATGACGACGAAAAAGTGCCCCCTTGGTCGGGATAATATCCCATGCAGCCCTCCAAACAAAAATCTTGATTTTTGGTGGTAAGGACAAATGCCAAATATACTTCCATAGGTCCTTAGTTCCATTATTCGACGAGGTCCCATTCGTTTGTGAGTCACTAGATGCAGCATGATTGTACATAATGTTGTGATAGCATGATTTAACCGTGAATTGGCCGGAGCGTGAGTAGTGCCACACGAGGCGGTCTTGTGCAAGGCTACTGCCAATCGGGATTGCAAGAATTCTGTTATGGTCCACCGGCCAAAAAGAGGCATGGATGAGGTCCAAATCCCACACGCGGGAATCCGGCAGAATGAGATCGGAGACCCTATTCGGAAAAGCTGAGACTGCCGAGCGGCGGGTCAGAATGTGGAAATTACCGTCATTTTTCAACCATGGATCACCCCAAATAGCAGTGTCCTTCCCGTTCCCAATGCGAACGCGGCATCCAGCCTTGACATGAGGTCGAGCGAGGAGAAGACTTCTCCAGGTTGCTGACGGTCGGAAACCCGGAGGGGCCGACCAAAAGTTGCCGGCGGGGAAATACCTCGCGCGAAGAAGCTTGGAGAGTAGGAGGTCTGGGCACGAGATAATTCTCCATGCTTGTTTGGCAAGCATGGCGAGATTAAATGAGCGGAGGTGTCTGAACCCCATGCCTCCGCGTTCTTTTGGTGTGCAAAGCTTAATCCATGAAGTCCAGGCCATCGATCGAGCTTTCCCGTTACCCCACCAAAATCGTTGTATTGCTGATTCTATATCGTGGAGGAGTCCAAGAGGGAGACTAAAACAACTCATGAGGTAAGATGGAATAGCTTGAAGAACAGCTTTAATGAGGACTTCCTTACCGGCCTTCGAAAGTTGCTTTTCTCCCCACCCTTCAATCTTGGTCCACACACGGTCCCGTAAAAAGTCGAAGATAGCTCGCCTTGATTTCCCCATAGTCAAAGGCATTCCAAGGTATTTTTCGTGGCTCTCCACAATTTGGAAGCCCAAAGTCGACTGGATTGCATTCTTAGTGTCGGGCGGTGTCATGGGGCAGAAACACATAGTTGATTTCTCAATATTAACAACCTGGCCTGATGCGGCTGCATACTCTTGAAGTATCCGATTGAGGGTTTCAGCATTAGCCAGGTTAGCTTTGCAGAACACCAAGGTGTCATCTGCAAAGCTAAGGCAGGAGACGCTAGGTGCCGTGGGAGCTATGACGATTCCGTGCAATACTCTCTCGGTCTCGGCCTGACGGATCATTGCAATAAGAGCTTCCGTGCACAGTATAAATAAGTACGGGGAAAGAGGGTCCCCTTGTCTGAGACCGCGAGATGGCTGCAACGACCCAAATTGGCAACCATTAAATAGAAAAGAGTAAGAAACGGAAGATACACATAGCATAATCAGATCGACCAATGAAGATGGGAAGCCAAAACGATTAAGAATTTTTCGTAAGAAAAGCCATTCGATTCGATCGTACGCTTTACTAATGTCCAATTTCGCAGCCATAAAATTCGTTTTCTTTCTAGAATTAGATTTAATAAAATGATTAACTTCATATGCGACTAAAACATTATCCGTAATAAGGCGTTTGGGCACAAAAGCTGATTGGGTGGGAGAGATGATGTTCTGGAGGAAAGGTTTAATACGATTGGCAATAGCTTTCGACCCAAATTTGTATATAACATTGCACAAGCTTATCGGACGATATTCGGTGATTTTCTCAGGGTTTTTCACCTTAGGAATCAGAACAATGAAGGTGTAATTCAATTTGGTGGGCAGCTTTTTATTATTAAGGAAATTAAGGACGCAGTTAAGCACATTAGAACCAAGACAATTCCAATATTTAGTAAAGAACAACACAGGAAAGCCATCAGGGCCCGGGGATTTAGTGGGGGACATTTGAGAAATAGCTCGGGTTACCTCGTCCGCAATGAAAGGGAGGGAAAGGGATTGGCTAGCCGCATTGGACAACCTCCGATCGATATGTTGCGTCACACTCTCAATCACTCCCTCGGTCGGATGGGTAGACTGGAAAATCGAGGAAAAGTAATTCGCTATCACCTGCTCAATCTCGGCTTTGTTGTCAGTCCATTCACCCAAATCGTTCTTGATCCGATGAACCCAATTATTTCGCTTCCTGATCGTGGCTTTTGCATGGAAGAAACCGGTATTACGATCTCCTTCTTTCATCCATTGGACTCGGCTTCGCTGTTTCCAGTAAGTGTCTAGGTCTTGGTAAAGTTGTTCGAGCTCATTTTGAAGAGTCCTTCTTTCGGAAATAATTTCAGTCGATTGCAGGCCCCGCCCAAGTTCATGCAGACGTTTTTGAACTTTGGAAATGCGATTCCTAGGATTTTCGATGGAAGACTGACTCCATTGCAGGAGTGCTGTCTTGCAATTCTCCGTCTTAGTGAGCAGATCTTCAATTGGGTCCGTTGCCAAAAGATCTGACCATTCATTCTGGACAATGCTCTCACATTCCTCCCGCCGGATCCACATAGCTTCGAATCGGAAAGGTCGCCCTCTTCTATCGGGTCGGGTGGGAGTTGTAGGTTGGAGGGTCAAAAGAATCGGTACATGATCTGATCCACCAAATTCTATGTGGTGGACGTGAGCTAATGGGAACAGGTTACGCCAACGAGCGGTGCCACAGAATCTGTCGAGTCTGCATCGAATAGTGTAAGGAGCTTCTCTTCTATTAGACCATGTGAACGGATCTCCCGTAAAGCCTAAGTCTGAAAGGTCGCAATCGTTCAATGCCGATTGGAATGCGAGCATCGCCGAAGTGGTCCTGGGGTTTCCACCCTCCTTTTCACCGGCCGTGATAATTTCGTTGAAGTCCCCGCCCACGATCCATGGAAGGTCGCGGTGTCCACAAATCGATCGTAATAAGTTCCACGTAAGATGACGCTTCTCTTTTTCCGAATACCCATATATTCCGGTGATTCGCCATTTTTCGGTTTCATGATTAGAGATAATCTCCGCATCGATATGGTGGTGTGATAGGGAGATAAGAGAAACATGGACACTTTTCTGCCAAAGTAGGGCCAGACCACCCGATTGTCCTTGTTTGTCCACTGATACACCGTGTAAATTCCATTTCATTTTAAGCCGCTCGACCAAAGGTGATGTTGCTTTCGTTTCTGAAAGAAACACCACCAGGGGGTGATGAATTCGGAGCATATCTCCGAGTGAATGAATTGTCAAGGGCACCCCCAACCCCTGGCAATTCCAAAAGAGGCAACTCATGGATCTCGGCGGGACTGCGAGGCAGTCTCCGCCGTTGAGCTTGAATCTTCATCTCGTAAGTTAATTGTGTGTTGTCTCTTCGCACCTCGTCGTTCCTCACTGTGCACCTCACTGTCTGCCCTTTTGCCCCTATTATTCTTGGTGATGGATATCTTTTTCCGTGGAACCGTGATCTCCGTAGTGCTTGGCGAAAGGTGGACGGGATTATTTATAAGCCTGCAATCCTCCAGCATCATGTTATCTTGGTTTTCCTTTCCAATGACGAATTTACCTCGTTGTTGCTCTATATGGGATGTCTGCCCACACTCTGCATCTCCACTCCCACAGAGCTGTATAGACGTGCGTTGGAGTTGAGAGTAATGTGGTGGCGGAATTATCGGTTGGAGGGGAAATCTAGGAGCATGAGAGGTGGTATCAATCTGCACTTTGAGCCAAGGCCCATAGGGAAGAGTTTCCCCAGGATCTTCAAAGTTATCTTCGTACCGGAGAGGGCACTTTTGTTCGCCGTGGCCTATGATACCACACAAGAAACAAAAAACTGGTAGGCGTTCGTACGTGAAGTCCAACCACAACTTGGTGCCATTTGTTACATGTAAGAAAAATCCTCTCTTCAGGCTCTTCGTTGCATCGATCTCAACTTTAATACGCATATAGACCGCAGTATTGAGATTGTGGGGGTTCATCAGTTGAAGAAAGGAACCAAGCCGATTACCAATGAGGGTTGCCATTTCCGTGGATCTGTATGTCATGGGGATGTTATGGACTCGGATTACAACCTTCATTAGCTTCACCTCTACCTCATGGGCATTAACTCCATCCGGCAGGTCGTGGAAAAGGAGAGCATGTTTATCGAGGAGCCAAGGACAGCCATCTAATGCGTGAGCGTGATCCAACTTGTGGTTGAAACGAATAAGAAAAGTGTTCTTGGCCACCGGTGAGACCTCGCACCCCTTAACCGGCTGCAAGATCCGAAGCACATTAGCTTTGATGGTATGAAAGGAGATCTCCCTCTCAGACATCACCTTCCCGACCAACTGACGTACCATGGTGGAAACCCTAGTCGGTAGGTTCGCTGAATCCAAAACCACGCCCTCCTCTTCGTCCGTAGTGATGATAAACCGTTTTTCCATAGCTTCCACAAGCCCTTCCATGAAGACCGAGATAGTGATTGAGAGATGAGAGTGACGATCGAAGGTGTCCAACACGCCGTTGCCGATGCCTAAGATTCAAAGGAAAAAGAGGAGATAGAATTAGGGTTACGGGGGTTGGAGAAAGGAAAAAACGGCTGCCAATAAAAAGTAAACCCTAAAAAGAAAATAGAAAAAAACAGCAAAGCAATATGGAATAGTAAAACGTGCGATCGACTCTAAGAGAATTTCAAACGAGAACAAGCTTAAATCCTTGCAACCGATACTGAATACTCAGATTAAGGCTGAGATTGAGACGCCTCTCACTGGGAGAGAAATAAAGCCTCTCACTGGGAGAGAAAATAAGAAAACTGAAAATATTGAGGGGAAAAAGTTAAGCACTTGACCAAAGCTATTTAATAGATTTAGTTCATTAAGACATTTAGCTACAAAATTTTTATTAGTCATTTCAACACACAATCTCATATGTGGATTGTTGACCGTTGACCGGCATGGACTGACTGTTGACCAACATTGATTGTTAGTAAGATTATATTACATATTTTATTATTTTAGTCTTAGTGTCAAATCAACACAAGGATTACTATTTATGTATTCTTACTACCTATTTTATTTTAAACATACCATTTATGTATGAATTCCAATTGTATTGAGTCATTGGATTTCCTTGGTAAACACTAGCAAATTTATAAAATATTATGACTAATTTGGCACTTATTCATAATCCGATACTGATTTTTTTAGTTATATTCCTATACTTTTACATAATTTATTTTTCCAAACAATTAGATACTAGTCAAAATGACTGGTCAACGCTACTTGCACTTCTTTACATGTGAATTCAAAAGTATAAATTCAAACCAAATTACATTCATTTTCTCATAGTATCCAAACCTAATAATCTTTCCCTCCACCTTTGTAACACTAGAAATTAAAACATGTCTAATGTTATCCCACTTTCTTGCAAATTATTTATCGTCGTTATCGCAATAAAACTATGCACTTCGGCAGCGCACAACGTTGTCGATTTCGGGGCGAGAGGCGACGGGAAAACGGACTCGACATCGTCGTTTCTCAAGGCATGGAACGCGGCATGCAACTCGGATGTACCAACCGCTTCAATGGTTGTTCCGAATGGAACGTTCTTGGTGAAATCGGTAACTTTCACGGGTCCATGCAAGAGTGATATCAAGCTCTTAATACACGGAACTTTAATCGCTCCAAATAACTATCGATTTCTTGGCTCAAACGAGTCTTGGATTATGTTCTATAGTGTTAGTAGGTTGTCCATCGTTGGTGGTACCCTTAATGCAAAGGGTTCTAGTTTGTGGTCTTGTAAGAGCGTAGGAAATCATTGTCCGTTCGGAGCAAGGGTACGTTGGTCATTTCACATTTCACATTTTATCGTATATGTTTTCATTTTTTTCAAAATTACCGTCTTTTTATTATTTTGATAGAGTTTGTTTGATTTGATTCGATCCAAATGAATCGGCAATATTAATTTGTTTCCCTTAACAAAATACACCTTATAGAAATTTAATTCTTGCATGCAACGATTTTTTGCAGTCGTTGTCGTTCCAATCGTGCAACAAGGTGCTAGTTAGTGGGTTGAAATCTTTCAACAGCCAAAGAGTTCATATTTCTATCAACGGATGTTCGAATATGATTTTACAAAGAATGAAAATTATTGCTCCAAGTCGAAGCCCTAACACGGATGGAATCCACATTGGATCCTCGAGGAATATTACAATTACCAATAGCAATATTGGGACAGGAGACGACTGCATATCCATCGGGCAGGGATCCATGAAGATGCGGATCGATCGAATCGTATGTGGTCCCGGACATGGCATCAGGTATGTATAGTAATTTGAAATGGGGCCCACTTAAGCAAAAAAAAAATTGAATTTCGCCGATTATTGTCTGTAAATTTGAGACCATTAACTAATTGTTTTCGTTCCAATTTTTCTTCGATATTTCAATTTATGAACTCTCAAAGAATACATTTTTTCTAGAATCTAAATTCGATACAAATTTTCCGACATTCCAAAAATTTTATCTGATTTTCAATTTGAAAAACAATTTAGGAAGTTTAATTAGATTAATATTTTGCAAGGAATTGATTAGATATAAATATTATTATAATATTTATACCGCCATTATATATATTTGATGTATTTTATATTGGGAGTGAAAAATGAAATTAATAATTTTGATATTACAAATTCCAACTTTATAGTAATTCTTATCATTCTGAATTTTTTAATTCATATTTTGATTTTTTTTTGTTTCTTGGATGTAATCAAATTGCTTCACATTCCAACGAACTTTACGAATTTGGTGGCATTGAATTCTTTCAGTTTCAAAAAATTTAATTTATATCTCATTATTCGTTTGATTATATAAAATATTTATGGTAACGACATGCATGTATACGCTCCGTTATGCAATATACACGCAAAAATACTACGACAATTATTTTAACGATCTTGACTTGTTCTGTTTCGAAAAAAACAGCATAGGAAGTCTCGGTAGCAGTGCAATAGAAAATGGAGTTGACGGTGTAATTGTCACTAATTCGATCTTCACACAGACACAAAACGGCGTTAGGGTTAAGTCATGGCCGAAGGCAAGCGATGGTTACGCCAAGAATCTTGTATTCAAGAATCTTACCATGAGGAATGTCGCGAATCCCATAATCATCGATCAAGACTATTGCCCGACTAAGTCTTGTACTAATTCTAAGGTAACATACATTACATACTCAATTACTTTACGAAAGTGACGAGTTTATCATTAATCTATGGGAAAAATACAGTTTTCATCCTTCAAGTTTGCATCAATTTCATATTTGGTCCACAATATTCACAAAATACACATTCGGTCCCTCATGTTCGAAAAATTCAACATTTTTAGCCTTTTCCGTCAAGTTTCTATTAAAAGTAACGGAATCAAGCATGTTCTCACCACTACTTACGATAAACTGACGGAGAGGACCAAAACTGTTAAATTATTGAAACATGAGGGACCAAATGCGGTTTTTGTAAACATAAGGGATCACTTCGAAATAGGTTTTGAGGAATTTGTACATAAAATTAGTTCTTTTCTTTTAATAAATTAATATATATCTATTTAATTTATTGTTTAATGATGTTTATATTTCAATTATTGCATGCAGAATTCCGGGGTGAAAGTGAGCCAAGTGAGATTCGAACAAATAAAGGGAACGTCGTTGACGCAGAAAGCAATAACGTTGCGTTGCAGTTCGACTAATCCTTGTCAAGGAATAGAACTTAAGGATATCGATCTCACTTACGTAAACCATAATTTCAAGAAGCCTACACTCTCCGATTGTGAAAACGCACGAGGTTTTTGTACCGGTTTCGTCTACCCGAAAAATTGTCTGTAGCTTCGAGACTTCATGTAGTATTTTAATTTTGCTCGTATATCGGAGAGCATTTTTTCAAGTGGTTGAGAATATCGTTTGTTTTTTTTTTTTTTTTTTTTTTTTTTGAAAAAGAAAGAAAAGTTAAATTTTGCTCATTAATGTTAAATTCATCACTAGATCTGATAATTAAAACCGTTGAAAACTTCAAACTCCCATATAAATGTACTAAACTGTCACTTTTTTCATCATATTCATAACAATGTTCATTTTCATTTAAAAAAAAAAAGCGAAAAACGAAAAAGAGACATGATTTCTACGACGTCCGACATTTCGTTCCTTCGTTTCATATTACTGCAATTATTTGTGAATATTGCAAAAGGCGCATCGATATTCAATGTGATCGAATTTGGTGCAAACCCAAACGGAACTACCGAGTCAACTCGGCCTTTCCTCAGTGCTTGGGCATCCGCGTGCGCCTCGAGGTTATCATCGTCAATTTACGTTCCGGAAGGGCGTTTCTTGATTGGTTTCGCAGAGTTTAGAGGTCCGTGCGAAAATCCGATTAGGGTTCAAATTGACGGCACCCTTGTAGCTCCAATTGACTATAATGCCCTTGGAAACTCCGGCCATTGGTTACTGTTCATTCAAGTCAACCGGATTACGGTGGTCGGAGGAGTTGTTGATGCTAACGGGGCGGGGTTTTGGGCATGCAAGACATCCGGCCAGAATTGCACGGTCGAAGCAAGGGTAAGTTAGTCATTTTACATTATAATATTGGTTTATTATCTAAATAGGCCTAGCTAGCTAATAAAATTTGTAAAAAAAAGTCGATTAATTAATATGGAATTAATTATATTGTTTAATTTCAACGCTTTGCAAACATCAAACGAACATTGAAGAAATTAATTGACCAGAATTTGGTATTTCAACTACCCTATATGTACTTACTCATTAATTTCTTTTCTTTGATTTCACTAACTAATAGCACCAAATAAATTATGAAGTTCTATATTCTAAACACTTTATTAAGATTTAAATAAAAATGTTTAATTGCAATAAGTCAAATGTGGACATATTGTAAAAAAATAACAATAATAAAGTGTGCAATCAAGAACATCTCAAGAGACGAAAATTTATACTTCATTTTATTTTATCGTAAACTTTTTAATTTTTTCATTATTTCTCGGAAGACCTTAAAACGTCATATGTTTTTTTTCTTCATTATTTCTCCGAATAAAGTGTTATATATATATATATATATATATATATATATATATATATATATATATATATATATATATATATATATATATATATATATATATATCATTGTATAATAAAAGTTATCGGATTAATTTAATTTAGTACAAATTAGAAAAAAAAGATCGATAAAAAAAGTCAAATTGTTATATTTATTAAAATTGTCGATAAATATTAGTATAATTAATGTTATGTAGTAAAATTACATATATTTAAGTTAAAATACTAAGATATAATAGTTTTATGTGGTGTTATCTAATTAAATAAAGAACAAAAAACTATCACATTATTATTTTTAAATAAAAAAAAATATATAATTTAGAAGCTTACTACTTTGATTATGACATGAATCTAACTCTATTTTCAACTTGCAGTCTATAACATTTAATTGGGTTAATGACGGTGAAATTAGCGGGTTAACCTCGATTAACAGCCAGCTAACGCACCTTGTGATTAATAGCTGCAAGAATGTGAAGGTGAGTAATGTGAGGATCGTAGCTCCGGACCTAAGCCCTAATACCGACGGGATTCATGTTCAATCTTCGACTAACGTCACCATCACAAATATCATCATTAAAACGGGTGACGATTGTATTTCGATCGGGCCAGGGACTAGAAATTTGTGGATGGAGAAAATACAGTGCGGCCCGGGACATGGAGTCAGGTAATTAAATTATAAAATTCAATTTTTTTTATTTTTTATTTTTTTTATTAATATTAATAGAGTAGTATTTGAAATAACTAATATAATATAACTTACATTAATTTCATTTTAATTTTTTCAGCATAGGGAGTTTGGCTCGAGATTTTATCGAAGATGGTGTCGAAAATGTGACATTAGTAAATTCAAATTTTAGCGGGTCGGATAATGGGCTGCGGATAAAAACATGGGCCCGGCCCAGCATTGGGTTCGTGCGGAACGTTAGTTATCGAAACATTGTTATGAATAACGTTGAGAACCCAATTATTATCGACCAAAATTATTGCCCAAACAACCAAGGTTGTCCTCTCCAGGTAACGATGATTATATTTTTCCTTACACTCGAATAATATAACTAAAATTATTATTATTTTTTTTATTTTATAACCTATAATTATTTTTTTCGTTAAAATAGTTTACCAATATAATTGATTATTGTCATGTATCGTACACGTTCCTAATTATTTGAGCTCAAATAAATTTGTATGGTTCATATGTTTTGTACAAAATGTATAATTATTAAAAAAAAAACTTAATTATGATATCACAAATAAGATAAAATCGCGAGCTCGTCAAATTAGAAAATTAATTATTTATTGATTATTATTTAATTTTTTTTAATTATGATAGAGCTCCGGAATAAAGATCGACCAAGTAACATACGAAAATATCCAAGGAACATCGGCAACACAAGTTGCCATGACTTTTGATTGTAGCCCTACTAATCCATGTGTAGGCATCAAATTAAAGGACATTAATCTTACTTATTTGGACATAAAAAGGGCGCAATCTTTCTGCAAAAACATCGGCGGAACTTCCGGTGGTGTTATCGTGCCCGATAATTGTTTGTAGTGTCGATAAATTAAACGAATCTCGCCAAGTGAAGATCAACTCCTATGTGGATAGACAAATTGTTGGATGTAACATTTGTAATATTATTACATTCAATAGAGGAGTTAGTATCTTTGGGTAAAAGGGATTTTAGATCTATATATTGAAGAACAAATATGTTTATTATAATTGTGCAACAAATGTGTTCATTGTTCCCCTAAACAAATTGTATTAATTATTAGGGCAAATTACTGTCACCCCCTGAGGTATGGTCATATTAAAAAAATCCCTCTTGTTTGGGTAATTACAGCCACCCCTTCTTTTAAATATTTTTACATAAATGTATTTTAGAGGTGGGTGTCTACTATAAATATAATTTATTTGTCTTAAATCGTATTTTTGTAACATTGTTCGATGCAAGGGGTGGAAATGTAATTATCAGAAACCACTGATCAGCGTCATCACTTGATCTACATGAATCATCCCTTCTGGAGAAACTTGAAAATCTTGAGTTGGAGCCTTCTCGTTTTCAACTGGTTGTTGCTTTGTGGATGTCTCGACTTCGTCTTGAGCCTCAATCTGCTCCACAACTTGACTAGCATCGGCTTTGTTCATCTTCTCGATCAACTTGGCAATTTGAGAATCTCGTTGTTGAACATGCTTTGTGAGTCCCTCAATAGCCTTGGCCAAACTTGCAATTTGCTCTTCCATGGTTGTAGCGTTAGTTGTCATGACGGATGCCACCTCTGAGTAGCTTGATGTTGAACGAGGCGTGGGTTGTGAAGTCTCTCGTTTTGAACCTTCTACGTCTGCACTTGTGTTGATAAGAGGTGGTAAGCCCTTCTCAATGGTTTGGGGCGTTGAGCTAGTCTCGGAGGATGCTTGCACATTCTTAGCCATACTCCTTGTAAATACACCCACACTCGATGAATCCGAAGTAGCAGCCTTCATTGCGAACGTAGAGCAGTCACTGCAACACTTCGAGGAACTTCGAGAGAGAAGAGATGAGAGGTAGAGCAGTCCCACTGGGCGTGCCAAAATTTGTAACAACAAATTCTTATCTGCGATTTAAACAAACAAGAAAAACTTGCACAAAGATAATTTATTGAATTAAAATAAAATATTGCGGGTTACAAACTCTAATTTAATCCTCTGGTTCTTCTCTCTAGAACGATGTACGTTTTGACTTTGAATTTTGGAGTCGGGTCGTTGACTTGATCTTCTCCGGATTTGATTTGGATTTGAATAACGTCTTCGAGGGTCTTGTGACTTGAATCTCGGATCGAACGCTGAACTTTGACGGGTTTTGACTTGAAGATCTTGGGGTTCTTGATGGATTTGGCCCTTCAATCTACCTTCGATCTTGATTTGTTGAGGAACGCCATCGATTTGATTGACTTGAAGATCTTGGAGTTCTTGATGGATTTGGCCCTTCAATCTTCCTTCGATCTTGATTTGTTGAAGAACGCCCTGGATTTGATGTTTGATGAAGAACGCCTTGAATTTGTTGAAGAACAACTTGAATATTGTAGAGAGAATTTTCTCCTACGGTTTTTCTTCTTCTTGAGTTGTGTTTTGAATTGTGTAGAGAGGGTCCCTATTTATAGTGGTAGAATAAGAGTCCTACTTAAAGTCTACTTGATGACGTGGCGCGATTTGATTGGCTCTCTTTAAATTGATATTTATCTCTTATAACTTGGAAGAGAAAAAATAATCCTATTGGCCAATAATTAATTGATAATTACTCCATAACTTATTTTGTAAGATAAATTATAATTTAATTTAGACACAATTTAATTGGCTAATTTAATTAACCAATTAATTAATTTTATGCGTCTACACAGCCTACAAAGTCGTAAATTAGTACTTGCAAATTAGTGAATTAGTACTTGCAAATTATAAGAGCATAAAACAATGTTGGGGTTCTTGCTCATAAATACCTATTGCCCGAAAACGTTTGCTATTCAGTTCATATATGTTTTTTCTTTATCTGCACTCCCTACTTTTAACTTTCACTTACACTTCACTCTCTACCCACTTGAAATGACATGTTTGCCCTTCATATTGTTACTGGAGGGTGTCATATCCCCACTTCTAACAGCCTACAAAGCCGTAAATCAGTACTTGCAGATTATAAGAGCATAGAACAATGTTGGGGATGTGTTCGGCTTCGGCGGAACAGCAGCAACGGCAATACAAGCCACGGCAGCGCGTGTGACTCACGCGCGTTCTTCGGGCGGTGCGTGGGGATGCGTGCGGTTTCGGCTCGTGTGCTACTCCTCGATTCTTCGATCTTCGATCTTCCTCCTCTCGGATTTCACCTCGTATACTTCGATCTACTAATCACGTGGCACTAGACACGTAATAGTTAGAAAAACGGAAGAAAAGAATGAAGGAAAGAAATACATAAAGGGATCGGCCAACGGATGGCCGATTCCGGCAATTTCCTGCAACGACGGCGCGGTGGCCGCGGGGAGATGGCCGAGCGAGAGGGAGAGGGAGCGGCTAGGGTTAGGATTATGTGTTGTCTATTTGTGCAAGACCTATAAATCAAGTATTTATAGTGTCTTGCATAAAACCCTAACGGGCTTAAGTTGGACCGGGTCCAACAGCTTAAGTTCTTTAGTTCTTTTACTTGCTCGTCTCTCTCAATTCAATGATCGGAAAATTATAACGATTACATTTTCGGAATCATAAATGTCCTCGTCATTACGAGTGCCAACTCTCGATATCCAACTTTCCAAAAGTGGGAACCCTAATTCAGTGCACTTTCTAAATTTGGAAACTTCCCGATTTAGAAAGTCCACTAATACGCGTTTGCCTATTCTTTTCCTTTCTTATTCTCATTCATAATTCCAAATTCCGAATGTTGGACCCAATCGTATTGACTTCCAATCAAGCAGAGATAAACCATTTTATCTCTGACCGTTTATTCAAAGATCTCATGTGCACGAGCAGTGTGACCCTCGATGGTTCGGCTGTAAGCTAGCCGTGGGCCCACAACCCTTTGTGGTCAAAACTCGTCCCTTAGAGTTACGATTAAGATGAAGCTCGTTTCACCTTAATCACCCAACGAATCAAGATTGGCGTCTAGCAACTACGCGTCATGATTCCCTAGATACAAATGAAGTGCCTGCAAGAACCTTCAGATATAGTTAACGTACAATATGATCCCTTCGATTCATATGTCCCGATTGAACTAGAGGCATCATCGAGACCTCTTTATTTGTTCAATGACCGTGCGATCGTTCTAAATGTTGTAATCGTTACGTGCATGACTTAGAGAATCGAATTCTCTAATCATCACTTAGTCAGCTCTGGCCAGAGACTTGGAAAGATTACAAACTATGAGAACACACAGGACATCCAAGACTATTCTAGCGATCGAATCTCCGACTACAATGCACATACCTCCCACTAGATTTCGGATTGCACAAACACTGGCCCTTGGGATGGTCCTCGGTGGAACTCAGGGACAGGTCACGATACAGCTGGTCCTCTAGTGAAGTCACGGATGTGTCTGGGTCATAAGGACTAATGGTGTATAACTATACCATAGATATCTCTACTCGATTATTGTGAACCACTTAGAGTTTTCTAGGGTGAGGGAGTTCAGTGAACTCGTCAACTTACGAGCACCCACTTATGCATGCCGATATCACAATACCGTTTACTGATGAGATGCAGTACACATACACTAAGTGCTAGTCTCTTAATCCGAAAAGCCGATATCCTCATTGGTGGCCTAACCCTTCGACTAGGAACACGTTTAACAGTTATAATATTTAAGTAAATATATCACGATCCTAACGATCAATTACTAGTACTTGTAATAACTGTAAGGATTATATCTATGCTTGGACAAAGGGACAAAGATATAAAATGCCAAGGTGTTTTATCATTAATACGAATAAAAGTTCGTTTATTACAATAATAAATACGAAAGACCACGGCCACATGTTGGCTTGTTGGTCACCTACTATAACAGAACATTGCCGCACATAACGATGATATTTTTCGGTACATATCATATACGTTATGTAGAAGTCGACTATACTTATTAGGTACTTTAAACATACGTTTGTGTTGAATGTGTAATACCTTGATTTTCAATATTTAAAGTTTAAGAATTTTTTAATTTATAAATAATTAGTAGCCATTACATGTCCCTAAAACATGTTTAAAACAATTGTATTAGGTGTCACAAATAATCGTATGACTCGGGAACTGTAATTGTTTACTGTTGTTCGCCATAACGTATGTGTTATGTATACATAGTGTTCATAAATCGTATTACACGAGCACGTTAATCGTATGCATAGAGAACTGTAATTGCTTACCGTTGTTCTCCAATAACGTATACATTGTGCTTATATACCGTACATCGAGTGATTTGATGTTTAAATTACAGCCAAACACCCACTTTCAATTAATTATCCTTGTTCCCTAACACATCTGTATCTTAAATCATTCTAAACTTACTGAGGCAAAAAAAATACGGCGATTGTCTTCGTTCTCTCAGCCTCTGATCGCCGTCGTGTTTGTCGCCCCATTGTTGTCTCTTCCTCTGGTCGTCGTTGGTCTTTATTGGCGTCGGCCGACCTTTTTTTGTCGTCTTTGCCCTAATTTGAGCTATGCCTGCTACCTACGGAACAATGAGAGCAAAGGGTGACGGCCAACAACCCCCTGTTGAAATCTTAGCAAGTTGTCGATCCAAGGGACAACTCTATATTTTCGCCATCAAGAATAATGCGACTCTAGCGGACCTTTATTTGATTGTATATTTGATTGTAGGACAGAGGTGGTCTCATGCATATTAGAGTACATTGGTACTTGAATACCTAGCCCCCCGTGAAAGAATTCACGTGAGGTTGAACACCAACAAGGACATGCGCACAATGGTGTTGATGCATTCGATTATGAAGATGAACATCGTAGACCTATTTCTGAAAAGAAACGAGAGAGACGATGAGGCTCACTTGCGAGACAACGGCCAGGACAATACAGAGTTAATATTCGCTTATTAATGTTTACATTAACGTATTTAGTGTACATATAACACGTATACACACGTGGTCAATATGTATGTACGTTACTGTAGCGTTGTATACTTGACGATATCTGATAGTATCCACCCAGACACATATCGTATGTAACGTATCTTACGGACGTATCACTCACAATAAATGTGGTATAACCGTTGATTAATTTAATTATTTATTTTCATTTGAAAGGTTGGAATTATTTGAACAAGATGATGCGAACGATGTGCTTCCTAAACCGTCAATTGATGCATGGAAACACTGTATTAGAGGAGAAGGCCAAAGTTTCAGAGGTGATGATGAGTTTTGAGTAATGCTAAAGAACTATCGTGGTGCCAAACTCAGAGCATACGTTGTGAACGCTTCAAGAAAACCACATGTGTGCTTCGTATATTCGTCCATGCAGTGGAACTGTATACGACCCCGGCAAACGACGTATACGGCAGCGTCGCATTAAATATACCACGTCATTCAACTTCCAAATTTACTTGTTTTTTTTATTTAATTCCACTGCCCACTAACCTCCAAACGGCCCTCAAGCATTTTTATATCGGTCTCGGAACTAATAATATAATTACCCGTGTGTCAATATGAGCCAATCCGGTGCAAAGTGCAATGACTCACTAATATTGAGTATAAGTTGTTGATGTACTAGTGATATTCGTAGATGGTGGTGACTGTTATCAATAGAAACCAGCATCCGATCGACACGATATTACTTTTCACACACAATTTGTTACTTTTCACACATAATGTGACCCATGTAACGTATGGGTTTAGGTTTAGTGGGCAAAATCAGAGCATACGTTGTGAACGCTTCGGAAAAACCACAAGTGTGCTTCGTATATACGTCCATGCAGCGGAAACGTATACGACCCAGGCAAACGACGTATACGACAGCGTCGCACTAAATATACCACGTCATTCAACTTCTAAATTTACTTGTTTTTTTTATTTAATTCCACTACCAATTAACCTCCAATCGACCCTCAAGCATTTTTATATCGGTCTTCGAACAAATAATATAATTCCCCGTGTGTCAATATGAACCAATCCGGTGCCAAGTGCAATGACTCACTAATATTGAGTATAAGTTTTTGATGTTCTAGTGATATTAGTAGATGGTGGTGAATATTATCAACAGAAACCACCATCCGATTGATACAATATTGCTTTTCACACACAATTTGTTACTTTTCACACATAATGTGACCCAGGAAACGTATGGATTAAAATTTAGTGGGCAAACTTAGAGCATACGTTGTGAATGCAGCAAGAAAATCACAAGTGTGGTTCGTATATACGTCCATGCAGCGGAACCGTAGACGACCTCGACAAACGACGTATACGGCAGCGTTGCACTAAAAATACCACGTCATTCAACTTCCAAATTTACTTGTTTTTTATTTAATTCCACTACCAATTAGCCTCCAAACGACCTTCACGCATTTTTATATCTCTTTGAACAAATAATATAATTCCCCGTGTGTCAAGATGAGCCAAGCTGGTGCCAAGTGCAATGAGTCACTAATATTGAGTATACGTTGTTGATGTACTAGTGATATTAGTAGATGGTGGTGAATATTATCAACATAAACCACCATCGGATTGACACGATATTACTTTTCACACACAATTCGTTTACTTTTCACACATAATGTGACCCATGTAACGTATGGGTTTAGGTTTAGTGGGCAAACTCAGAGAGCATATGTTGTGAACTTCGGGAAAACCACAAATGTGCTTCGTATATACGTCCATGCAGCGAAATCGTATACGACCCTGGCAAACGACGTATATGGCAGCGTCGTATTAAGTGTACCACGTCATTCAACTTCCAAATTTACATGTTTTTTATTTAATTCCACTACCCACTAACCTCCAAAAGGCCCCCAAGCACTTTTATATCGGTCTTCGAACAAATAATATAATTCCCTTTGTATCAATATGAGCAAATCTGGTGCCAAGTGCAATGACTCACTAATATAGAGTATAAGTTGTTTATGTACTGGTGATATCAGTAGATGGTGGTGAATATTAGCAACATAAACCACCATCCGATTGACACGAATATATAACTCATAAAAGACGTATGATGAACACCATCGCAACGTATATCGAAAGAAATGTAACTTGAACCGCGGAAGGAATATATGTGATCACATGACCCCCCATGTCAGTTGATGATGGGCTACATAAAAATTCCAAGTAAGAATCCACTATCACCTGTCCAATTGCTTCACCAAACAAGAGCGCACACATACCATATCCTTCGACGCTGATATAATACAATATGTAGTATCATAATTATAATAAAATTTATTCGTGATAAAATACAAGAACAAATTATAGTTACCCGAACCCGGCCGGTTTGGCACCATTGCTCTTCGATCGCCATTCAGTTTGTATCTTCTAACATCTCGTTTGATTGCTAAGATAGGATTAATCTAGATAAAATAACACTCTTCAGTGAATTTGTTAAAGAGTGGGTTTAAATTTGCCGTGGTATAGGGCAGCGGCCCCAGAAATTTTTTAGGATTTTATTATGTGACAAAATCAGAAAATAGGGAAAAGAAATTAGGGCTTTTATTTTGCATTAATTTGAATTTTCGGTAGACTAATTAATAAAAATTGGGTGGACTAAATAAATATATATGTATAATACATGGGAGAAATTATCAATTAAGGGTGGACTCGCCTCTGACACTCCCTATAAAAGAATTAAGCTATTAATTATAAGGTGTTTGATATTAAATTTTGGATTTCTTTTCTTCCTATAGATTAATAGTGTTTGATGTTCGATTTTCTTTACATCACTGCAATTATTTTTGAATGACTGAATTACCTCTCTTATTATACATAATTTTGCTCTTATATTATTTTATTTATATAATTTTAATTAATATTTTTTTTTTTGGAGAAAAATACTAATCTTACATCCAGTTGATCATAATTACATATTCAAATAGGGAAAATAACAGTTCACCCCCTCGAAATTTTAGGTTTTAGCTCTAAACCCCCTATAAATATAAAAAAATAGAACTTTCCTCTTCGAAATATATAATTAGTTGCATGTTGCCCCAATAACAAACTTTTGAATAGAAACCGGGTATCTAAGAGGGGCAGTTTTATATATCATTGACGGACATAATTGTTATTTTATATCTATCCACCATCTTCTTTGGCCATGGTTCACTGGCCGGAACGGGCATAGCGGACTCGGAACGGAGCCACCACGACAAAGTTCCGC
>NW_012195024.1:167506-208508 GCF_000504015.1 Erythranthe guttata
TAACTGGCGCACGGGCCGGTTCACAGTTCCGGGACCGGTTCACTGGTCAACGGGCCGGTTCACAGCTCCGGGACCGGTTCTCATCGGTTTACGCTCTCGGCTTGGATACCGACGTGGATGTGAAAGATCAACTTCTGTTGGAAGAGGAGCAATCAGTGAATGAGGCCTAAGAGATGGCGAAGAGCTGCGGCAGGTGAAAAGCTAGAAACAAATTATCAGAACATGTCATTCAAACCGAACTCGAATGTAAAAGTTTGAAAGAAACTACCTTGTATCAGAAGAAAGACAGTAGGAGGATCAGATGGTGCAGGGATATTGAAGCATCTTTGCACGTCATCTTGTATCTTCCTCCACTTCTCTACTATGGGGCTATAGTACTGCAACCAGTTTCTTGGATCACCCTCCATTGTCTTAAATATTTTCCTTAAGTTGATTGTCTCAACACTTCTCATATGCACAACTACATCCTTAATGCCGATATGAGACCACAATTTGTTGCCACATATGAGAGGTACGTCGACGTCAAACATCCAAATTTATCTTTTCAAATGACGAGGTACCGTCTTTGTAGCTTCAACATATGGCTCAACAACAAATTCAACCTGTCGTATTAGAAGGAAAAAAAATTCAAGTGATGATGAAACGGAATGGGCAAAGTTTATGATTGTAATTAATTAGATGTGCTAAGTTCTAAGAATATTTCCAAGTTTTACTAGAGACCGAATGTATGAAAATAGCGATAAAAATATATCAAACATAGTACAAAAAGAAGAAAAAATAGTTAAAAATAAAAGAAGGAAAACCTATTCCATAGTTCCCAATAGCTCCTCTATGTCCATGGGATTCGAGGTGTCTCTACATCTTCTTTTCATGAGCTTTGTCCAACTAATCACAAGTGGGAAAGATGTAGGGATTTCATCTCAGAGCACGTGATAATAGGTAGCTAGGCCAAAAAATTGAATCATAGCAAAAATATGTTATAAAATTTAAAAAATTAAGAGATCAAAGTTGCAGCAGCAGAAAAAGACTTGAAACCTTCATGTAATAATGGTTTGAACAAACTATGTTAATTGTAATAACTAATTCTTCACTTTCATGATATAACTTAATATACTGAACTGATGATTTAGAATGTTTGGATATACATAAAATGTCGAAAGAAACCCAGAACAATTTGTGAAAACCTCACTTTATACAAAATAATAAATTGGATCAACAAATTCCAATCTGTATACATCTTGACTTCTTACAAGTACTAAAGAAACAGTATAAAAGAATGTGTACAAAAAGAATATCTAGACTACTTATATTGCGTGATAATGCCATTTCTTTCCTAAGAAATAATCAAGAAACTGGCTTTCCTAAGAATATGAAGAATAGGAACAATAATAAATATATAAATATATATATATATATATATATATATATATATATATATATATATATATATATATATATATATATATATAGCTGGTGATCATTTATCCGGGACCATCAAGAAATACAAATTGAATAAGTAGAATAAGAAAAAAAGTCGAAAATAACATACATGCAATGGCAGAAAGGGTGTTGCAAGAGTCTTCACCTCTTTCGTCAAAGTATGATGTATATTTGCCAGCAAACCGGCGCTCATGCATATGAATCAACATTTACCAAATCAGAAAGTAAACGAACAAACATCACCGGCACAGTAAATCTATTGCAATGCAATGGATGTATGTATAGCATGTTATATGCAACAAATACACTCTAGCATGTCGATCTAGAGTCTCATCATCGGCATCTTCTGGGACATCCAAATAAGGGTCTCAATTGATGCAAATCTATGTTGACACCCTTTTGTCCGTCATTCCCCAAAAGTTGCAAACAAAAATCTGATGGATTTTCTTCACTGTCAACTATTGGTTTTCCAGTAATAAGAAGTCAGGTGATATAGAAAATGTGTTCGAATGTAATTCGGTTATTTACCAAACCAAATCGTATATTCAGTTCGTTAAACGGTATGAAATGTTACCGTACCAAAATTTCGGTTCGGTTTTACCGATTTGGCATTCCTAAATTTATCTCTGGAGGGGTATTTTCGTAAGCTAATACATAGTTGGGGGGGGGGGGATGGGATTTCGTAATTTGATCATAACTCAGGGGGTGGTCGTAATTTGCCCTAATTATATAAATGAAATAAATGCCGGAACTTTGTCGTGGTGGCCTCCATTCCGAGTCCGCTATGCCCGTTCCGGCCAGTGAACCATGGCCAAAGAAGATGGTGGATAGATGTAAAATAACAATTATGTACGTTAATGATAGAACTGCCCCTCCTAGATACCCGGTTTCTATTTAAAAGTTGGCTATTGGGGCAACGTGCAACTAATTATATATTTCGAAGAGGAAAGTTCTATTTTTTATATTTATAGGGGGTTTAGTGCTAAAACCTAAAATTTCAAGGGGGTGAACTGTTATTTTCCCTATTTGAATATGTAATTATGATCAACTGAATGTAAGATTAATATTTTTCTCAAAAAAAATATTAATTAAAATTATATAAATAAAATAATATAAGAACAAAATTATGTATAATAAGAGAGGTAATTCAGTCATTTAAAAATAATTGCAGTGATGTAATGAAAATCGAAATCAAACACTATTAATCTATTGGGAGAAAAGAAATCCAAAATTTAATAACAAACACCTTATAATTAATAGTTTATTTTTTTTATAGGGAGTGTCAGGGGCGAGTTCACCCTTAATTGATAATTTATCCTATGTATACATATATATTTATTTAGTCCACCCAATTTTTATTAATTAGTCTACCGAAAATTCAAATTAATACAAAATAAAAGCCCTAATTTTTTTTCCCTATTTTCTAATTTTGTCACAAAATAAAATCCTAAAAAACTTTCTGGGGCCGCTGCTCTTAACCCTGGCAAATTTAAATCCAATCTTTAACAAATTCATGAACTCGCCACTGAAGAGTGTTATTTTATCTACATTAATCCTATCTTAGCAATCAAACGAGAACTTAGAAGATACAAACTGAATGGCGAAGAGCAATGGTGCCAAACTACGTGCCACATAATGCATGTCCAAAAGTAGATCTATATGCATGGTTTTTTGTTAAGTATTAATTCAGTATCTTTCATTACCTAATTGATATTAGCTGGCTAGTCCAATCATAGATGCACCATGTATTTTGTTATTGATTTCTAAGGTTTATTAGAATATAATTAGGTTTTATTTTACATTAGAAATCTACAGTGTTTTCTAATCCTAGCAGCCGCAGTCTATCTAGATATTGTTTTTTATAAACTAATTTATTTTTATAATTGTGTTAATTAAATAGGGTAAACTATAACCAACTCCTGAGGTATGGTTAAATTACGAAAAATACTCTTATGTTTAGATAATTACAACAATTCTCCTCAACTATGAATCTTTTTACACGTTTATTCTTATAGTGTCAAATGCAAAATAATCTTTTAGATTTCATTGAATGTTCTCTAGTTTGTACTCGTTTTGTGCAAAAATACAGTTTCTAATGCACCACAATCCGATATATACAAACCAAAAAATACATCTTATGATCATCTAACTTCAAAATGTGGAGCTCGAACGGGATAAAACGGGTACAAAATTTAGAATATTTCATATAATCTAGACGATTTCACTAAATTTTACACCGCAAGGGTGGACGTGTAAGAAGATTTACAGTTGAGGGGTCGTTGTAATTACCCAAGTAAAAGGGAGGTTTTCATAATTTGACCATACCTCAGGGGTGATTGTAATTTATCCAATTAAATATCATAAGAAAAATAGTTTGTTCTAAGCACTAATCAAAATATATTTAAAAGAACATTCCATTATCTAGCACTACAAGAAAAACGACTTTCAACAACATATGTTTAACAAGGTGCGACAAAAGTATGTTGTTATTTATCATGTATTACAATGCGCGTTTAATGCGTGTTGTTCTTAACGACAGTTGAATATATATTACAACATTCCAATTTTGCCTGTTATTAAATTTACATACCACAAAGTTCATCCGCATCTTGTCAAATTATACACTATTTACAACACACGTCGTGTGTTGTCATTATTTATCACGTACTACAACCTGCATTCGCACCTTGTAAAATTTATTCAAATTTTATCCAACCAAAGTTTAAAGACTTTTAATTTCCCTCTTCTCGTTTTGCTTTGACTCTTGTTCTTTTTCCCCTTATTTTCCTTTTCTATTTTCACTCTTCTTATTTTACTTTCCCTCTTTTTCCTTTTTTCCTTTTCTTTTCCTCTTTCATTTTCCTTTTCTTATTCACGCATTTATTTGAAACCCTAACTGAGACCCACTATCTCTTTTATCTTGCTCCGGCTTTCGTCTCCACCCCTATCGGCCAGCGTTTCATATATAGTCGCCTCTACCACCGCCAGCCTCTCCATCGTTTCAGGTAAAGTATATGTGTTCCGGTCTGTAAATTGAGATCTACAATTGATTGGGTCGTTTTATCTCCTCCGCTTAAATTCAATTTCTTTAATATTTTGTTCTCAAAATGAATTGAATTGATTTTATTGTATTCGTTTCTTGAAATCAGGCTTCTCATAGAATTTGTCGGAGAAACTATTGACAGTTGTCCATCCTCGTGTGAGGTCGATGTCATTTGTTTGCAGTCATATAGAATTATGATAATTTCATATCCCAGGTACTTGATTTTAAATTGCAGGACAAGATATATCAATATCAATGTATCATTTAATTTGAGGGAAAGTTAATTGTTTGTTCTCCTTATTCAAAGGCAGCCGATTTGGAACAGAATTATAAATTTTAGCGGAAAGATTGGTTTATTGCATTGAGGCATCATTTGAAGAAGTCTATTATTATGTATATGTGAGTTTTTTGTTGTACATATTTTTATTTGATTCCTAGCTGTATTTTTTTTCATTGGTTTCGTCGTCTTTGATTGTATTTTTTCTCTTCAGTTTGCAATATTAATATTGGAAATCTTTCTCATTTCCCTCCACGTGTCGTTATACGACGAAAACGCAACGTCGAGGCCGTTGTAGGACAACCTCTGGAGGCTAACGAGAGCCGGCCTCCCGGAAAATACGACATCATGGGATTTCATGATTTCTGACACCACATTTGACGACGAAATCACGAGCACCGGTCTGCATCCAAATTTCATCGACATGAGTGGACTGTATTGCTTGGAGAGGTGATATAGGTACTTGTGGAGGTTTTGGCCATCAAATTGATGCAAATTCCCAATTAAGGGCAACCCTCGTGGCCCGGGTGGGTTGTGTTTTTCGGTACGCGGCTTCGTTGCATGTTTTTGGAAATTATAGAGGATGACGAATATTATGTGTAGGGCTAAAAGAACAAGATTTATTAGTGGCAACATCTTCTTTAATTTGCTTGTTTAGGATTCTTGGGAGGGCATATACAATGTTCATTATATAGTTGGAGTTTGGTGACGAATATTTCGTTTCTATCGTTTGGTGACTAATTAAATAACTAATTGAGTTATTTTCGAAAACACTGTGCTTTAGAACTTCTTTAACTATTTATAGTTAGGGTAAATAGCATTTGCCGCCCCTGGTTATAAGTTTTTGTAGATGCCTCCCTTGTGCTCGTAATATCCTCTTATGGTTGATAGGGGTAGCTTCCGTTAGTTTTTCTGTCAAAATTAATTTTGCGTGTAAACGTCAAAATACCATATTTTGCGGATGACCCTCTTGTGCTTACATTCTCCCTTTAATTTTTGCAGATGAACCAGTTGAAGTTTGACAAAAAAAACTAACGAACACTACCTCTATCAACCAAAAGGGGTTATGCGTTGATATTACAAACACAAGAGGGTCAGCTGCAGAAACTTGTAACCACAGGGAATTAAGTGCTATTTACGCTTATATTTACTCGTAGCATATTTTTAAACCATTCATATATGACTGGCGAGCATATGAGTATACAAAAAGTTGCCTTTTCTAAGGGGTAACCAAGTCGGTGAAGCAAGTGAGCGCGGTCTCATTTAATACGAGTTCGAATTTTCTCCTCAAACAGGTTTCTAGGTCGACCACGTCATATATACATGGTTAAATACTTAAAGTAGCGTAGTTTTCATCTCTCGTGTGCTTTGCATGGTATTGCACGAGGACTGAATATAAGTTCGGGGGTTGCGGGATAAAAAATATAAAAATAAAATAAGAGTGTAACGTCAAAAAGTGATAAAAAAGATTAAATTAAAAAAAAAAAAAAAGCAAAAGTTTTATAATTTAGCAAATTGTCCCCATAAATTTCCCCTCAAAATCACAAACTACTACTTTTATGAAAAAAAAAATTGCAAAAACAACTTTAACGAATAAAAAATAAGTGTTGAATTTTAATTGGCGCAAATAGGTATTGATGTGAAATGTCATTCAAGAATAAACACACAGATTGCGTACTATTTTGTGGACAATACTGCTTTACATATGCATGTGGTCGAGAAGATCTAGTTACAGGGTGGACTAATTATTTTTCGGGGGTTCGGGGACAGCGCCTCTGAGAAAAATTAGCACTTTTTTTTACAAAATTAGAAGTTTTTTTGAAAATTGGATAAGAAAAGAGAAAAATTTAGGACTTTCTTACATTAATATAGATATTAGGTAGACTAAAAAAATATATAGATATAATATAGTGTAAAAGAAATTAATTAAGCGCGGACTTGAGTCCACCCTTGCCTAAGAGTCGACTCGCTCCTGATATACACACACATATTCCAAAATATTTTGATAAATATTAAATCATTTTCTTCATCCCTCGAGATCTCAGAGAACACTGTTTTTTAATTTTCCTTCGTTGCAGAATATAATAGCCGCCGGAACAGATATAACTTCAATTGTTTTAGTTTGGGCACTAACTGCCCTCGTAAAGAACCCTTTGATCATGAAGAAAGTGCAAGGAGAGATAAGGCAATATTTATTACGAGGCCGAAAGAAAGATTTTGTCGACGAAGATGACATTGCGAAACTTCCCTATTTCCGGGCAGTTATGAAGGAGAGTTTCCGGTTATATCCACCCGGTCCACTTCTAGTCCCGAGAGAGACGATTAAGAAATGCCTTATATACGGTTATGAAATTGAAGCCGGGACTTTGGTGTACTTCAATGCATGGGCTATTGGAAGAGACCCCGCGGTTTGGAAAAACCCGAACGATTTCATCCCGGAGAGATTCTTGGAGAACGACATAGACGTCAAGGGAAGGAACCCGGAGGTGATTCCGTTCGGGATAGGGCGTCGACAATGCCCCGGGATGTCGTTAGGGTTGGCGAAAGTTGAGCTTGCGTTCGCAAATCTTTTGTACAAATTCGATTGGGAATTGCCCCTGGGAATGAAGGAAGGCGATATAGATTTCGACGAGCTTCCCGGAATGACAATGCATAAGAAAAATGCACTTTGCCTTGTTGCCAAGGTTGTCCATGGCTAATATATATGTGTGGTTGTGTTGTGTAATCTTATTAAATAAAAAATGGATAAAATACGATTTTCATCCTTCAAGTTAGCACTGTTTTCACATTTAGTCCCTCGTGTTTTAAAAATTCAACACTTTTAGTCATTTCCGTCAACTTTTCGTTAATACTAACAGAATCAAGTATATGTCCATCATTTCCTTAATCGGCGAATTAACGATAAATTGACGGAAATGACAAAAAATGTTAAATTACTGAAAGATGAGGGACCAAGTGTGTTTTTTTGTGAACATGGAGAACCAAATGTGTAATCAGTCACTATATATATATTATGGTGTTTGTTTAATTTTGTTCCGACTAACATTAGTATCACAAATATCATCATTAAAACAGGCGATGATTGTATTTCAATCGGGTCCGGGACTAGAAATTTGTGGTTGGAGAAAATACAGTGTGGCCCGGGACACGGAGTCAGAAAAAAAGAAAAAAAAAATTGCCCTGAATCTTATTTGTATTTTTTTAATACTAATTGCATATATCATAAAACTTGCATTAATTTCATTTAAAAAAAATCAGTATAGGGATTTTGGGTCGAGATTTTATTGAAGATGGTGTCGAAAAATGTGAGTATGTGAAATTGATAAATTCAAATTTTAACGGGCTGGATAATGGGCCGCGGATAAAAACACGGGCCAGGCCCAGCATTGGGTTTGCACGAAACATTTAGTTATCGAAACATCGTTCCGATTATTATCGACCATAACTATTTTATGAATAACCAAGATTGTCCTGTCCAGGTAATCACCATTACATTTTTTTTTCTCTCACTCTAATAATGCAAATACAATTAAATAAAAGATTTTTAATTTTATAACTTATAGTTATTTTTTTTATAATTAAGATCGTTTGACAATATACTTGATTATTGACATGTATCCTACACACTCATATTTTTTTTTTTTTTGGAGCTTATATAAATTTGTATGGTTTATATATTTTGTTGGACAAAATGTATAATTATTAAAATTCCTTATTCGGATATAACAAATAAGACAAAATGGCGAGCTTACCAATTTAGATAAAATGTGGGGTCCACCCATCGCTGTTTGGTTTCATGGGTGAGGACCGCCTTATCTTTTAGGAGACAATTGGCCTTGTTTAGATAGAAGTATGCTTCTACTTCATGTTATTTAACCCACAAAATAAATATATCCATTTAAATTTCAAATTATTTTCTTAAATTAAGTCGAATACATCTATTAATTCAAAATATTAAAATTAAGTTGAATAAATTTCTATTTTACATATTGTAACTGAATAAATGTGTTCTGACGTAATTTAAGAAAATAATATGAAATTTAAAAGAATAAATTAATTCTGCATAAATCCCCTTGTATTGTAGAAAATATGCACTAAATTCCCCTCTGCTATGAAAAAAATGCATAAAATTCCCTTTGTAGTTAACGACGTTAACTTATAACGGAAAAGAGGATTTCGTGCAAAGTAAAAATAAAATATAAGGAGGTTTTATGCAAGAAAAAATAAATAAATGGAGATTTGACCGAAGTTTTCCATAACACAAGAGGGCTACCGACAAACGTAATTGAGAGAGAATATGATTTATCGTGACACAATAGTCAATATAATTGATTATTAACATGTTTACCTTAGATGTATTGATATTGGAGTATTCCCAACCATACATACACATATTGAAGTTGATGGGGCTTTATTTGAGCTGTCCAATTTATTTGGTGGAGATGAATTCATATGCAGATAAAATTTAGGGTATATTGCAACCACACCTCTAAGGTATGCTTAAATAACTTTAAGATCCCTGCGGTATCGATAATTACTGTCACCCCTTGAAACATAGTTAGAAAATCTAATTGGATGCATTGGATTTGTTATTCCTATACAATTAGGGGATTGCATGGCTCTCCAACACTTCTTAAAATCACCCATAGTTGGCTCTTTATTGTCTCTACCACTTCCTGAAAAATTTAAGTCACGTGTAATAAATTACCAGCATCGTCATGTGACGAGCATGAAATTACGTGTAATAAATTACGTGTAGACCGGCATATGTGCACGTCCGTATCTTGGCCACACGTCCCATTCCTATCCACATTAAATATATAAGGTGTATAAATATCTGCGCAATTATTTTTAAATATTTATTTCATATCTATATAAATAAACTTATGTATGTATAACAAGTAGGGCAAATTGCACGTCTCCCCTTATAAATTTCTAATTTTCGTACTTTACTCTTAAAATTTGGAAATGTTAATACCCCTTCAAAACGTTATTCTTATTGTATATTATCCCGATAGTAAAAATTCCGATGGATTATTTACTGGAATTGAGTGTTTTTGTTTCATGTTGTTCCTTTAAATGTTATTTTTGTTGCATCTTGCCCTTAAAACATTATTTTTTCTGCACGTTGTCCATTTCAAATGTTTTATTTGTTTCACCATATGCAGCGCAAAAATTGAAGTACATCCAAAATAATATTAAAGGGGGTTATCCAATTTTTCAATTTTTAAGGGGGAATGTGCGAAAATGAAAAATTTATAGTGGACAACTACATTTTGTCCTAACAAGTATGATAAATAGCTAGGCATATCTAGAAATAACACACCAACCTTCACAAATCAACAATGAATATTCTTCTATTATCAATCTCTCTTCCAATAATCTTGATTATTTACCTTCTCCTAAAAAACAAAAACTCAATCAAAACCCTAGTTCCACCAGGTCCAGCGCCGCTACCCTTGATCGGAAACCTCCATCAAATTGGTGCAGCCAAAGATCCACATATTTATCTATGGCAACTCTCCAAAAAATATGGCCCACTTATCCACATGAAATTGGGATCCATCCCACTAATTGTGATTTCTTCAGCCAAATTAGCAAAACAAGCACTAAAAAAACAAGATTTGGCGTTTTCGAGTCGGCCGGAATCCACAGGGAGTCGGAAAATTACGTACAACTGCGCGGACATTGTGTTTTCACCGTACGGCGAGTACTGGAGGGAGCTTCGAAAAATCACAACCATTCATCTCTTTAGCCTTAAAAAGAGCCAATCCTTTCGCCCCATTCGAGAAGATGAAATCTATCGCGTAGTCGAAAAGATTTCGGATTTCGCTTCTTCGAGTCAAGCCGTTGACTTGAGTGAGGTGTCAATGGCTCTTAGCAGCAACTTGATATGCAGGATAGCTTTCGGCAAGCATTATTATAATTACGAAAAAGGGTCCGAGATTCGAAGGTTCGACGAGCTTCTGCATGATGCTCAAGCCACGTTGGTTGCTTTCTTTGTGTCGGATTACTTTCCTATGTTTGGTTGGGTTGATAAAATGACGGGATTGATTAATCGGCTCGATAAAACTTTCGAGAACTTGGATTCGTTTTATCAGGAGATTATCGACGAGCGTCTTCTTGATCCGACGAGGGCAAAAAAGAAGGAGGAGGATTATGATATTCTTGATACATTAATCCAACTTAAAGAAGAAAAGTCATCTTCTGTTGAACTCAGCTGGGACAACATCAAAGCAGTCCTAACGGTATGTTCAATATTATTTTGTTTATATACATAGTATGCACTTATTGCATTTACTATCCATGTGAAAATTGCAATTAAATGTTTTCCCCCTCATAAAAAAAAAATAGCAAATACCCCCTGTATTCATTAGTCAAACGTGAAAACCCTCCCTCCTTGCAAATCATGCGTCTCACTCGGGCTCTGCATGAAATGACAAAATTGCCCCCGGCATCTTTTCTTTTTTTCTTTTTCCTTTTTAACAAGTTTTTTTTTTCTTTTAATATATATTTTTTGCATTTTCTTTCATTTAAATTTATTAAATTATAGATATTTATAAAGCAATATTTGGTACTTGCAAAAAAACATGAAATATTGAAATGCATAATATTATATAAACATTATGTATTTTTCAGAAAATTACAATTCAGTCCCCTGACTTATTTGATTAAGTTTTCCAAAACTTCAATTTGGCCCCCTGGTTTTTTGCAAAACCCTGGGTACTTTCAGGTCTTTATGCTGTCTAAAAATAAATAAAGGGAATTGTTGCTATAAAAAAAATTATGACTGGGGATTTTATGACCGGGGGAAAACGCACAGTTGTGATTATCACATGGGTAATAAATGCAATAAGCTCTATATAAAATATATATGTTTATCTTACAACAATTACTCTACGTATACATTTATTGTTTTCTCTCTCTAGGATATATTCATAGCTGCAACGGATACGAGTGCAGCGGCGACGGTGTGGACCATGACAGCTTTAATGAAAGCACCAAATAATGTTATGCAAAAAGTTCAATCGGAGATCAGAAATTCGGTAGGCGAAAAGGGTAGAGTAGACGAAGACGATTTGCCAAAGCTTCCCTACCTAAAAGCGGTTATAAACGAGACTTTCCGATTGTACCTAGACAAACAATCGAGAAATGCAATCTCGAGGGATACGAAATTCAACCGAAAACATTGGTTTATATTAACGCGTGGGCGATTGCACGAGATCCCGAGTATTGGGAAAATCCATTTGAATTCTTGCCCGAGAGATTCTTGAATAGCAATATCGACATTACCGGGCATGATTTTGGGGTGATTCCATTCGGGTCGGGTCGGAGAATCTGCCCCGGGATGTATATGGGTCTTGCGAATGTGGAGCTCACCGTTGCGAATCTTTTGTACTCTTTCGACTGGGAGTTGCCGTCTGGGATTCGAGCACAAGATATTGATACAGATGTTTTGCCTGGAGTTACGATGCATAAGAAAAATGCACTTCGCCTCGTACCAACGAAATACAGTAGAACTTCGATAAATTAATAACCTCGATTAAATAATAATTTCTTCTCGTCGAGTTTCAGTGAAAATGTACTCAATTATTAGTTCCATGATTTAGTATTTTGCTAGTTAATAGAATTTTGCTTGTACTCACTGCATTAATTCATTGAGGTTTAAATGTACAGTTAAACCTCTATAAATTCATACATATAAATTCATACAGTCGAAACTAGGAAAATTCTATTAATTTAGCGAATTATTAAATTATCGAGTTAATAATTTAATATGTTTTCACCAAGTCAAGCTCGAGAGAAACTATTATTTAATCGAGGTTATTAATTTATCGAGTATTAATTTATCGAGGTTCTAGTGTATATTGTTTAGATATTCGTATTAGCTTGTATTTGGTGAAAATAATAATTTGTATTTTCTAGAAAGACAATTCATCGCCACACAATTTTATATAATTCTATAAGTGCCCAAAGATTTTTGTGGTGATATTAATTTTGTACAATGACATTGCTCTTTCCTTTGCAACTAATGTTTTTTGGGAAGAAAAATCAACAAAACTATCATTTAATGGTCCCTCTCCCACCAACTAACTGGTCAACTCTTTTACGTACACACTTTGGAAACTTCTCCTACTTCTAAGGTGATGTTTGCAAAAGCCAAAAACTTTTATAAATTGATTATAAGTTTCTTTTTTTTCATAATTTATTTTTAAATGTTTGAAAAGTAAACTTTTAGTTCCATTATTCTTAAAATAAACAACTTTAAGCTATAATTTTGTTAAGCACCTACGACCCTGTCTTTTGTTTAAGTTTATTTTTCAGTAAACTTGCAAACACCCCCAACTTTTAGAAATAAACACTCAAAACTAACTTAACTCACAATCAATAATTTCTGCTTTTAAATTGCTATAAAAAAATAAACATAACAAATATTTTTAGGGTAAATTACACCTACACCCCTGGGATACACTAAAAAAACTTTAAAGTCCATATAGTATCGGTAATTACAATCACCCCTGACACATTGTTAGAAACTCTAACAGAATAATGCATTGAATAAGTTATTCCATAGTTTTCAGCAGTGGTGGAGACAACATAGAGCTAGAGGGTGACATGGCTCTCCTAGTATTTCTAAAATCCTTATTGTTTTATATAAGATTTATAAATTTTTGTCTGTGGTAGCTAGCATTAACGGCCCCGATGGAAACAAATATAATGCATATCGGTCCCCAGGACATGAAATCGTGGCTCAGATAATTGTTTCATGGGTGTGGCTGTAATTAGCAATAAATACCACAAGGACCTTAAAGTTATTTTAGCATACATCAGGGGTGTAGTAGTAATTTACCCTATTTTTATGAAAATAAAAGTCGGTCGGTCAACAAGAGAAGAATCAAGAAAAGTCAAATATGACGACAAAAGCTTCCAATTTACACTTCCGTTGAATGCATTGAGGATTTCCCACTTTCCATGATCACCCTATAAATTCATTCTCACACCAATTTCATTTAATTCAAACCCATCGTTCAAGAAAGAAAAAAAAAACGCACAAACACGCACTGAAAAGAGAGAGAAAAAAAAACCAGAAAAATCAGTAGAAATGGGGAGTAATAATAAGCAGGTGATTTTGAAAAGCTACGTGAATGGTTCTCCAAAGGAATCCGATATGGAGCTGAAAGCATCAACGATTGAGCTGAAAATTCCAGAAGGATGCAACGACGCCGTTTTGGTGAAGAATCTGTACTTGTCGTGTGATCCTTATATGCTTGGCCGTATGAAGAAACTCGATGGCCATTACGTCGATTCGCTTACCCTAGGCGCTGTAAGTTGTTTCTCTCTCTCTCTCTCTCTAAAATTCTGAGTTGTTTCTCTCTCTAAAAATTGTGGTGGGTTTGTTCTTTTGTTTTCTTGTGGGTGGGAAATTGCTCTGCGTTTTGTGAAATTGAGGTACAAGTAGTTGATGCAGTAGGAAATTGAGGTGTTGTACTTTTGTTGTTGTTGTAACTTGTAAGTTGTAACTTGTAAGGCGAAAATACAGTTTTCATCTTTCATCCCTCAAGTTTGCACCGATTTCACATTTGGTCCCATATTTTCACAAAAAAATATATTTGGTCTCTTATGTTTCAAAAATTCAATATTTTTAGTCATTTCCGTCAATCTCCCGTTAAAACTAACGGACTAACGGTAAATTGATGGAAATGACCAAAAGTGTTAAATTATAGGAACATGAGGGACCAAATGTGTTTTTTGTGAACATGGGACGAAATATGAAATTGGTGCAAACTTGAGGGCTGAAAACTGTATTTTTTTTCGGTTGTTGTATTGTATGCTGCGGTTGATTCAGCTTTGTTTCTTTCTGCAACTTTGAAATATTTAAAATGGGTGGTGGTGGGATTCGAACTCGATCATAACCTTTCATTTGGCCTGACTCTATACCACGTTGAATGACCATCTGAACCAATAGCTGAAGTTGGTAGCGAAATGTATCATTTAATATTAATATCTCCAATATTTTTGCGATTCGCAGTTATTTTAGTGTGTAACTTTTTCCGTAAATGATGGAAAATTTACAGTTTTCATCCCTCAAGTATGTAACTATTTCACATTTAATCCACATTTTCACAGAAAACGCATTTGGTCCCCCATATTTCAATAATTTGACATTTTTGGTCATTTTCGTCAATTTACCGTTAGTTCGTTAGTTAAGGCAGTGATGGGCACACGCTTGATTCCGTTAGTCTTAATGGAAAATTGACGGAAATGACTAAAAGTGTTGAATTTTTGAACCATAAAGGATCAAACGTATTTTTTGTGAAGAAGCGGGACCAAATGTGAAATTGGTGCAAACTTGAGGGATGAAAACTGTATTTTTCCCGTAAATGATAATGTGTTGTTAAATGATGACATATTTTCTGTAAATATCAAGTTCGTAGCTTTTGGTTGATGCAATGAAATGTTCGAAGCAGAGGATATGCATAATTATGTCATGAATTTACTCTTTTTAATCGAATAAGATACTCAACAAGCAAGGGGGTCGATAAAGGGTCTATGTGTGCGTAGGCTAGATTATTCGGGAGTACCGTTTTCGATCACTTTAAAAAACCGAATAATAGAAAGTTTTCGTGTGAACATCTTTGTACTATTTGCTAACCTTGTTATGTATTTTTTCGTGTGTGACAGCCTATTATTGGATATGGAGTATCGAGAGTAATGGAATCTTCTCATCCGGACTACGAGAAAGACGACCTTCTTTGGGGCTTCGTTGGATGGGAAGAGTACACCCTTATAACCAATTTGACCACTTGCTTTAAAAATCCAACACAAAGACGTTCCTCTCTCTTACTATACCGGACTTCTTGGTAAATTACTACATTGCCCTTTCAACGAGATAAATGAACGCTCAATTCATCATTGCATTTTTCGCTAATTACCATTGAAATCGATTTTACAAAAAAATAAATAAATAAATAAAAATTAATCGATTTTACAAAATAAAATGAAAAAATGAGTTCCATTATTGATATTCTTATGTCAATTTGTAGCTGGGTTTGACGGGATTCGTCTTTCTTGTTTCAGGTATGGCTGGTATGACGGCTTATGCTGGATTTTTCGAGCTTTGCACTCCGAAAAAGGGAGAAACCGTTTTCATTTCCGCTGCATCGGGAGCAGTTGGTCAACTCGTCGGTCAATTTGCAAAGTTAATGGGATGTTATGTCGTTGGAAGTGCTGGGTCCAAAGACAAGGTTAGTGTCGTAATTATGTCAACAATATTAATGTTTTTCTACAATTCATTTTATTTGATTCACAATAATAATGTCTTTATAATAAATGAAAGTTTTTGGTTTATTTTGTTTCCGGTTCCGTTTATTAACTTCTATTCATTTATCTCAATGAAGGTTGATCTCCTGAAGAACAAATTTGGATTTGATAACGCGTTTAACTACAAAGAAGAGTCGGATTACAACGTCGCTTTGAAAAGGTGAGTTTTTCAAATTTCAGTAATTTTGCTTCTTTCAAATCCAATAAAAAATCATATTTGGGGGTGGAAATTGGAACGGAATTTCCAATTTCCTCCAATTTTCGATTTCGAAACAATATTTTTCATTACAAATTCCGAAAATTCCGATTCCTATTGTTTGTTATTTTTTTTAATAATTAGAATATATATGAGATTCCGATTTCCGATCATATTCTAATTTTCGAAAAAGATACAAAAATTCCAAAATTAATCAAACTTAATTGGAATTAGCTTTTAGCCTAATTTTTCCGAAAGTGTTGATTTTGATCCGATCCATCCTATTTCCACCCCTAATCAAAATTAATCACATCTAAATCTCATTTATCTATTTAGATATTTCCCGGATGGAATCGACATCTATTTCGAGAACGTGGGAGGAAAGATGCTTGAAGCGGTACTCAACAACATGAGAATCCACGGCCGAATCGCAGTGTGTGGGATGATCTCGCAGTACAGCCTGGCGCAGCCAGATGGGGTCCACAACTTGTTCAATCTCATATCGAAAAGGATAAAAATGGAAGGATTTCTCGTCATGGAATATTACCATCTTTACCCGAAATTCATCGAGATGGTTCTTCCTCACATCAAGAAAGGAGATATTACTTACGTCGAAGACTTTGCTGAAGGCCTTGAAAACGCGGCATCGGCTCTATTGGGTCTGTTCTCGGGGCGTAATGTTGGAAAGCAAGTTGTTGTCGTTGCTCGTGAGTAGATGTATATATATAGTATGTATGTATGTATGTATCATGTTTGTGTGAGTAGAGTCTTTGGCAACTTCATTTATTTGAACAGTAAACTTTGTACTTTTTTTCTGCCTATATTTTTTTTTTAACTTATTATTGACGAATGTAATTCATTAAATGATAAAGGCCAAATCTCAGTAATAATCCATCGTCTAAGTATTTTTCTCCCACTTTAGTTCCTCGTGTCCCTATTGTCTCATTATCATCTTTCGATTACACAGTTTATTTCAATATAGTTATTCGATGTAAAATTTAGTTAACTTTAACGGAATCTTTTATTTGTTGGATGAAACATTCTATTCTTATAATTATTTGTGGGATAATTCCAGTTTTGGTCCCTATATTATAGGGAAAATTGTAATTTTGGTCCTGTATGTTGGCCTCTTTAGAGATTTAGTCCTATAAGTAGTCTTATTTCAATTTTACATGCAGTAATTATGCAAAATTAGTATTTTTAGTCCTATTTCACTCGAATTTTGAATTTAGTGGTCGTTCAATGATGTACTGAACAAACTCACATAAATTTATTTATATGGACACTTCAAAATTATAAATGCTCTTCTAATTTGATTTATAGATGTGTCGTCTGATATACTTAAAGTTCTACCAATGTTAAATTAGATGTCGAATTTATTGATTTCCAAGCGTCAATATATATAAGTAAATTGCGCCAAGTTTATTTGTTGCGTTATAAAATTAAAATCATGCAGAATAGGACTAAAAATACTATATTTGCAAAGTTATTGCATGTAACATTAAAACATGACAAGTTAGAGGACTAAATTCCTAAATAGGACAACATAGAGGACCAAACTACAATTTTCCCTATATAATACACCATTTTCAATTTTGGTCAATTAAATTTTTCTGGCACGAAATTGGTCTTCAAATAACCAGTTCTTTTACAATTTTCGTCCACCAGTTTGAAATTACTATTAGTTTGGACTTTGGACAGAAAAGTCACGTGTGAGGCACGTGACAATGCATTTATCAATGGTAAAATTATAGTTTATCAATTTTTTCTAACTTGAAATGTTTTTCTTTTCTTTTTCTATTTTGAGAGAAAAATGACTGAAAGTGTTGAAAATATAATTTGTAATGTTCCTATAATGATTTTTCGAGTAATAACGTTTTACTTTGTAGTAGTCAAGAATTATGTTCAGATTTTTTATAAGTAATTGCCGTAGTAAACTGACGCCCCAATCAAACAGCATCTACGTAGCACTGAAACTTCAACTGTTTAATGTATCCGCATTTCGGACATGTTTCGTGTTAGACACTAGAGGACACTTGTAGAACACCTTATGGTTGATTTTGTAATTTTTTAAAAGTTAAAAGCATGTTTGATAACAAATTTTCAAATATTTCTATTGCATCCCAAATTATTTACATGATTTAACGATCAATTGCAAATTGATAGTTGATGGAATTTTTTTTTTTTTTAATATTTTTGTATAAAAATATATAAAAAGAATTTATATATAAATAAAAACTTATATAACATATTTATAAATATACCCCTATACCTTAATATTTACACGTTTCCCCCAAACTCTCGTTTCCCCATTTTCGGGACATACCGTTTCCCCGTATCCCTGTTTCCGTGTCCGTGCTATATAGTACAACATACCAAAATTGCAAAAAATAGCTTGTTTGAAGACTTAAACAGTGGAAAAACAATGTAAGGGGTAAAATCGATCTTGATCCATAGTATAAGGACCAAAAGTGAAATTACTAATATTTGGGGGGAGAAAAATGCAAATTTTCTTTTTTCAGTATATAATAACCCAAATGAATCTTGTTCCTCGATCGAAAAAAATCAGAACAAAAAAAAAACCAAATGCAATTTTCCCTCCTCCATCGCTTATATAATTCACCCACCCTTCGAATTATTGCTCCTTATTACAGTCGAATCCGTTTCAAGAATATGTCAACCGAAAAACCCAACGGATCGTCGGCAAAAAATCCCATCTCTGCTAATCCAAAAGTTAACCAATTCCAGCAAGTTTTTCACTCGGAATCCACCACCACCAGTGAGTCAACTCAGTATATATTCAATAAATAATTTTTGTTGTTTGTTTACAGAGAGTGGTGTTGTTGTTGTTGTTTTGTCAATTTGCAGATGGTTGGGATAAATGCTGGGAAGAAGAATTAACGCCGTGGGATTTGGGGAGGCCCACCCCTGTTCTTGTGCACCTCCACAACACCGGATCCCTCCCCAAAGGCAGAGCTCTTATTCCTGGCTGCGGCAGTGTGAGTGTTGTACATTCCGCTCTTTCCCTTGTACCCTTTTTTTTTTTGTGTGTGTGTGTGTTTTTTGTGGGTGAATATCTGGAAAAATACAGTTTTGGTCCCTCAAGTTTGTAGCAATTTCATATTTGGTCCCCATGTTCACAAAAAACACATTTGGTCCTTCATATTTAAAAAAAATCAACACTTTTAGCAATTTCCGTCAATTTCCCATCAGTACTGACGGAATCAAGCGTTTTCCCATCACTGCCTTAAATGATGGAGTAACAGTAAATGACGAAAATGACCAAAAGTGTTCAATTATTGAAACATTAGGGACCAAATATGCTTTTTGTAAATATGAAGGACCAAATGTGAAATCAATGCAAACGTGAGAGGTGAAAACTGTAATTTTCCTGGTGAATATTTGTTCCATTGTTTTGGTATTCTGGGCTGTGATCGGTGGGGAAGGGGAAAAATACAGTTTTCATCCCTTAAGTTTGAACGGTGGGGAAGTGATCAAGCTATCGTTTTAGTTGTTGATTGAGGCGAAGTACCTCGTGCATCAACGGTTGTACCTTAATAGAGCTTTATGTGGCACTTTGTTGGATGAGATGCCACATACATTACCTTGCTCTCGAGTTTTGATGGCGTATGAATTTGACCAATGCTAGTTGGTTAGAAAAATAAAGGGTCAATAGCACTTAACCCCCTGTGGTTACAAGCTTTTGCAGATGACCCCCTGTGCTCGTAATATCAGCACATAACCCCCTAATGGTTTATGGGGTAGCTTTCGTTAATTTTTCCTTCAAACTTCAAGGGGTCATTTTCAAAAATGAAAATGAGAAGAAAAACACAAGGGAGTCATCTGAAAAAAAATTACTTTGACGTTTGACACATACAACTAAGTTTGACGGAAAAACTAACGGAAGTTATCCATCAACCACGAGGGGGTTATGTGATGATATTAAAAGCATAAGGGGGTGATCTGCAAAAACTAAGCTTGTAACAATAGGGGATTAACTGATTAAGTGCTATTTACCCAAAAATAAAAGCAGTAGCCCATAAGCAATTGATAAGTTTATTGAATTTGTTAAAATAAATAAAAAGAGCAAATTGCAAATCACCCTTGCAAATTTCTGATTTTCGCACTCTACCCCTTAAAAAAAACACTATTTTTTTGCACGTAGCCCCTTTAAAATGTTGTTTTTGTTGCACAATGCTCTTCAAAAATTGACTTATGGGGCAAAGTGCAACCAAAATAATTTTTCGAAGGGGGAGTATCCCTTTTTTGATTTTTGGGGGGGGGGGGGGGGGGGGGGGGGGGGGAATTGCGAACATGGGAATTTATAGGGGGTTGAAGTGCATTTTGTCCTAAATAAAATATTGTTTAATTAGTTCTATTTATGTTCTCTAATTTTTTTTCTGCTTTCATCTTTTTTTCGATTTCCGTTTTCAATTTATCGACTGGTTAATTAGCTCGGTCATGGGATTGTCTCTTTTGCTGCAGGGTCATGATGTGGTGGCAATTGCATCTAGTGATTTACATGTTGTAGGTCTCGATATTTCCGAAAATGCCATTAAGAAAGCAACGGAAGTAAGATTTTTTTTTATTATTATATATATTTTTTTTGGATGTTTTAAAATTGGTTTATGAATGTGTTCTTTAGTTCGACCAAATTGTTGATTTGGTTATTGCATGACGTGGCAGTTGTGTTCCGAGTCGCCAAAGATGGATCATGTTTCTTTCTTAAAGACGGACTTCTTCACTTGGTGTCCCGCTCAGTTGTTTGATCTCATTTTCGACTATACGTAAGTTTGACTTCATCATATATGTATATAAATTATTTTGCTGAATTTAATATTCATATATTATAATATTGTTTTTACAGATTTTTCTGCGCAATTGAACCCAAGTTAAGATCACTGTGGGCCAGGAAAATGAGCGATCTCCTAAAATCGGATGGGGAGCTCATAACACTAATGTATCCGGTTAGTCGAGTTTTTCTTTTTGTTGTATCTTATTTTAGTTTTTCATTTTCGTACGTTTTACTTATTATAATTTTATGAAACTATTGGATAAAAAATTCTCTACATGAATTTTTTCGAGTTTATTGCACTTAGTTATATGTTATATGGAATTGCTAAAAAACCCCCCATGTTATAAATATTATCAAACACCTCCCTATGATAATTTTTTTTAGCACACAACTCCCTAAATTGTGAGTTTTTAGGTGGTAATTTGCTAATATTTATAACATAGGGAGTTCTTTTGCAAATATTTACCGTTAATGCTGAATTCAATAACTATATTAATAATTGTCCAATAGCAATTTTGTACCAAGAAATATTAATAATTGTAGTCTAGAAAACCTTTTGTTCTCTTTTATGTGTTAAATATTTTATAATAATAATATTTATCATGTCTATTATTTGAAGTATTTATTATTTTTCTGATCGTTGGCACATATATATTCTTGTTGTTGGCAGATAGACGATCACGAGGGTGGGCCCCCGTATAAAGTATCAGTTGCCGAGTAATTTCTCTCGTGAAATATTTCTATATATTTTCCGTATGTTTTTAGTTTCTTAATTGCAAAAATACTAACGATTTATTTATTTATTTGTGTGTAGTTATGAAGAGGTGTTGCATCCTCTCGGTTTTAAAGCTACTCAAATAGTGGACAATGAATTGGCTATTGCTCCTCGAATGGTAAATATTATTTGAATTAAAAAAATGGTGTTTAATATTTGATATTTCGATGTTGTTTTTCTCTTACTTCGGTTGCGAACATCTTACGCCTCGTTTGGATGGGTAGATATGGCATGAATAGGATTAGTTAAATAATGATGTCTTATTTGGTAGTTTATTTACGACATCGAATATTATTAGGGAAATTACAGTTTTCATCCCTCAAGTTTGCACCGATCTCACATTTGGTCCCCATGTTCACAAACTAAACATTTGGTCCCTCATGTTTCAATAATTTAACACTGTTGTCCTTTCCATCAACTTACTGTTAGTCGGATAGTTAAGGCAATGGTATGTACACACTTGATTCCGTTAATACTAACGGAAACTACTAAAAGTGTTTAATTTTTGAAACATAAGGGACCAAATGTGTTTTTCGCAAACATGGGGGACCAAATGTAAAATCGGTGCAAACTTGAGGGATGAAAACTGTATTTTTCCCAATATTATTACATGGTTGTTGAATTTCATGGCAGGGACGAGAGAAACTAGGGAGATGGAAAAGATCTACCAGCCAATCGTCACTGTGACACTCTCAACTGATAATTGTTCGAGCGGTGACAATCGATGCCATGAAGCACATGTACAACAAACTTATTTTCGTGTGTTTTTCGAGAATCATATGAATAATGTTTTGAAAACATTGTTGCAACAAATAATAATCGCTGAAATTATAGTTTTTGTCCCTCAAGTTTGCACCGATTTCACATTTGGTCTCCATGTTCAAAAAAAACACATTTGGTCTCTCATGTTCGAATAATTTAACATTTTTGGTCTTTTCTGTCAAGTCAAGTTATAGTTAGTCTGTTAGTTAAGGCAGTGATAGGCACAAACTTGATTCCGTTAGTTTAAACGGGAAGTTGACGGAAAGGGCTAAAAGTGTTGAATTTTTGCAACGTAAGGGACCAAATATGTTTTTCGTGAACATGGGGGACCAAATGTGAAATTGGTGCAAACTTGAGGGTCAAAAACTGTATTTTTCCCAATAATAATCATATGAGAAACCTCCGTTTTTCTTTGAAATGGTGAAAATCACTTGGCGATTTGATGACATACTCGAACAATCTTGTGAATGCTTTTTGTTGTGAAGTGTTCGAGTCTATGTTGTGTCGTTTCCTGGTTTAGGAAATTTTACGAGCTTGATCTCAGTCTCAACTATTTACATAATTAGCCTTTCTTGGACACCTGGATAAATTAACTATTAGGACCCATTTGGATGGAGGGATTTGGGGAGGGATTTGATTTGGGGAATGGATTTGAAATGACTCCAATTTTGGAGTCATTTGAATCCATCACTATTGCTCCAAAATCAACTAAAAAGGAGGGGTGGGGATTTGAAATCCATCTCCAAATCCCTCAATCCAAACAAGTCCGAGGGATTTGTTATTATGGATTTGAAATCCCTCCCCCAAATCCCTCCATCCAAATACACCCTTACATAATTTTCCAAGTGCAGTTGGCAGAATCTAGAAAACTGATACCTTCGATTTTGTAAGCCGCTTTTCTTATTGCATAGTAGACATCGAGAGCTCTTGTTGTACAACAACGAAATTTGAATCACTACATTTCTAACCATACATGGCATGATTTGAGTCCCAGTCAATCGAAGCAGTTTTGTGTTCAAAGTTGCCCATTCGCACATAGACCAATTATGCATCACAAACCACCGGAAGACCAAAACTCAATATTTTCAAGCTCGAATCGAAGTCAAACTTTTATTGATATACTCACACAAAAATGGGGAAAATACAGTTTTCATCCCTCAAGTTTGTACTAATTTCACATTTGATCCCTCATGTTTAAAAAATTCAGTACTTTTAGTCCGTTCGTCAATTTTCCTTCAGTACTAACGAAATCAAGCGTGTGTACATCATAGTCTTAACTGACGGACTAACGGTAAATTGACGGAAATGACTAAAAGTGTTAAAATATTGAAACATGAGGGACTAAATATGTTTTTTTTTTGTAAACATGGGGACAAATTGTGAAATCAGTGCAATCTTTAGGGATGGAAACTGTAATATTTTCCCACAAAAACTGACAGTAAACTAGTGAAATATGATAGTAAATGAAATCAATATTTCTGTAATGTACAAATTATGATAGTAAGCTTATGAAAATTGCCATTGAAGTTATGGAAATTGGTATCTAACTTCTGAAATTCAGTATTTTAAAAAAATATGGCAGTGACCTTTTACGAATTATATTTTTACAAAGTAAGACAATAATCTAGAATTGGTTGAAAATTGACACCGGACACGTGAAAATTAGATGAAAATACAACAAACTTGTGAAACTAAGTGAATATTTATAATAAACTCTTACAAATTGATCATGAATTTCTAAAATTGGCAGTAAATTTATGAAAAGTGGCAATAAACTTCGATTCGACAGGTCTAGAGAGCTCCCTCACTGTTCATAGGATGTGTCCGCATTGCTCGCAAACACGAACACACCGTTTTCATGGACTCTTGGCGTAAAAGTATAGGGTTACTATTGTAAAACAAAATAGCAAAATGCTTTTCTTGAAAAAAAAACTTTGTAAACATATTTTCTATCTATTTGGGATAATTACATTTTTCGTCCTTATACTTTACCACTTATTCGTTTTTCGTCCCTAAACAAGTTGGAGTGACATTATTCGTCCCTAAACATGCCATTTTTTAGCAGTTTTCGTCCTGCCGTTAATTCTTGCTGTTACTTTGGATGGAAATCTGACGTGGACCTGAAAATCTTAATATATGCTGCTGACATGGACGATTAATCCACGTGCCACTCGCATGTATGCCGCTGTTGATATATATGCTTCGTGAAACCAACTCATATTAACTCTAATTACCCATGCATTGGCACCCAACAAGACTCATCTTTAAACTTTGCTAGAGAGAACGAGCCACCATGCACATTCCATTTCAACTTTGCAGACGAGCCACCACCATGCAATCAGAGACCCATTCCCACCTAATTAAGAGGAAATTCTCAGAATTGAATGTGAACTATACAATTGTTGTATGAATAATATGGGAAAATTACATTTTTCGTCCTCAAACTTTATTGACTTTTTCGATATTGTCCTTAAACATTTTCGAGTTACAATAGTGGTCCCTAATGATGCCATTTTTTAACAAAAGTGATCCACCGTTTAGTTTTTCTGTTAAGTTAACGGAAACTGCACATGTTACTCACATGACTTCTATGTTTCACACAACAAAGAAAAGAAAGGGCTTTTAACAAGGTGCACTGCGTGTTGTTAAAAAAGAAATACAAGAAAAAATGGCTTATCAACAAGAAAAGTCAATATCTTTCTCTCCATAAACCATATGTGCTACATCATGACCACCACCGCCATCTGTGACACTTGTAGCAGACCTTCATCTCCATTCCTAACTCTGGCAAATGGCGGCTCCGACCGGCCTAAAAAATGCCCCATGTATGCCCTAAAGCTAGGCTTATGCATCAATCTACTTGGTCATGATCGGTTGGTTGGAGTTATAATTGGGTTAAACTATTCTTTTGTTTATATATCTCTGTTTGGGAATTACTAAATCTTTAGATTAAAAATTTATTAACATATTTTTTTGGAAATAGAATCCAGGAGAATCCAAGGAATTAAGAATTTGTTCATACAGTTAGTTTGGTAGCTAGGCCTCGCGACTTTCGCCATGTTTCTTACTTTGTATATCCTGCTCCTAAAAATGAAACTTCGAAAGATAAGTGCTCAAATAATGCGTTTTTGCCATTCTCCGTGTCTTGGTAGAACTCCTTGTTCGGTGGAATCCACACAAAAAAAATAATACATGTTCGCGCACCCATGAAACTAAAGCCATACGAAGGTAAACAACGAATATATATTTATGCACCATTAGTTTGTTTAATTTAATGTTTAAGACATCATGTGTGGTTACATTTTGAATATGTTAATGTGTTCATATGTCAAAGAATTCAAGAGGTTTAATGATTTTGTGTGAGGGTCGTTGCTCTCCTTTTTATTTGATTCTCAATTATGTAATTCTCATAAAGAACAAGCGGTCGTGGTTCTTACTTGTGTCTGATGAGTGAAAGAAAATAATAGAAAATAAAGAATAAAAAGTTGTATTTGGAAGGGCTGATTATGGTACGGTGTTGTTTCTCTTTTTTAAATATATTTTTGTAGATTTTGTTGTCTTTTATAGGGAAAATTACATTTTTCGTCCTCATACTTTACCCACTTTTTTAAAATTGTCCCTAAACATTTTGGAGTTACAATAGTAGTCCTTAATCATGCCATTTTTTGACAAAATTGGTCCGCCGTTAATTTTTGCCGTTAAGTTGGATGGAAAATGACATGTGCCTCTCACATGCCTTCAATTTACAACACTACATGAAAATGGACTTTCAACAACACGCATTGCGTCTTGTTAAAACAGATTTTTCATAATTAAAACTTGATTGAAATTCGAAATTATATAAATTCCAAAAAAAAAATCGATATATATTGTTTTAAATTATTTTGAGAAATATTCTTTAAACAATTGAAACATTGTTTTAAAAAATGAAATATTGCTTTCAAAATCATGATTTTCGGAATTCAAATGAAAACATTGTTTCAAAATAAAATAAAAATTCGATCCGAATATATAGGTGGGATAAGAAACCTCCATTTCAATCTTCACCCTAATTTAATAATGTAAAACTCGATAAATTGTTTCAAACTATTTTTAGAAGCATTGTCTAAAATAATAATATAATGTTTTAAAACCGGATTTTCTTGAATCCAAATGAAAATTATTTTTTTTAAAAAAATAAAAATCTGATCATAATAGGCGGAGTAAGAAAACTCCATTCCAATTTTCACCCTTATTTAATAATCTAAAACTCGATATTTGTTTTCAAAATAAATTCAGAAATATTATTTAAAAAATCATAATATTGTCCAAAAAATAATATTGTGTTTTAAAATCGGAACTTTTGGAAATTGAATGAATATATTATTTTAAAATAAAATAAAAATTCGATCAAAATAGGCGGCATAAGAAAAATCCTTTCCAATTTTCACCCATATTGAATGATTTAAAACTCGACATATTGTCTCACAATTAAAATTTTTGGAATTGACTAGAGGTGAAAATTGTAATGGAGATTTCTAATTCCCCAATTCCTATGAGGTTTTTTATTTTGGTTTGAAACGATATATTTTAATTGAATTCCAAAAATGCCGATTTTGGAACAATATTTTAAATTTTTAAACTATATTTTGATTTTTTTTAAATAATATTTCCGAAATGAGTTGATTTTTTTGGAATTTACGTGATTTCGATATTATATTAAATTTTAATTAAAAATAATAATTATAAAAAATATGTTTTAACAAGATGCAATGCGTGTTGTTGAAAGTCCATTTTCATGTAGTGTTGTAAATTGAAGGCATGTGAGAGGCACATGCCATTTTCCATCCAACTTAACGGAAAAAATTAACGGCGGACCAATTCTGTAAAAAAATGGCATGATTAAGGACTACTATTGTAACTCCAAAATGTTTAGGGACAGTTTTGAAAAAGTGAGTAAAGTATGAGGACGAAAAATGTAATTTTTCCTCTTTTATAATATGTTTTGTTTTATTTCCTTCTGGTTCATATCAAATTTGCATACAATTTTTATGTCTAAATCAACTAATTATGAGATTTACCTTGTATTTTGGGTTTAACAAGATGCAATGCATGTTGTTAAAACACTTTATTTTCCTGTAATGCGATATTAGAAGTCATGTGGGTGGCACGTGCAACTTCCATCCAACTTAACTGGAAAATTAAACGGTGGACCATTTTTGTTAAAAAATGGCATCATTAAGGACTACTATTGTAACTCGAAAATGTTTAGGGACAATATCGAAAAAGTGAGTAAAGTTTGAGGACGAAAAATGTAATTTTCCCGAATAATATTTATTTCGACTGTGCATGAAATTTCCATATTTGAACTCAAAACATACAGTGACATACACACACACACTTTAGAATTAATGAATATAGAAGACCTGCAACTGCATCTAATTTTTTTTTTCTATTCAATATTATTAGAGACGATTGAAGATTGCATCAATCAAAAACAAGTTTAAATAATATAGGATTAATACCCCCTATACCCGCCATGACAATTTTTTTTGTTTAAATGAGTAGTTAACGTCAATTGAGTTTTCTTCATATATGGAGATAATGACTAATCAGGTTATGTAATCTAAATTAAAGTTTACAAAATTGCAAATCAAGCAAATCCTCAATATGTAACAAAACAAAGAATTCTTGTTAAGTAGCTTAACATATTACAATTTCATTCAAAAAATCCAAATATATTAATTAACATCTTCTCTTCGAAGAAAAACATCATTCAAAATATAAATTACATTGCATCAGATTTGTATGATGGAAAAAATTGTATTTTGGGGATTATTGAGGCTATTTACGAGTCCAAAGAGGTGTGATATTGAAGAAATTAGCCATTTGGAAAATAAGCTTATGTTCTAAAGAAGATGCAATCTGAAATTGAAGAGAGGGATTGACTCTTACGTATCATGTGCCAAGCACATGTTATTTTCCGTCCAAACTAACCAGCCAAATTGACGGATGGACGAAAATAGCAGAAAAATGACATGTTTAGGGATGAATAATGTCACTCCAACTTGTTTAAGGACGAAAAACGAATAAGTGGTAAAGTATAGGGACGAAAAGTGTAATTATCCCTATCTATTTCTTTAAGTTGATTACTTTTAGTACCACTGTGTTATACCGAATTGTTAAAAAAAACTTTCCCGTGTTATAAGTATTAGCAAATAACCCCTTCGATGCATTTTGTTTGGCACACAACTCCTTAACTAATCCGATTTTTGGGGTGTCAAGACAAGGTAGCGCCTTGTACCTAGGATCATTTGGTTATCGGTTCGAGACACCAGTAGGAGAATTGGGGAGCCAATAACTATCCTTCTTTGTTAAAAAGAAAGAAAAAAAAAAAGAAAATTACATTTTTTGTCCCTCAAGTTTGCACCAATTTTACATTTGATCATCATGTTCGTAAAAAACCCATTTGGTCCATGATGTTTCCAAAATTTAACACTTTTAGTCATTTCCGTCAATTTTCTGCTAGTACTAACGGAATCATGTGTGTGCCCGTTCATTGCTTTAACTGACAGACTAACGGTAAATTGATGGAAATGGCCAAAAGTGTTAAATTATTGGAACATGAGGGACAAAATATGTTTTTTGTGAACATGAGGGACCAAATGTGGAATCAATGCAAACTTGAGGGATGAAAACTGTAATTTGCCCAAAAAAAACCATCCAACTTTTGGGGTAAAATTTATTAATAAAATTATGCCACAAAGGGGATGCTGGGGAAAAATAAATACAGTCTTCATCCCTCAAGTTTGCACCGATTTCATATTTTCTCTCCATGTTCACGAAAAACACATTTGGTCCCTTATGTTTCAAAAAATTCAATACTTTTAGTGACTTTTGTCAATTTTCCGTTAAAACTAACGAAATCAAGCGTGTCCCCATCACTGTTTTAAGTAACGGAATAACGGTAAATTGACGGAAATGACCAAGAGTATTAAATTATTGGAACATGAGGGACCAAATGTGTTTTTTGTGGACATGGGGGACCAAATGTGAAATAGGTGCAAACTTGAGGGATGAAAACTGTAATTTCCCCGGGATGCTGCTAAAGTACTAATACTTACAATATGGGGGGTTATTTAGGAATTAAACAAAATACAGGGGTACTAAACACAATAAACCCGTGACACGAAAAGACTACATAATAATGCCCACCCACTCAGTACACACACAAAAAACACACACACTGGAAACTTGAAAAAAAAATGAAAACTCTCCCGTCCGAACAATTCCACCATCTTTCGCCTGTTTCTCCGCTCATGGAGCTCCACCCCCAATATCCTCTCTCTCTTTCTCTCTCTTCTCTTACTTTCTCTCTCATCAATTCCCTAATTCGGACTTTTTCTTTTCTTCTTCCCCCAAATTTCACTCCCCCTCTCAGATCTTATCCTTCACACACACACACACACACACACACACACACAAACGAACACCTTTCTGCAACTTCGAGAAATCAATCAAAACCAAAAAAAAACCAAAAGAGGTTATTACAGAGCCAATTGTCACAAAATGGACGAACGCTTGAAAGATTCCGATAGAACCGCGGTGGCGGGTATAGCCCACTCGCCGCCGCACCGGAAGGCCTACTCATACAGCCAGCAGCTGAGAACCAACACCGGCGGACACCAGAAGCGGTACAACAACCACCCCCGCAACCACAGCCTCGACGAGATCGACATCCTGGGCCCCGGCCACAGAAGGAACGCCTACTACGACGGCGGCGGCGGCGGCGGCGTCAATTCGTCCGACGACGAGGAGTTCTACCGGTACGCTAGTAGCAGGGAAGGCGGCGCGAGCGACCGCGTCGTGGATTACCGGCACCTGGGCCAGATCGTGGAGGGAATGGGGATGGGAGACGACGGCGCGTTTGATGAGTCTCAGCAGGCGCCGGACCAGCCGCTGCCGGAGTTTATGGCGAACGGCGGAGGTGTGGGGGTGTTTAAGGTTCCTCATAGGGCGGCGGTGCACCCTAATCGGCCGCCGTGTCTTGAGCTCAGACCTCATCCTCTCAGAGAAACTCAGGTAGCATTTTTTTATTTTATCATGTTCTATTTATCATTTTGGCACGCAAGTATTACGAAATCTAATAAACATGCATAAATTTTGTGAAAAATGTACGAAAATACCCTTTTCTTATATCTCTGACAACCAGGAGCACGAGGGCAAAATTGAGACAAAAAGAGTAATAAATGCATCGTTGAAACCAACTCTAAAAGTCACAGATAATAAGAAATAAAAGAAATTGCGAAAATTACAGTTTTCGTCCCTCAAGTTTGCACCTGTTTCATATTTGGTCCCCATGTTCACAAAAACCACATTAGGTTCATCAGGTTTCAACAATTTGACACTCTTAGTCATTTCCGTCAATTTACCATTAGTCCGTCAGTTGAGAGAGTGATGGAGACATGCTTGATTCCGTCATGACTAACTGAAAATTGATCGGAATGACCAAAAGTGGTAAATTATTGAAACATGAGGGACTAAATCTGTTTTTTGTGAACATGGGGACTAAATGTGAGATCGAGGTAAACTTGAGGGATGAAAAGTGTAATTTTCCCTAAAGAAATTCTATGTTGTTTAACTTGAAACGGGGTGGTAGTATTTTTATGACATTAACATTATGTTGCATTTCTCACGAATGGTATTGTATGTGCGACTACATTATTGGATTTATTCCTTTTAGTACATAATATACAAGATATAAATGCATTGAACTTGCAACTTCTCTCTGTTTTCTTTTCCCTCTCAAAAGGTTCCTCATTTTTTTTATCCCTTTTTTTTTTTTTTTTCTAGTTTCGGTATTCAATTGATCTATTCTTTTACGTGGGCCTCGTTTGGTTAGGGAGATTAGCCATGATTAACTAAATAAATGAACTTTGTTTGATGTTTGGTATGCCCAATAACTAATAACTTCCTGGTCGAATTCAAAATATTATGTTATCATGGCTGATCTTGCCTTTTCTTGAGCTTTTTTATCAGACCATTTCCATGGTCCAGTAATACAATTGATTTTTATTAGATTATTTAATCTTATCTTGACTAATTCTATCTTGCCAACCAAACGAGGCCTCAGAAAAATCTTCATGATTCGTGTTTATCAGATAGTCATACTAGTGTTCTTATGTTATGTTGTTGTTGAAGTAAAAGCGCAATCGAATTGAGAAAATTCCCGATTTTTATTACAGGCGGGGAAATTTTTGAAGACGATAGCCACGACAGAAACGCAATTATGGGCAGGGCAAGAATCGGGCGTGAGAGTATGGAAATATTCAGACGCGTACGAAGCAGGGATTGGTATGGTTAGTGGGAGAAAGGCTCCGAGAGGTGACGAGGATGCCGCTCCTTATTTCGAATCGGCAAACACATCACCCACAATATGTATGATGGTCGATCAAGGGACTAAGTTGGTTTGGACTGGCCACAAAGACGGTAAAATTAGGTCTTGGAAAATGGACCAAAATTTCTCCGACGGGACCACTTTTAAGGAAGGGTTTTCGTGGCAGGCGCATCGTGGCCCCGTTCTTTCCATGGCAATTTCTTTCTATGGTAAGTTCTTCTCTTACGACCACTTTTTGCTTATATATATATATATGGAAATTTACAGTTTTCATCCCTCAAGTTTGCAATGATTTCATATTTGGTCCCTCATGTTTCAATAATTTGACGTTTTGTCATTTCCATCAATTTACCCTTAGTCCGTCAGTTACGGTAGTGATGGACAAACCTTTGATACCGTTAGTTTTAACAGAAAATTGACGGAAATGACTAAAACTGTTGAATTTTTGAAACATGAAGGATCAAATGTGGTTTTTGTGAACATGGAGACCAAATGTGAAACTTGTGCAAACTTGAGGGATAAGGAGAAAATCCTAGAAGTAAAGTCAAATCAAGTCACTGAATTAATTAACTTTTTCTTTTTGTCTTTTACTTCATGTTTTGTGTCCAGGTGATATATGGTCAGGTTCAGAGGGTGGTATTATAAGGTTATGGCCATGGGAATCAATTGAAAAATCTCTTTCTCTCTCACCAGAAGAAAGACGAATGTCTGCTTTGTTAGTCGAGAGATCCGTTGTTGACCTAAGAGCCCAAGTTACCGTTAATGGAGTATGCAATATTTCTTCATCAGATGTTAAATATCTGTTATCTGATCATGTCCGAGCCAAAATCTGGGCCGTTGGATCTCAATCCTTCTCGCTATGGTACATCCTCTCTTTCATATATTTTATGCATTAATTGCATTCGGCATCCTGTATTTTCTCTAATTATTACAAAACTCCCCATGTTATTTTATTAGCGAAAAAACCCCTACGATTCAATTTTTTTAAGCAAAATTCCCCTAAAGCATCACATTTTAGGGGTTGTGTGCTAAAAAAATACATTATAAGGGTTTTTTGTTAATATTTATAACACGAGGAGTTTTTTGGCAATTCGATATAAAACATGGGTGCTAAATGTAATAAACTGTATATCCTATACACTATAGTAGAGTTTATTGCATTCAACACCCCTGTGTTTACTCTAATTGTTAAAAAAAGCATTGTTAGTAATATTAGCAAAAAACTCCCTTATAATGTAATCTTTTACAGAACTACCCCTAAATGGTAAAACCTCACCATTTAGGGGATGTGTGCTAGAAAAATTGCATTATAAAGAGATTTTTGCAGATATTAATAAACTCCACTACGATATACTTGAAAACATTATACTAAAAAAATACGTATAAAATTCAGGAACGCCCGTACAAGAGAACTCATAAAAGTATTCAATATCGAGGGTCAAATCGAAAACCGCGTGGAAATGCCATCCTCACAAGAACAAGTAGTCGAAGACGAAATGAACGTTAAATTCGTCTCGAAATCCAAAAAGGACAAATCACAAGGCTTCTTACAAAGGTCACGTAATGCAATAATGGGCGCCGCAGATGCAGTTCGAAGAGTAGCAAAAGGCGCTGGAGCATTCGTGGAAGACACTAAAAAAACCGAAGCTATATTAATTGCGACCGATGGCATTATTTGGACCGGTTGTTCAAATGGATTATTAATCCAGTGGGATGGAAATGGAAACCGGTTACTCGATTTGGCCCACCACCCTAGCTCGGTTCAATGCTTTTGTACCCACGGGTCGAGAATATGGGTGGGGTATTCGAGCGGGTTGATCCAAGTTCTTGATCTTGAAGGGAATTTGATAGCGGGTTGGGTCGCCCATAATGAACCGGTAATTAGATTAGTTATTGGGAATGGTTATGTTTTTAGTTTGGCGACGCATGGAGGTATACGCGGGTGGAATATTTCTTCGCCCGCGCCTATTGATAATATATTGCGTACGGAATTATCGGAGAGGAAAGATTTGTATACGAGGCAAGAGAATATTAGGATTTTGATTGGTACATGGAATGTTGGTCAAGGAAGAGCGACGCATAATGCTCTTATGTCTTGGTTGGGTTCTGCTGTGTCTGATGTTGATATTGTTGTCGTTGGGTTGCAAGAAGTTGAAATGGGTGCCGGGTTTCTTGCCATGTCAGCAGCAAAAGAAACTGTAAGCCCGTCATTATCCTTTGTTTTATTTTTTATTTTTTATAACAACGGAAAATTTCGGATCAGAATCTCGGTGGAATTCAGAATTTCGTTTATTTAGCCACCTATATTATATACTTAATGATATTATTATTATAAGTGTAATTTTCGGAAAAAAGTAGGATATTTTGGAAATATTTTTGGGAATTAAAATTGGATTGGAAATCGGTATCTAATATGTATTCCAATTCCGTTAAAAAAATGGAAAATCGGAAAAACCAGAAATTAGAATTCGGAAAGAAAAAACTTGTTTCAAAATTGGAAATATTTGGACCGGAATCGGCACAATTCGGAAATTATATTCGAATTTCCACCCCTAAGAATACTACATTGGCTAAAAAAATGCGTACAACGACCCTTTTGAATATGCATTTCTCGTATTTTCTTACAACTATTATCTATTTTAGGTAGGGCTAGAAGGGAGTTCTGTTGGGCAATGGTGGCAAGATCACATTGGCAAGGCTTTGGACGAAGGCTCTGCTTTTGAACGCGTGGGGTCTCGACAGCTGGCAGCCTTGTTGATCGCCATTTGGTATGTCTTCACACGAGTAGGGTCACTAAAACACTAGGAGATTTTTTGCAAATTTTACCCAGAAATATTATTCAAACGAGCTTTTATCTCGTTTTAGTCGACTTGATTATTATGTGTAGCTTTTGCATTATTTTTTCAGGGTGAGAAAAAATCTGAGGACGCATGTCGGAGATTTGGATGTTGGAGCAGTTGCGTGTGGTTTGGGTCGTGCAATTGGTAATAAGGTAACTAAAGCTAGTTTGCTTCGATCTTTATTTATTTATTTATTTTTTATTTTTTTCTTGAATCTGTTAATTTGTTGCAGCGACTCTCGAATATTGTTACGATATACTGAGTTAATTTCACTTGCAGGGAGGTGTAAGTTTACGGTTGAGAGTGTTTGATCGGATAATGTGTTTCACAAATTGCCATTTAGCCGCACATTTGGAAGCAGTTAACCGTCGTAATGCTGATTTTGATCATATTTTTCGAACAATGAGTTTCACTCGATCATCAAATTTCTTTAACAATGCTACCGGTAAGGTTTTTTTTTTTAATTTTTGGTTAGGGCAAATTGCACATCACCCCCTATAAATTTCTACTTTTCGCACTTTACCCCCTCAAAATTTTTAAAAGTGAATGTTCCCCTTCAAAATGTCATTCTTGTTGCACATTTCCCCTATAGCAAAACTCGGATGGGTTATTCATCGGAATGGAGTTTTTTGTTGCACGTTGCCCCTTTAAATGTTATTTTTGTTGCACGTTGCCCGTTAAAAACACTACTTTTTTGCACGTTGCTCCTTTAAAATGTTATTTTTGTTGCATAATGCCCTCCAAAAATTGGCTTCAGAGGCAAAGTGCAACTAAAATAATATTTCGAAGGGGAGTATCCCTTTTTTGAATTTTTAGGGGGGAAAGTGCGAAATAGGGGGTGAAGTGCATTTTGTCCCTTTTTAATTATTTTTATTTCTTTTGCTTACGGTGGATTCTCTCTCTGGTTCGTGCAGTTGGTGTTAATTCATCTTCCAATCAGCCAACCCGTGACAAAAACGTACGAATATCAGAATTTTTAAATTAAACTTTATCATTTCCCAAATTTGCACAATTGAGGCCAAACTAATTAATAGTTTTTTAAATTTAATTATTATTGTTATAAATAGGCTTCAACTGATAAACCCGATGAGGGGAGGCCTGATCTTGCTGAAGCGGATATGGTCGTATTTACGGGTGATTTCAATTATCGTCTATTTGGCATAACTTACGACGAAGCAAGGGATTTGGTTTCTCAAAGAAGCTTCGATTGGCTTCGAGAAAAGGATCAACTCAGAAACGAAATGAAAGCTGGTAAAGTTTTCCAAGGAATGCGCGAAGCACTTATCAGATTCCCTCCCACTTATAAGTTCGAAAAAGGAAAACCGGGTTTGGGAGGTAATTATTATTTTTTTTTATTCTTTTTCTTAGATTTCAAATTCGCGTGCACATGATTTTTTTATTTATTTTTATTTTTTTAGGTTATGACTCGGGCGAGAAGAAACGAATCCCAGCGTGGTGTGATAGAGTCCTATATCGTGATAATCGTACAGCTCCGACAAAAGAATGCAGCTTAGAATGCCCCGTCATCGCTTCCATAGTACAGTAAGCTTTCTAAATCTTATCTACTAGACTTCCATTCCGATTTTATTAGTAGTTAATTGCTTTATTAATTTATTATTTTTCTTCGCTATATATATAATTTAAGGTACGAGGCTTGCATGGATGTGACCGAAAGTGACCATAAACCCGTTCGATGCAAATTGAATTTGGACATTGCTCACGTTGACAAATCTGTGAGGAGACAAGAATTTGGAACAATACTTCAGACAAACGAGACAATTAGATCCAATCTCGAAGCGCTACGATTTGTTCCGGAAACAAATGTTAGCACAAATAAAATATCCCTCCAAAATCAAGACACGTTCAATTTGAAAATTACGAATAAGAGTGGAGAAGAGACTGTTTTTTATCATATTTTATGCGAAGGCCAATCCACTATTAAGGAGGAGGAAGCAACGCCGGATTATCGCCCGAGAGGTTCGCTTGGTTTCCCACGTTGGCTTGAGGTAAAATTTTCGAGATCTCAATTAAATTATTCGGTCCAATTGGATTTTTCATTGCAATTTTTGAGTATATTTTGGCCTCGTTTGGTTGGTATAAGATAAGTCGTCTTGGCTCATTGGGATAATTATGTACAAGTTCTCGCCCTAGCTAATTTTATTTTAGGAACCAAACAAGGCCTAAATATACTCCTGAAATCAATGGTATACGTGTCATGCAATTTTTTTTTTCCGAAGATGCTAATTCTAATAGGATTCATCCAATTTCCACCCCTATCATTCTGATTTCCGAATTTTCCAAAAGATTTCAAATTGAAATCGGAATTGGTTTTAGCTTCAATTTTTTTTTTCTAAATTGCTAATTTTGATCCAATCTGTCGAGTTTGCACCCTGCCATTATGATTTCCCATTCTTCCAAAAGATTTCAAATTGAAATCGGAATTGGTTTTAACTTCAAAATACTTTCAAAATAGCTAACTCCGCTCCAATTTGTCCGATTTACATCACTATCAAGATTTCCGATATTTCCAAAAGTTTTCAAATTGAAATCGGAATTGGTTTTAGCATCAAAATTCTTCCAAAATTGCTAATTCTGATCCGATCTCTCCGATTTCCATCCCTATCATTCCGATTTCCGATATTTCCAAAAGATTCCAAATTGAAATCGAAATTGATTTTCACTTCAATTTATCTTTCCCAAATTGCTAATTCCGTTCCAATTTTTCTGATTTCCACCCTTACACTATACATACTAGTTACTTACATTCCTTTCTTGTTTTTCCAATTACATAAACGTAAATTCTCGATCGACAATTATCAGGTCACACCTGCAGCAGGAATGATTAAACCTGACCAAGTCGCAGATATATCAGTACACCACGAAGAATTCCACAAATTAGAAGAATTTGTCGAAGGAATCCCGCAAAGCTGGTGGTCCGAAGACACAAGAGACAAAGAACTCATATTATTGGTCATTGTAAGAGGAAGTTGCTCCACCGATTTAAAAACCCACCGAGTAAATGTTCGACACTGCTTTTCCGGAAACTCACTCCGTATAGATTCATCAACTAATGCTTCTAGAAGATCACAAGAAGGTAGCACACACAATAGGCCATCCAATATAAGATAGCTTATAGCATTATTTTATTTTTCGATCAAAATATTTTTTAATTGAATTTATTTTTTGGGCGATATTTCAAATGGGTTATCGTCGTATTATGTTCAGATCGGGTCGTATTGTTTTTCATCGTCTGTTTATTACATCTTTATGCTGAAGGTGTGATTATTGAATATTGATCAGAAGGTACATATATATATAGATATAGTTATTGGTACGTAGGCAAATTTTGTGAGTTTAGCAATACGGCATTTTTGTCTCGTAACGAGACAATTTTCCATCATTTATGTGGATCTATTCATTCGTTAATGCTTGGAATGTATCGATGGGGCTGGAAATTTTCATTGATTGATTTTCTTTGTTTAGAAGAATTGATATTTTGATTGATATAGGTTAGAGATTTCAACATTTGAAGTGACAATACAGATCGAACCACTATAAATATTTGTGTTCTTTACTGTTTTATTGCTTTCATTTGATATGTGAAACCTGTGTCTGTGAATTCTATTATTGTCGGTTCAACTGTCGCAACAATTCGTAGTGTCTGATTGATTTTGATTGTTTTTTGGTTTAAATTCACAACAATTGTTTTCCAAACAAATCACCTTACCAACATAGAACAAAATTAAAGACACATACATAAACGAATTAAACAACAAAGATCGATATATTTTCAAATGAATAATTTTTTTTATAATATTACATAAACAGAATTAGTAAATAGACTAAAGAATAACATCAAAACCTCAATATCATAAATCAAGTTAATAATGAAAAAAATGAAATATAAGAATAACTTTGGAGGGTCAATTAATGCACGTAAAACATGTCTTTAATTACACCGCTGCTTCGATAGATTTCTCTTGTCGACGTTCTCTTTAAGAACATACTTTCTCAAACCAGGGATATGAACTTCTTTAACGTACTTTCTCCATTCTATTTTTGTTGCGTCCATGTCGAAGTTAATCTTCTCTTCCTTCGACATTTCACACAATAATTTTTCAGTATTGCCAGAATGAAACCTATCATAGAAAAAAAAAATGGAAAAAATAAATAAAGGAAGAGAACATAAATAGTTAGTATATATAATTTCAGAAAAACAATTTAAAAAATATTAAAAAAGGGTAAATTACAACTACACCCCTGAGGTATGCTAAACTAACTTTAAGGTCCCTGTAGTATTGGTAATTACAATCATCCCCTGAAACGTTGTTAGAAACCCTAACGGAATAATGCATTGGATAAGTTATTCCATTAGGGTTCTAACGGACTATTTGTTTCAGGCAGTAGTGGAGACAACATAGAGCTAGGGGGTGACATGGCTCTCCTAACATTTCTTAAATCCTTATTATTTTATATCAAATTTATAAATTTTCGTAACGGCCCCGCGGGAAACAAATATTGTGCATATCGGTCCACAGGACATGAAATCTTGGCTCCAGTAATTGTTTCAGGGGTGTGACTGTAATTACCAATACCACAGGGACCTTAAAGTTATTATAGCACACGTCAGGGATATAGGTATAATCTACCCTAAAAAAAAAATAAAAGAAAGAAGAGATTAGTATTATATACCTTGCTTTGAGAAAACCTGCAAATTCATACATCTTGCTTAAATTCTGAGCATATATAATCTTTGCTTTGCACTGCTTTTGTAGCTTTTGAGCTTCTACGTGATTTCCTCCTCCGAAACGTCGATACATTTCTTCTCGTGTATATCTCGACAAATCATCGAAATTATCAAAATACTTCATCGGAGTAATTAGATCGTCGTAGTGACTTATTCTAGTCGAACTTTCGGATTCTATCAAAGGTTGTGAGCTAAAATATTTGTACATGTATTCAAACATGTCCGAAAATCGGACAGGGTTCAAAACACTAGATGCAATTTGGTAGACGTTGAGTTGTGGCGTATGCATACAACCGTGCTTCGCGATGGCTGCAATCGTCGCGTTTACGACCATGTCCAACGGAATCTGATAATCAATCATGTTGATAAAAAAATCAATTAAATATAATGTTATAAAAAATAAGAAGAAAAATGATTTTTATTAATTTTTGTGCAAATTAATTAAACTTACAATATCAATGGGTGTATCAGGATTGCACATAAATGCAGGGAGCTGCCCTTTTCCATATGAACAAATTAGAGGGTCAAACATCCTAGAAAATCAGACAACAATAATATTTGTAAGTTATCATGTATTTATTTAATTTGTACATATAATTAATAAATATTTATTGCATTCAACCCCTATGTTTATTGTAATTGCTAAAAAACTCCCCGTGTAATTAATATTAGCAAATACCCCCTGTTGTTCATTTTTTTAATAAACTACCCCGAGAAACTCGTAGTGCATGTCAAAAAATTGCATTATAGGGGGTATTTTGTAAATATTAATAATAAGAAGAATTTTATTAGCAATTTAATATAACACATGGTATTTATTAATAATGCAAAAACTCAACATAATAATTATAATTAATTATTTAATTAACCTGTTTCCCTGAATCCAACCGGGGATCGGTTCTTTGTAGCAACTCTCGATCACCGTTGGCCTAATAATGACAACCGGTATATCTCCTCTCGTTTCATCGATTACCATTTCGCCCATCGCCTTTGTCAATTGATAAGTATTCTGCCATCCATATAAATTTGCTCTATTAATTAAATAACATACATATATAAGTTAGTATAAACAAAAACATTGAAAAACAATACTCAATTAATTTAATTTGAACTAAAAGAAATCGAAATTAAAAGATAAAAGACATAATTAATAATTACCTCTCCATTCCTAGCCTTTTCATATCCTTGGTAAAATCGCAGTCCGTAGAATTTGTGCCCGATTTCGATGCTAGGTTTAATTCATCGGATATATTAAGACGAGGAAGCGAAGATGTGGGATACGTCTCGTAAGTTTCTTTTCTTCTATTCTCCCCCATCATCATCGGATTTTCTAATATTACCCCTTCTCTTTCTCCGTTGACATATGCTATATATGAAAAAAACAAATTAATTATTCAAGTATAACCGTATAGTAAAAAATATAATCGTT